>BPLS01000604.1:487374-504431 GCA_019656275.1 Rhododendron kiyosumense
CCGAGAGAGAGAGAGAGAGAGAGAGAGAGAGAGAGAGAGAGAGAGAGAGAGAGAGAGAGAGAGAGAGAGAGAGTCCTTGTAGGTCGCACTCCTCAAATTTTCTTGTGGTCTTAGTTGGCCATAATTTGTTGCCCTTATATAAGTAGAGATGTCATGGGGGGCATGGGATTCTCATCTTATCATCAGTCAGACAACTTTCCTGAAGGGGTAAGGAAATGTACCCATCCACCTTCTATTTTAAGAAATACCTTCCATACCGTGCTGAATAAATTTTTTTTTTTGTACTTCGGAATTTATGCTCTACTGACTTTCGCTTTAGGGCCGAAGGCTGATTTTTAAAACAAGCCATTGGTTTAGGCTGGATACAGTTGCCTTAAATGCATGTGTCCACTTGACAGATTGTACTCACTCACTTTTTGCTTGGTTCGTTAAAATAAAAAAGAAAACTTTTTAAAGATTTGTTTAGATTTGGTTTAGAAAGTTTACTTTTTTAATTGATCTCACATTAAAAAATTTACAGAGGTTAAAGAAATTCGCATGATGACATCACAACAAGGAACGAACATCTCATCGAAACGACGGATCAGTGGCCCAATGGTTTGGTATTATGAATTTGACGTTTTCTTTTCAGAACCGAAAATTTATATCCAAAAGGACCAAAACCAAATAGTACAAAATACTCAAAGAGTCCGAATTAACAACAAAAACAAGGAAACTGTTATAAGAAAAAAATAAAAACCCCGGCCAAAAATGAACAGCCGCAGTGATCGAGACCACCGATCCGCTCGGGGATGTGGCTGGAGGAAATAGGAGAAATAAAATCACCCGCCGAAGCTCACTGCTCCTTTGTCCCACCGCAGTCGCTGCTGGATAACCCCCAAATCTATCACCAAGGCTGACAGATCTAAATGAAAAATAAGATCCGGGTCTTCACCGTCCAAAAATGATGGGGTAGGTAGGAGAACTTCCCTCCTGAGGACAAAAGCCTCGACCACCACCAGCCATGAAGGAGGGAGAGAGGAGAAGGAGAGAAGAAAGGGGGAGGGGGTGGGGTGGGGTGGTGGGGTTTGTGGGCGGGGATGGAGGAGCCGCAGGGGAGGGTAAGGAAGAAAAGGGAGGCGGCTGAACTCACTCTCTCTCTAGGAAGAAAGCAAGGCTCTCAACTTCTCAAACTCTCTCTCGCTCATTAATTTATGTGAAGTTCAATTTCACGAATTAGGTTGGTTCTCAAAATCTTCAATCCTTAGAAGTTGATTTGGTTATTATGGTTTACCGCAACCGATCCGGCCTGTCCATGCTCACCCTAATAACAATTTTGCTTGATGGGGGTTTTGGCAAAACCAGAAAAGAGAGAAAGAAACAAGAAAATGGAGCAATCCTTACTTTAAGTATTTGGGGTGTTTTATATTCATCACATGGATTCATGATGAAGTTGGAATTCTATACTTCCATGATTGGTGCCACAAGGCTGGGAATGGAGCCGTGGTGGCTTCATTTTTTGTTCTCTTCCTATCCACACAACTTCTATCTACATCTACAAAGAATTCAAGCAAAGGTAGAACTAATATCTTGAGGAATGAAATCAATTTTTATATTCATTTTTTGGCATTAGAAGGAGCCAGTATTATTAGAATAGTTAGATTAATGCTTTGGGAGAGGAGAAGGAGCTGAAGTTCCTTATCTTCTTCCTCCTAGCATATAAGTGCACCCTAATGCCGTTGGGTCAAAGGCCTCTTAGAGTGTTGACTTGTCGTAGATGAACATAACTAAAGAAGCAGAAATTCTTGCCCATAATGTGCGATTCAAAAGGCAAAAACTACCCATGCTGTAATATATATACATTTTTTTGGGTGAGAACCCATGCTGCAATAATTGAAATGCTTTCTGCAGCAAAGTACCATACTCTTCATTCATGCATTCTTATGACCCCTCGCACCAAAGTTGCCAAATTGTACCGACAAGGTATTCGTATGCTTCGTAATTTTTTGTTTGTCTTTTTGATAACCGGGTGTTTAGGTCAGATTGTGTGTATCTTGATTAATCCTTGAAATATGAAGTTAAAGACCGGAGTCCATTTATGGCCATGACAACTCGGGAGTATTTTCCTTCTTAAGAATAACTCTAAGCAGACATTGTACCATCAAAGTGACATCAATTTTGTACCATCAAACTGTAAGATATCTTATTCATGCACACAAGATCACCAGTAAAGTATCGTCTCATGTTTTTCATGAGCAGAATAAGGCTTTGCAAAAACAGCAAAACACACCATCAATTAAAATTGAATTGAATGCGCCAGCATCACCCAGAGCAACACTTTTTTAAACAAAAAATCCACATAACTATATCGCAAGACTACGCCTACTGCTCAACATCTCACCGCCCGTCTCGGCCATCAACGGTCCGGATTTTAAAATCCAGACCGTCCATAACACTTTTGGACGGTGAGATTGAGAGCGGTGGAGGGAGCAGTGGGTGTTGAGCGGTGGGCGTAAACTTTGTGTGAACTATAAGTATGCATACTATATGTGGTCAGCTATCGAATCAAATACATCATTGAAATTCCATCAATTGTCATGATGGACAACTGAATCACTCTTTTAGACCAAGCTAGCATGAACTCTCTCAGCAGCAACAATAGTAGTATGCTAACAAACCATTTTGAAGCTAGGATGAACTCTTGATGAGAGCAAGACGGGAGCGCTGATTCGAGCTCCCGTCTCAGGGCGCACTTTTGAAGCTCCCTAAGTCTACATCCTATTCAAGAAAAATAAGAAAAGCAATCAGTCCACTCCTGATTGAATCAATATGGACGTGTTACGGTATCTAGGACGTCAACGGTGACGGAGCATTGCATTTGCAGGCTATGTTTGCTCCCTCTCTAGTGGTTGAGCGTTATGCTTCCACTCTAACCATACTCCAAGTGAAAGATTCGTACCATATTCCATATTCCGACAGAAGCATTGGACATTCATTTCAAAAGCAAGTGGAAGAGCATAACAAGATGCTTTGCATCAGTTTTACTTGGCAGCAGGGCAAGTCTAAGCAACTCTCCGGGGCTTACGAGAATTTCGGTTATTTTCTTTGGAATGTCGAAAAACATAGTAACAAAAGATTGTAAAAAACATAAACATAAACATTACTATTTGAAGTTTGTCCCACATCGGTTAATTATCTCCTCAATAACTAGTGTATGAGCCTGGACAGCCTCTCCACTTATAATCAATTGGTCCTGAGTTGGATGCTTTAATATGGTATTGAAACTAAAATTTCGGAAAATTTGCTCCCCTATGTTTGTGCCATAAGTGCACCATTGTTTCTTGCATGTGTTATGGATTATTTGTTGACCTCTTCACGTGCGAGTCAGGGGTCGCACATACGGAAGAGTGTTAGAGTTTGTCTCACATTGGTTAATATGAACCTGGGCGGCGTCTCCACTCATTTGTCAATTGGTTTTGAGTTAGATGCTTTAACAATTACCATTCCTTTCACAAGAATATAACGGAATCTGGGCTTCAGCCAAAATCCAATGTCCCTCAAAAAAAGAAGCAAGTGACTAGGACCTCCGTCCAAAGATTTCAAACGAAAGTCCACCAACATGACACATGATTCTAACCAAAAGGTCATCGCAATTTGCATCCAAAAAGCATCCTTCCCGTTCACTCTGGTATTTTTACATTAAATTCTCTCCAAACAACTACCAATAATTCACAAATAACTCCAGCGTATTACGATGTGCTACTACGAGGAAGTTAACCAAATGATCGGTTGGAGGGAGAGAAACCACATTGCACCTCAAAATAGATGGAGAACAAACAGGAAACAATAACATGCCAAAAGCTGAAATAAGCAAAGAGCAGAACACCAAGGGCTTTCATACAACAAAACCATTAGAATACTTGAACAACAAAAGGGGCACCCAATCAATGGAGAAAAAAAATAATGAACCATAAACACAAATTTTCAGCATCCACAATAATAGACATGGAAAGGGATGATCACACAAGAGGGGAAGGACATCAATACCTAACCGTATAAAGAAGGCAACGCCCTTGGAACATGGCTCAGAACCTGCTGTAACTGTCATCATCATCATTTATCCGAATGTAACATACTATAGCTATAACAAAAATGAGGTAGGATCCCATCTGCATTCCCAGGGCTCCCCAACCAATAACACCGGCGTGTTTCAAGATAGCTGGTATGGCAATGCTGCCAATGGATGAAGCCCCAGTCAGGAACTTACATGCGTCCACCCAGCTGTTTCATCAGATGTTTGAACGGAAGAACTTAAATTATGGATTCCAAAGTCAAAAGAGGGGAAAAAATTAAAAGAGAAAGGCCCTATCTTATATAAACCAGTGAGTTTATGGGAAGAAGCCTAACCCACTCGAAGACTCGTTAACGAGAGAAGAGGTATCAGAACCCGCAAAAAACAGCAAAGGCATGGGAAGAAGCACATACATTATAGCTGCAAGTAGACAATTTGGCAGAATGATTGTCAGAAAATATATTAAGATGCAATAGTACGTCAAAATTCTAACTATATCTTGAATCTGGATTCTGGAGTATACTAGAATCCAATTTTTTCACTTGTCCTATTGGGGACTTGCATCCTAGGTGCAAATTCCAATATAACTGAATATGGTATTAAAATCGAGAACAATAACAGTCCGGTAAAGAAAAAAGAGACAAATATTCAATCTCATGGAAAGACTCAAACCCCATATGGTCTCTTTTGTCGTGCTTGGACATTGGATTTCAGGAGGGAAAGGAAAATATATGGAACAAATACAATTAATAAGCTAGTAATTTACTTCTTCAGTTTCCCTAAATTTTTCTTTCCCTTGTTAAATTCCTACACAAATCCATGGTCCAAACACATGCTTAGAGTCTTCTATCAACAGATAGGCATCTCAAAAGGTGCATTACAAGGCTACAAGGACAGGTTATTTCAACATGTAACAAAAGTAAAACCTGGAATTCAGACAATAACAGTTAATAAGATCTTACTGAATGATAAACAACTAAAAGCATGATGAATGTTTGAATCATGTCCATACCAAAGCGGAGGCAACATGAAAATATTGACAAAAGACTAAGCACTTCTCCTTCATCTTTAGGATTTATCACCATGCCTAAAGGAGACTAGATCTGTGTAAAACTCACATGTTGAACTCAACTACAGAATCTCTACCCACAACGATGGACTTCGAAAACCATAATCTTCCACAGTTTAAAATACAACTTTCATTGAAAGAACACAAGCTTTTCTATGGTTGATAAAGTCTATTTCCAACATCTCAAATACCACAAGAACAAACTGACAATTTACTGTCAAGGAGCCCTTTTGAATTGCCTTCCGCGAACCTAAGGAATTCATATCAATTTGAGCGTCTACATTGGAGCAGTATTGCAAAGATGTAGTGTGCTCATATACTCCCATATAAGTCATGCTTTGAAATACAATTCAATGAAGTAGTCAAGTCTAACCAATTCTTTTTCAGTTGAAGGTCAAGAAAATACACCAAACTTTATTTCTTACCGCAGAACAGGAGTACAGGACTATAAACAAAATTTTCAGCCCATCCGCATACCTGTTAGCATTGGCCACCAGTTATCGTACAAAGCACATGCCTGCAATGTCATGCAAACATAAGTAACCAATGAATAATGTTTTTCTTGCAGGAGATGTCCACAACCACAAGTGCGTATGTTTAATTCAGGAAAAATGCAACTGACCAAAATTTGCAATACAATTCCTCCCGAGACCAAAATTGCCAAGAAAGCAAGTTTCCCGGTTTGCAAGCAGGCTCTCACATAGCCTGGTATGTCTGCCATAATTCAACTTGCCTCAACTCATAGAGGGAAAGACTGAAAGCAATATCATGTGGCGTCAAACTTTCAGCAATGACAGAGCAAATACAAAAAAGGTGGGAAAAATAGTAAAATGGAAAGTAATCTAGACAGAATGAAGATGAACAGATAAAATAACAACTTAGGAAAGTGGATCGAAATTGCCATGATTTCCGGTGACGTTAGAGGAAGTGAGTTTCATACTAAAGTTTGTTTATCTATCATTAATAGGAACCATGCCTTTCCCAATTTTCAAGGTTTGCATGCCGCATACACAGTTGGTCCCTCTCCAAAGAAGTAGGTGATACCTCAAGGAACCCAAACATGAAAATTAAGAGGAGCCTAGAGCATAAAAGGTGAGATTATACAACAATATGAAAAGGGAGGGGCGATTAATGAATTTATCTCAGCAAGCACCAATTAGATGGGACACAAAATAGCATTCCAAAACAACTACGTAATACTCCGTACGTAAGAGCAGTGTACCCATGATCAAACTCAGAAATGGTACACAAGCCAAGCTGCCAAAGCACTAAGTTCTAGTGTTATATAACAGAGCTTCAAATTGGGAAGTAAATTTAGCACTCTACTTTTTAGCTTTCAGCATCTCACTCTCCTCTTTTTGTGCATTAGTCTCTCAGAAGATGAACAAGGCATTATATGGAAGACAACAGTGTACTGCATCCAATACTTCACATTTGAAAAACAAAGGAGAAGTATCAGCAGAGCTACAAAACACTCGACTGAATCTGATACAAGAAGTCATAACTGACAGCCACTTGATAACACCACACATCTTGCTTTCGAAAACTTATCCTCAGTACCAGCAAGTTCTCTGCTACTCCAATTAGTACACTGTCTAAACAATAGGTTTCATAAGCATATACAGTTTACAAGTTCTCCGCTACTCGAATTATTACACTTTCTAAACAATATAGAGTTTCATTAACATATACGCTCCGTGATTCATTTTTGATTAGCAAATTATTTACAATCATACATTATTCTGCTGTGTTCCCACTTCTCACATTTAGAAGACTTTATACTCTGTGACCGTGATCTATATTGCATCCCTAACTTAAAAACAAAAATCTAAGTGCAGATTTATTTGCACCAGAAAATCAATGATTTCGATGCAGACAAACTGAAGCTAGGCACATTGCGGCAACCACGGGCAGGGGCGGTCCCAAGGGGTGCAAGGGGGAACCCGGGCCCCTGCACAACACCCAATACTCTCGTGTATTATACTACTTTTGGGTTAATTAGGAAAAGTTCTATGGGATTAGCAATATATACTTGTCAAATAATTTTTTTAGAATCAATATAAAATTACAAGTGATTTGGGCCCCTGCTAAACACAAATCCTGCATCCGCCGTAGTTATCTTCTGAATGACTTTCCCAAATTCTTAATTTTCCAAAGACAACACAGTCAACTCAGAACAAATCCCGTAAAAGTCCAGAAAAATTCTTCAAGCACATCCGATTCCGAAAACCTTCCACAATTAAAGTCACCAAAATTGATAACTCATTTGTATCAGCATATGAAATCCATAACGAGTAACTGTACAACGAGATCGACCGGCACAAAAAAATACGTTGCTGTTCAGGCATTTACACAATCGACATCTACAAGATGATAGGCGTACATATAATTGCGGCGAAAAATGCTTACAGGAGAAGGTGAAATGCGCGCGAAACCCCGATGAATTAATCCGACGATCTGAATTTGGATTCTTTAAAGGGTTTCGAGAGGTGAAAGGCTTGAAGAATCTACAGCTGTTTTCACCAGACAGTTCTCGTCTTTCTCGTCGGTACAGCTACAAAAGTTGTTGCGAGGCAAAACAAATGAACACGGTGTTTTATTTAATTAGGATTAATTGCATATTAGCACCTTGAATTATAGAAATTGATATTTGCGCTTTTTTTTTTGGATGTATGCGTTCCACTTTGTTAATGAAGTCACGTTGAAAGTGGAGCGCTTGCAAAAAAAAGGAGCGCGAATATCAATTCTCTAAATTATCACCCATTTTCACTTTTACGTCTTTCGTCTATCAATTAGTATCGTTTAGCCCCTTATGTCACTTTTAATTTCATCTGATTTGAGCATTATAGGCTGATATGACATGCACGTGTGCATAGTTAATGACCATAATATCTCTTCCTTTATGAGACATTATTATATATGAATTGCATGGCTTATTCTTAATACATTTAGAAATTTCATGGACTTCTTTTTCAAAAGTACATTATCTAATTTTTCGGTCATTATTTGCTTTGTGAAACCCACGACTATAATTTGGCTAACAAGTCATTTGTAAATATTTTAAATATGAATAGTATAATAGATTGATACTAATATCTTGGGTGAACATATCCAACATTAATTGAATTGATACAGAATGATATATTAAGGGGCAAAGTGTAGGATTTTTTAGATGAAGGGAATAAAGTGGAAAATGATAATAGTTTAAGGGCTAATATGTAATTAACCCTTTTATTATCTACGGCGAACATCAGAAAGTCTGCAGTTACCGATAGGGAAATCCTGATCGGAATCCCGACGCTCCGCCAGGCATGCTCCGACTACCGGACGGCCGATCTGATCCGTCCAATAATTCTAAAAAAAAAACTAAGTGGGTCAACATGAGAATAAACGGCATCCGATATGTGTAAGTGGCCGATCCAAACACTCCATTTTTGTGTTTGGATCGGCCAAAAACGGAGTGTTTGGATCGGCCAAAAATGGAGTGCTTGGATCGGCCACTTACATACGTCGAATGCAGTTTATTCTCGCTATTGCCCAACTCGATTTTTTTTTAGAATTATTGGACGGATCGGATCGGCCATCCGAGCCGGAGCGTGTCCGACGGGGCGTTGGGATTCCGTTCGGGATTTTCCAATCGGTAACTGTAGACTTGCTCGGGGAACATGGGACAAGTTCGACAAGATACCGACAGCTTGGCATTTCTGATAAAATTATTTAGAAATGCTACCTCACTTCCTAGTTTTACTACCTCATCCACTATCTACCAAGAGGACGTTGTTTTGAATTTTCCAAACAAAAAAAAAGACGAAAAATTCCCAAAATCTCAATATCCCTGTTTCCCCTCCCTACGCTTAGTTATAGAAGAAGATAACTACCGACAATTGCCACACCCAACCCAACCCAACCCACCGCACCGCCAACCACCACCACTGTGGACGACTCTGACAAAAAAGACACATTCATGACTGCCGACCACCATCACCGGCGTGTGCCCGACGAGGTTCGAACCACAATCACTGGTATCGATCTCGAACGCCGATGAAGGTGTCGACCACCACCACCGCCATACGGCGACGAAGGTCTCTCTCTCGAACACACCAATCGATCGAACTAGGGTTCCAAATTCAATACTTAGATATTGGGAATTATTGCACAAAAAATTAGGGTTCCAATTTCAATCAGTTTTAGTTCTGTTGATGTTGCAATCATTTATGCATTTTTTTTTTTCAACGAAAGAAACAAATTCATTAATCAAGTCATACTGCATCTACAGATGAACTCTGAATATAGAATAGGACATACGGCAAATATAGATTTTCACCCAAATACAAAGAAATAGAAACACAATATAAGAAAAGACTAAGAGATAAAACTAGTGTCTAGCGCCTATGCAAGTGCCAAATGCTCACTTCTTCAAACTGTCAACATGGCTTGCTAACGTGGAGCTAGTACCCAGACACTACCATCTTGGGATGGCGAAGCTCCGAATCAAAGATAACATTAAACCTGTGGAAATCATTCATCTGATCTGGGAAAACCAAATCGGAACAAAACCCAATCATTTATGCATCTTATCTGATTGTTTTATTAAGCCAAGGGGGAAATTATTGGGTGTTTGTGTGTCCACTTATTATCTTGTGCTCCTAGACAAATTAGTAGATAAGATCAAGTCTAAAATCCACACAATTTGTAAAGACCCGATATTTTTAATAAAAAAATTATTATTATCAAGACAAAAATATTAGTTTTGCTAATTAGTTTATTTGATGTAAAAAAAAATTATTTATATCATCACTCTAAATTTTATTTCGTAATCGGTTGTGTGTGCGCGTGTCCGGCAAGTATGTTCCTCGTGCGTGTACACATTTGCACCAAAGCATTTTGTTTCAACCCGACCATTTTCCATCCTTCAAATTTCGGCAGAGAAAAGAGAGACAAATCCCTTAATTCCCTCCTTAAAAACCTCTCCATTCAACGTGTCATTTTTACCCACCGGGTAAAACTTCCCGTGTAAATCCAAACCATCTTTTTAATACCCATTCTTGCTTTTTATTTTCTGTTTTTCCCAGCCAAGCCCGCCAACCCGCCGAGCTCGCCTCCATCACCGAACTCCGCACCATCACCACCTCCTGTCATCACCGAGAACACCAGTCGAACCCACCATCACCGCAAACCTCCTCTCACCGCTGGAGCCCCGCCACCGAGAACCATCATCACTACCGATCGGCACTGCCACCAGCCGAACCACCCAACCGAATCACCACCGCCTCCACCTGTAACCAACACCACCTGTCACCATCTTCTTCTCCTCACCACCAGCCGGGCCACCCACCGACTGAGGACTGCCGCCGCTCCAACCCCACCGAAATCTCTCCGAACCCTGTTTCGTCGGACGAGAGGTAGTCCAAACTCATCTCCCTAAATATATATATTATGTTCCATATTGATTATTTCGTATTTTGGTATGATGAGATTTGAACCCGACGTCGCCAGTCGAGCCCGGCCGAAATCCCCTGTTTTCCCGAAATGAAACAGAGGCCACTGGAATTTGAAATGGGATTTTGATAAATTATAGTTTAACCTATGAAGTTTGTCTAGTTTATAAATCTAACCCTTGAATGTTAAAAGCTAATATTATAAACCCCAAGTTAATTAGTTTCGGTTCGATCTTAGTTTAATCGCATGATTAATTCTATGGCATGATAAATTTTATCACATGATTGGTTTTATCACATGATTTGTTATTATCATGAAATTAATAGTTGCTAGCCGGTTAGCATGTTTCGTAAAAATGTCGGATTGCATAATATGTTGTTGTACTGATAGATTGGATAAATAGGTTCCCGGAGTTGGTTGCGATGTAAGAATTTATCACCTTAGATGCGAAAATAGGATTAATGGAATAATCTGAAAGGTTGTGGGCTTAGCAGGACCTCGGGGGTAGCCTGACAGGATCTCGTGTTATCGGGGGTAGCCTGGTAAGACCTTGAGGGCAGTCTGAAAGACTCGGTGTAGCTAGGGTGGCCAAGTAGGACCTCAGGGGTAGCCTGGTAGGACCTTAGGTGTTGAGGGTAGCCTAATGGATCTAGAATTGTGAGAGTAGGACCTGTAAAGTATGTCAAGCGAAATTCTGAATTAAGAGCTAGTAATTGAAATTGATCGTTTGTTGCTTAAATTGCCTTTTAATTTAACCGTATTGTACATGCCTTGTTTGTAAGTTATGGGTTCGGGTGGTTTTTGGCTATTGAGCGTCATCGCTCACGGTACTATATTGCCCTGGTAACTCGAACGCCAGGCACCGAAGACGGAACAGAAGTGTCGTACGATTTGATCGAGTTCAATCCTATCGAGGAAGAAGCTGCATAGTCGCTCTGATTAATTTAAGTCAACTTTATTTTGGAAGCTCCTAAGTTTATTTGGAAATTGTAATATTTTGATTTATTCGAAACAATTGTAATATAATGATATATGCTTTTGAAATGGTGACGCAGTAAATCTATGGATTTCTTTTGTGGAAATAATCTTTTTATTATATATATATATATATTTTAATGTCTCCGAATTTTCGGGGTGTTACACAATTAGTTAAAACTCGACACGTACATCCGTTATAAAATAATTAAGGATCCAGGATATTACATACACAATGTAATTTCGATGAAAAAAATTAAGAGCAAATTACGTGCCAGTCACGAATTGTGCTAATAGCTAATTCATATCCACCAATGGAATATCCAGATAATCTTGTGTAAGTGTATGTTTAGTCCAAGAATTTAGTAAAAGGAAAAAATGAATTTATAACCAAGCAAAGAAAGAAAATTTTATAACCAAAGAATCAACCAGCAGATAACTTAATTATGCTGCCTTTATAAGCACCATCAGTCTTGGGACACAAGAATTTTTGGCTAATTGGGAAGTTTTGTCAGAAATCACTTATACTAACTGATCACTGAGATAAATAGCTTGGCCTGCTATGATTTACTAACCATTACGAGAAAGGAATTCAAAGTTTCAAAAACATTTAAAAATTGGCAAATTCTTGGGGTCAAGTGGCAAGAGAGAATTCTATTGTGAATCTCTTAGTCCCATCGTGGATGGCCTGATCGGATAAGAGGAGAATAATCGACATATGCGTAAGTTGACCCAGACACCTCTGACCATTGAAAAAAAGAGAGAGGGTACAAAGCATCCACTGGTCACAACTTTACCAACCTAATCAACCTAATCAGAGCTCCTTGAGCACCTGGGAAACATTCTCCATTTGTCACACATTTGCTCGTTTTCTACAACTTGACATATAGACACATAACTCTATTTAAGAAATTCAACAAGAAGAAATTTAACTTCAGAACATGACAACCTCAACGAAAACACAAACTATATCCATTGTCACTAAATTTACCAAGTTTTGTCATTTTAGAATCAAATTTTCTTACCCGGGATTCATGTAGCATTTCTACAGTACCATAAAACAGAAAAAAGGGAAACAAAAGCCCTAATGTTTCTTACATTTCTTCACTGTCATAACAAAGGGAAAACAGAAACATAAGTCCTGCATGCTAAAAGTTTAGAATCATTCCTAACACCTTTAGTTCCTGTAAGAACCCGTATTTTCGAAACTTATTTTTTTTTTAAAGGTTATATTAAATGCAAGAAGTTGGGTTTAATGTGAAATTTGTTCAGTTTATAGGAATTGGGGTTAATGTGTTAGGATTGCATTTTGAGGGAGTGCAAGTGTGATTTGTGTTTGTGCTAGTATATAAGCGGTGTGTGTGTTGTATGATAAGCCCCTAAGATCGCTTGATCGTGGTGCTTAAGTCCGTTATTTTGTAGCTTTCTTGGTTCCTTTTTGTCGTTTTTGTTAACTATTACTTGTAAGGTAGTTTGTTGAGTGTTTCAGGCAAACCACCCTTAAATGGCGTATTTTGATAATAAGCCAAATCTTCAATAGAAGTCAAGTGATTTTGCCCGGTGGAATTGTTGCCAAGATGACCCAAGATTGAAGGCAAGAGAGTTGGGCAAAGCAAGGGGCCGTTGGGTGTCAAGTCTTGGAGGCCAGCCTGAAGTCCTGAGGATAAGCTTCGCGTATCGATACGGTTTTATGCCGTATCAATGCCATTTAAGTCCATGGCAAGGCAGAGTGTTCCGTATCGATACGGCCTTAATCCGTATCGATACGCGTTAGCTACGTGGGATTGGTCCTTTTCAACTTAGCAGCGTGGTATCGATACTTTGCTTATTTCGTATCGATACTGGGAGCTTTCAGCCAGATATTTACTGCTTTTTGGATTTTCCACTTATGGAATGGTTGCCTTTAGTAGTATGCTTTTTAGATATTTGATGAGAGAGAAACCCTTTTTGTATAAATAGGGGTGCCATCTCTCACCTTTTGTATCTAGCACATTACATAGGTGTTTTCTCCATTAATGTTTCCTTAAGCTTTTCAAGAGTAATTTCAATAGAACTCAAGTAAGCAAGTCTCGTCTGCTGTTTTTCCGTTTATTAATGTTGTAGCCGTGGACTAGATCCTTTATAAAATCAAGTTTGTTTTCGTTTTTATCGGTTAAAAATTCATGTCTCGTTTTTATGCTTTCGTTTATGCTTTAAGTATGCGTGAGTAGTCGTTTGGCTAAGTCTCGGGATAATCTTTCGCGAGGACTTAGGTAGTTATTTGGTTCTCGAATCTTCGGGCTTTAAAGCATGATTTACGGAATAGAGCTTAACTTGCATTTTTGGTCTAAGCAAGGGGTGTTAATTACTCGGTAAGGCGTTTGTCAAGCTGTCTTGGCAAACGGCTCACCGAGGGCTCGTGGCCTCCTATGTTTTCGATAAAGTTGTCAAACAAGTTGGTTTGCCTCTGTTAAATCATATCTTTCTTGAAACGTAGTCATTAAAGTTAAATTCTCCGGGCGTGAGCACGCGGTTGTGACTCTCGCCCGAGTTATATTGAGAACCGGTAACATCCTTTGTCAAGGGTTAGAAGATCCTTAGACTTGCCTCTTTAAGTTAATTAAGCGTTTTTCCTAGTCTTTTGCCTTGGCACTTTTCTCCGTTTCAAAGCAAACCAAGTTGGCTATCTTGAACGCCGCATTCTACCTTTTTAACCTACAATCCGATTAAGCTATTATCGAATTCCCTGTGGTACGATCCCGGTCTTACCGGTTTATTATGCTACCAACGATCTAGCCCTACGCTTGCGGTTTACTCAACCTTATTCGAAGGTGAGGTTCGAGGTTAAGCATTGTAGGAGATCAAAAATCCATTCCACCCTATCTCTATCTCTCAAGTTTCTCCCTCTCTCTTTCTCTAACTCCTCCTAGCACAAAATGTCACTCAATCACTCAAAACCCATGAAGTCTAACCTCTATTCCACCTTCTACATGTGATAATAAGCTTGTGGTTCGTTGGATTGAGCTAGGAGAGGAGCATTCTTGGAGGATTTCAACTCGAAGTTCTATGGCTTGCTCGATTGGGTTTGGATCTTTGCTTTTGCTCTTTAAGGTAGGGATTTCTTGCTCACTCTATAAGTTTATGAGTTTATTTTGTGCCTTAATAGAGCAATGGCTCGTTGGGTTCCGTTGTTGTGTTTACCCTTGATTTTCTGCAGAATCGCTGCTCGTAACATAAATAAAGTGTTGTATTGATGCATGTAAGTTAAATTTGAGATAGAGAATTGGGTATCGATACAATCCAAAATGTAATATCGATACCAGATTCTTAGGGACCGTTTTGCTCCTATTGATCCCACTTCGATTGTTTTGACCCCCGATCACTTCTAACACTTTTTAATCACATCCAAACCACTTCTAAACTTGATTGTTTGTACCTTAAATATTTCATTGATCAATTTATCTCCTTTGACTCTCGTTGTAAAAAAGAAACGTGTCAAATACTATGAGTATGGTATCCTTTCGTCGTTTATGCATTAGAATGATTATGTGGATATTGTGGCATGTTAATATGAACGAAATGGACTTGTTATAGGTTGAGCATGATGTTATTAAGTAAGGTGAGATGGAAAAACATAATCGAGAACGTTAGAATGATATGAAGAAAGCCACGGATCCACCATAAGGTGTGATGCCAGAAATGGGACGCACGGACTCCTTGTAAGGTGCACAAGAAAGCTATGGATTCATTGTAAGGTGTGATATCGGAATGAATATGGGATGCACAGGGTCCCTAATGCCTGGAATGAAACTGAAACACATGACATAATGAAAATGGAGGACTTTGAGATTGTTAAGCTACATGTTTATGAACGGTGTTGGTTTTCAAGTCTTATCTTCTTGCTCTTGTTCGTATGGGAAGCTTGGTTGTTGTCCACATTCTTTCTGGTCCATTGATCATCTCATTTGCATATATCTTGAGCATAGTAATCTCTACTGGGCTAGTGTAGCTCACCCTATTATTATTTTCAGGTACACCACAAGGGCATTGATTTGGCGTGCTTGAAGTGCATGTTTGACCGTACTTTTGAAAGCTAACAAGGAGGAATTACCATTGCATCTTTTGTAAAATTCTTTTGAAGATGTAATTATAATTTCAAATATATTCTTTTGACTTGGGAACATGTAAATCTCTAAACTCTCTTTCTTGACTAACCTTTCAGAATTTGGGGCCGGAGTGCCATTGTTGTAACATTTTGAACTTGATAGTTCTCATGAAAATGGTTTATGAGAAAGCCTTTTGGGTATTAATATGTATATTGCATTGGATTTTCATTTAAAGTTGGTATTATTATCAAGTTAAAAATCGTAGACATGACAGTTCCATCAGAGTATTGTCAATATCTGCCCACTCCGTCAATCTAACGAATTGTACTCTTCTCTACACTCCTGCAGTAGAAGTAGTCTAGTACATATTTCTTTAACCAACACATTGTAGAGCTAAGAAGCATGGACACATCGAATGTAAAATGTATTTGTATTGCATAGGTATGTTATAATTTCATATAAATGGCGAAAACTTTAGTTTTGTCAAACCAATCCTATGAAGATACAAATTAGCACTCGCAACTAAAATGAATTATATGTCCATGGAAATTTCTACTCTGGATCGTGTTTTTAAAATAAGATTTTAACCTTTTAACGTCCTTACCTTGTTTCAAGAGTGTCACCAATGTTTCCTAGAGAAATCAAGTGTTGCTCGATGGCTGCCAAGCACTCCCTGATGGTTGCCAAGCATTCCTTGGCGTTAGCCAAGCATTTCTCGGTGGCTGCCGAGGCTGCCAAGCATTGCTCAAGGGCTGCTAAGCATTGCCCGGTGGCGTCCTGTTGCCTGGTGGCTACCAAGCCTTGCTCTGTGGCTGCCGAGCGTTGCCTGGTGGCATCCTATTGCAAATGCACCAATCTCTCTGCTGCGAAATCATCACTTGAACTTTTTTTATGTTGTTTCCCCCGCACATTATTGTCAGCATCATTTGAACTTGTTCTCGGTTGTTTCCCCTGCACATTGTTGTTGTTCTTGGATTCTGATGATTTTCGTTTTCTGGTGATGTTATTCAACAAATACTTCTTGCCTTCTTGAAAAAGTGGATTCAAATATGCACGTAGTTTTGTACTTTTATCCCTCTTTATACCCTTTGACAGTTAGAACAAATCCACAACAAACATGATAAGTTTTAAATTCAATAAAAACACAAAGGAACGAGCAATTATCCTATAATTTGGTTACAACGCAATCTAATTTCAATGACCAAGGCTGTGTAGGAACATTCGATCTGTTGAGAGATGTAACTTGTACTGGGTAAAATAAGAAAAGCAGAGGATCAAACATTTACAAAAGCATGTTTGAATACATTTTCCAGTTACTTTATTTTCTCTTGTGAACTCGATTTGCTTTTATATCCTTTCGACTTATCCGAAAAGTTCAACTTAGTCCTTCTAATTTCAATTTCACTCAACTAAACCTTCGATTTGCAAATTTATTTCA
>BPLS01000604.1:504831-516389 GCA_019656275.1 Rhododendron kiyosumense
TCTCTCTCTCTCTCTCTCTCTCTCTCTCTCTCTCTCTCTCTCTCTCTCTTTTTACAGGTTATCTCCCACCATGGATTCTTCATCTTCAACAAGCACACATGCCATGATTCCTAAGTACAGAATTAAATATTGCCATTGCAAGCTCCAAGCAATCATCAAAGAGACTAATTCAGATCCAAACCGAGGAAAATTATATTACTCATGTCCAAATGGAGTTTGTGAGATATGGGATTGGTGTAAGCCAATTAACACAGTCCCAAGTGTGCTTGTAGAGACCCATAAAATTAGTATTATTTTGAAAATCATTCGGTGAGTAAAATAATAGTTTTATTATTCAGGGTGTACGTATGATTGTGGGGGTGTATGAATATACGTATTCAGTTGTGTATCGGACTCTCAGAGAATAGTACAATGTAAGTTTTGATGTTGTAATGTTGTTTGGATGTGTTGGTATCAAGTTGGGTTTGTTCCGAAGTCCATTGAAATTTTTACTTTTCTACCTAGCCAGTACCAGTACTGGCTATTGCCCAGTACCTGTACCCGTTGTCCAGAAGTTGTTCAAATTGACATTTTTAAGGCTCTAGTACCGGTACTGGGAGTCGCCCAGTACTGGTACCTGCTTCGTTTTTTTGCAATTTTCAGCACACTTTTTGGACTTCTATAAATACCCTCCTTTTGTCATTTCTCACTCTAAAACCCACGAAACACACCCGAAAACAGCACCTCTCACCTACCCAACTCCAATCTCACCCAAAATTCTTGATTTTAACCTTAAATCTTCAAAAGGGTTTTCTTCCTCAAAATCACAAGATTCTTGCATTTGGTGAACCAAGGGTGAGTTTTGTATTCTTATTCTCACTCTTTGATGCTTATACACGTTTTTCCCTCTCTCTCCTCGATTATTTGTTGATCTTTGCTTTTTATTTATGTCTTTGGGCTTTATTTGCTCTAGATCTTGTATCCAAGCTTGGGTGAAGCTTGTCTTTGAAGGATTCAAGCTTATTGTTCTTGGTGGACCTAAGGTTTTGCTCAAAACCCATTTTAGTAGGGATTTCTCTCTTCCTCTACATGTTTTGCGGTGACTATGTGTTATTTAGGTGTTTGTGTGACATTTATGGCTTAAGGGTTGTATATTTTCTTTGAATGTAGTATTGTGGAGTTGAGTATTATGATTCATGAGTTAAATGTGACGTGTTTAGTAGTGTTTGGTCTTGTGCGGAATGAGTTTATGATATCGGTGTTGTATTGTGATGTTACGGTGGTCGTATGTGTGAGGTTATTGTGGAGTTTATTGTCACACTCTCGATTTTTAACATAATTATAAAGGAATTTTCATAAATAAAATCTCGCTTAATACGCACGATTCCCCAAAAGAAAGTTAAGATATCCATTTTCATCAATTACGCCCTAACGCCCAAATGTTCACAAAGGTACATCTTTGGCTCAATGGCCCCAAATCTTTCAAAGCATTGAATATCAAAGAAATTAAAAGCTTACAATATCCTTTAATCAAAAGATTTACAATTAGAGTTACAAATACATTTTTCAAAAATAAATTACAAAGATGCTTTAATAACTCTTCAGTGTTAGCTTTCAAAATCGTGTCCACAATCCATGCACTCCCAACATGATGTTACTGTCCAGAGTTAGCACCTAAAAATAAAGTAAGGCTTGAGCTACACTAGCCCAGTAGAAAGCTCTAATCTAACAATGTATGCATAGGAAATGTAGGAACGATAACAAGAGGAGCAACAACAACTGAAACCAATGGAATAGAGCAATAATAGTAATCCAACTCCAATCTTTCATTTCCAAAATCAATCATATTTATCAACGTATAACCTGTGAAAGCACCATCTGTTAAAACGTGTCCCGTACATGTGTCATGAGCCGAAGCTCTTACTGGGCCAATTAAAGGACCCCAATGTCCTCTACCAGGCTCTTTACCCATTCGGGATGTCCTGATACGAGCATATAGCTCATGCCGGGCCAATTAAAGGACCCCGATGTCCTCCGCCAGGCTCTTTACCCTTTCGGGATGTCCTGATATATTTTCGTTATGTCCGTAAAGTTTCAAAATCCTTTTTCCAATCAGTCCGTACCGTTCAAATCCATCTTTGATCTATAAATAATTTTTGTACAATCATGTTCGAATGAGCATTAAGATCATGGATACGTGCAATGAAGACATTCGATATGAGTACTCAAGTTAAGGGATCATTCGGGAAGTTCTTGGAGTGATTCAGAAGTGAACGGAACCCAAAACAATAAAGGATGGATCAAGTCAGCAAAATTGTCCAGACAGAAAGTGTTATCGATAACCTTTACGAGTGTTATCGATAACAATAGGTTGAGGTCAATTAAAACGTAATGTTATCGATACCATGAAGGGAGGTATCGATAACAAATGGGTTAATATCGTTCCAGACGCAAGGGTATCGATAACAATGGCAAATGTTAGGGATAACGATAACAAACGTTAGGGATAACGATGCAAATGTTAGGGATAACGATGACAAACGTTCGGGATAACGATGCAAATGTTAGGGATAACGATGAATTTCTGGGTTTCAAACATAATGTTATCGATAACAATGGAAATGTTATCGATAACAATGGAAATGTTATCGATAACAAATGGGTTTCGAGCAGATTTTTGACAGAATCACGTGGGTTCCCACAACAACAACAACAACAGCCACCACAACAATCAATCGCACGAATCAAGGCAATAGAAACAAGTCATAAACATATATTGCAAGTTAGAACTCCCTACCTCAAGATCAAAGAATGAAATCAAAGGAATCCTCCAAGCCCTAGCCCCAAATCTTGGAACCGCATGAGATACGCTTCCACCGAGCTCAAACCAATGCAATACGGACTGCAATACACGAGGGAAGAAGGTTTTGAGGTTGGGTTTTGGGTGATTTTGGATGAAATTTGGTATGAGTGAGTGAGAGAGAGGAAGACCGAGAGAGAGAGGAGAACGGGAGAGTGAGAGAGTGAGGAAATTATTTCCCTACCTCTCACACACACAAATCATATACACACTACACACTTCACACTTTCACCCCTTAAATACAACACACTTTCACATTAACCCCAATCTCAATATTCCAAATCAATTTCCTCCTTTTTATTTCCATTTAAAACATTTAAATCAATTATATGAATTTACGGGTCTTTACATATATTGTGTCGCAAGGTGTGGAAACACAATTACGCGAAGGGTGGAGTATATTGTATCGCTAGGTGTGGGAACACGATTTCGTAAAGGGTGGAGATTCGTTGGAAGAAATGTATGTCTATGCGTATGTGTATATGTATATGAGAATGTTATGGTACTCGTACAGTGTGTTGATGTACATTCGTTTGGATTTGGCATCTAATTTGGCTTGCTGTATTCACTCTCATCATCACATTACATATAGACTTTGTAGAGAATTTCCTACTGAGCTTGTATAGCTCAACAAAATCCTTCTTTTCAGGTTCGTACGCAGGGCAATAGGTTGCATGACATGGTGTACATGGAAACGAAGACTTTTGGAAGCTAACATGACTTAGTTACTCATCCATCTTTGTATTAGTCTACTTTTGGATAGAGATGGTATTGTAACTAATTTGTTTGTTGATCATTTGACCAAAACATTGTAATATACTTAAGACTTGTACATGTATTTAAGTTAATTTGGGCCGTGGTGCCAAGGCTGTATTTTCTTAAACTCGAGGACCTTGTTGTAATTAAACAGGTGGGAAATCTCATTTTGAGTATTATCTAATTTATGCATGGATTCTTTATTGAAATGATTTATAAATATAAGTTTAAAATCGAGGGCGTGACAGTGCCAACCAAGAGGAGGTTCTTCCTTGAAGATGAGACAGAAAATGCAACAACTGGGGATGAAAATGCAAGACATGGGGTTGATAATGCAATGGCAACTAGGATGCAAGTGCTTGAAAGGCAACTACGAACTCTAAAGATGATGATGGCCGTGTGTCTCATCACCATTGTCTTGTGTTTTTTTGTTATCCTACTGAAATGAATGTAATGCAAGTTCAAGAATGTAATGCAATCTGAACCTAAGTGAAATAAATCAGCTTTTGTGGCTTTGGAAACCTGTGTATATGCCACTTTTGTGTGTTTGAAAACTTATGTACGTGCCATTACAATAGATAAAAGGTAGTTCAATAATACACCTAATTGCCAAACTATATGATAGTTGTTGAATAAGATAATTTATTGAAGAAGAAGACAGTTGCATTGACTATAATATTCAAATAACCAAAAATTGGTACCTGTCAAAATCAATATTTCCAATACAACCATTCAGCATTAGTCAATACATAAACCAAACACCAACTTGCCAATCAACCATTCAATATCCAGTTAACACAAAAACCTACTTGGCAACCAACAATTCAATATTTAGTCAACACAAAAACCTACCTGCCAACCAACCATTCAATATCTAGACATTACAAAAACCTACTTAGCAAACAAAATAAACCAATTGTGCACAATTACCGAAGTCTGTCATATCTAATGCCAAGGAATCAAAAGGAGAAACAAGTTCTAACTTACTATTGAGCTAGTGCTGGTGCTTGTGAAGCTTGAGTAGGTGCTGGTTATGAAGTATTTCCAAAACCCCTGCCCCTTCCACCATCACCCCTTCCCCTTTCACCATCAGTCCTTCCCCTTCCACCACCACCCCTTCCCCTGTTAGTTAATGGTTGGCCTCCTTCAGTTGCTGCAGCAATAAGTCCCCTTCCTCTGCTATTAGATGCTTGGCTTCTTCCTTGCCTTAGCCTTCCTCTTGGCTTTCCAGTTGGCCTATTGAACACTAATCCTCCACTAGGCCTCCTCCTAATTTCAGGATTGACTTCATTTTTGCAGCTCCTGGTATTATGGCCCCACTAACCACATCTGTCGCACCTCAATGAAGTATTCTATCTCTTTAACTTATCTGCATCAGGATTCTCCAACTTTTCTCTTTCCTTCCTTCTAGATTTCTTAGGTCTACCAGCAGACCTGCCATAGTTAGAAGGGAGAACTGGGACACATCCACTTGAAGGCCACATGGTCCATCCATTGATGGGGTAAATGATACCCTTGTAAATGCTGGCATTTGTCTCCTTCCCATAGCAAGGATGGCAGTAATCTAGCACATTTTCATGATTAAAAGTAGTGACAACAATAGCATGAACACATGGGATACCTTTCAAATCCCATCTTCTACAGCTACATGTGTGGTCCACTAAATTCAGCCTATATTGCTCTGGTGGAGGGCAATGTATTTGAAAATGTCCCTCACCACACTATATTAGGTTACAACCACCAACCTTTTTCTTATACTTCTCTAATTTTTTTTATGACATTAGGGCTTATCCTGTATTCCCACTCGATTATTTTGTCTCTCCTTTTGGCCAATCTTTTCATTAAGTAGCACCTGATTCCATCCAACATAGTTATAATTGGTTTATCTCTAGCCTTCCTTATGTCTTTGTTGAAACCCTCACATAGGTTGTTAACAAGAATGTCACAATTATTAAAAGTGGAGAAGTGAAACCTTGACCACTGTGGGGCTGGTTTTTCTGCTAGCCACTTGTATGCCTCAACATTAGTACTCCTCATTATTTCCATTGCTTTATGAAAATCTGGAACTGTTGTAGCTTTAGTTGCTGCCCATAATTGTTTCCTCAACTCCATCCCCTTGTGTGCATCTCTAAAATTTGTATACAACTGCCAAGTGCAGAATCTCATCTCTGCATTTGGGACCACTGTTTGTAATGCTGGAACCAAGCCCTACAAAGTGAAGCATTACAAGATGAAATTAAATATACAAGGGCAACATTAAATAAACAAGGGAAGTATTTAAACAAGATGAAGCTTTACAGATGAAATAAATCCAATGGTTCTATACTTTTTGTTTGTATGTCAAGAATGTCCATGCACTTGTGTTATGAATTTGTAGGTCTTCAACCACCAACTCCAAAAACCAGGTCCTGTGTCCTTGGTTTCACTCTCAACAATAGCATATGCAAATGGGAATGACTTATTGTTAGCATCTATATCCACAGCAACTAACAAATGACCCTTATGTGCTCCTTTCAAGTGGCATGCATCCATACATATTAACCTCATGCATCCAACTAGCATTCCTTGCTTTAATGCCTCCAAACATATGTAAAGTCTCTCAAATATTGGTTAACCATCTGGACTTGGAGAAGGTATAGTTTTAATGATGATCGTGGTGTTCAGGTTTGTTCTCCTTATCTCTTCATAATAATCCCTCAACCTGCCAAATTGTTCCAAATTTGTTCCCTCAATAAGGTCAAGTGCTTTCCTCTTAGCCCTATATGCTTGAGTGTGGGAAATGTCAACCACAAGATTCTTCCTCACTCTTTGTTGCAAGTGTTCCAAAGGCATGTCAAGATTGGATCTTATGTTGTCCACATACTTCTCAGCAAGATACTTTGAGGTTACATGCCTTACTTTGAATGATCTGAGACAACCATGCTCACTTGTGTGAGTTTTGACCTGAAATGATTCACCTCTTTGAGATAGAGAACCCAAAATACTCCAACCACATCCTTCTGTAGCACATTTTGCTTTTACTCTTGTTGTTTCATTCTTTACAAACTTAATGTCTTTCCCTTCTTTTATTGAATACTCTCTCACTGCTTCCCTAAACTCTTTTGCTAAGGGAAACTTCATCCCTACAGTAAACTAGACCTTTCCCAAATCAGTTTCTCTTCTATACTCATCAAACTTGTCTTTCCTCCCATCATCATCAAAGTTTGAACAAGCACTATAGAGATCATCTAATGAATCATCTCCATAATCTATGCCGTCATCATCATCATCTAAGTCATCATTCAAGTCTGGCTGTTTCCCTTTGCTGTCGTCAAACCCTGCCCATTCAGCCTCTTCATCAGCATTAGCCTTATATAACCCATCATCATCAAACTACTCGTAATCACTATCTTCCTCAAATGAAACATCATAGTCACTAGTTGTGTCCCCAAAATCTTGAACATCTACCCCATCATATAAACCATCTTCAAAAAAAGCATCATCAACACGAAAATTCTCATATTTCACTTCATGACTTGGCCCTCCCTTATCAATTGGACCCCCCCTTATCATTTGCACACCTCTTATTAGTTGGACCCCCCTTATCATTTGCACACCACTTATCAGTTGTACACCTCTTATCAGTTTGAGTTGGAACCCCCTTATCAGTTAGAGTTGGAGTTGGAGTTGGACCCCCTCATCAGTTTGACTTTCCATCATTTCAATGGGATTAATTGGTTCTACATACATGTCCACTCTCCTACTAGGGAAAGTTGCTCAATCATCTCTATTACATCACTATCAGTCAATAACATTCTCAACCCATTGTTAATGTTTTTCCCAGTCATCACATAGTAATAATTTATCATACCCAAGTACCCTAGTTTCTCAACCATATCAGCAACTACTATTAAAGACATTTTTTTTGGATCACATTCATCAACATATGCAACAAAGCCACCTTCATACTTGACTGTGGGCCTATTAAAAAACTTTCCCCCATGATGAATCTGTATGGTGAAATAGCCTCCTACGCCAATTAAAAAACTTTCCCCCATGATGAATCTGTATGGTGAAATAGCCTCCTACACATGATTAAACAATGTTTATGGGACCACAATAAAAAAGAAGTACTACAACAGACAAAAAATACCATAACTTTTGAAGAAAAAAAAAAATCAACCGACACATGCAATAAAGTTTTCTTCAACCCAATAAAGCATATCTGTTCAAAAAATCATTTTTCTTTACTGAAAAGGACAAATTGTATTGATTTCTTCCCAAAAATTACGTTATTTATTCTACAAAGAGTAGAATGAATCACTCACAGACTCACCAATGCTTATGGGACCACAATCAGAAAGAAGTACTACAACAAACAAAAAAACTATAGCTTTTCAAAACAAAAAAAAAAACCCAACCGACACATGCAATAAACCCAATCTAGAACCCAATAAAGCATATCTATTCAAAAAATCAATTTCCTTTACTGAAAAGAACAAATTGTATTGATTTCTTCCCAAAAATTATGTTGTTTATTCTATAGAGAACCGAATGAATGACTCACGGACTCACCTAGGGTTTTTTCTCTGTTCTGAAATGGCATGCTTCTTGATCGTCTGGGAAATCGACCACGATTCCCCCTTCGTCATCTCAGCTTTCCTTCGTCGTCTCAGCTTTTTGGGGCTTTCCCTTTGTCATCTCAGCTTTCGTCGTCTCAGCTTTTTGGGTGGAGTGAAAAAGACTGGAAAAAATTGAGAAATTGATTAGGGTTAGAGGGGAGGGGAATGGGCAAATATGCCCCTGGGGGAGGCTCACATGATGGGCACATGGCCCTTTTCCGTCCAAATTATTGACGGGAGCCAACGGAAGGATGACATTGAAATAAATTTGCAAATCGAAGGTTTAGTTGAGTGAAATTGAAATTGGAAGGACTAAGTTGAACTTTTTGGATAAGTCGAAGGGATATAAAAGCAAATCGCTCCTCTACAAACTCAAGATTCAAATACAATTTAGAGCATACACATTATTGTATCTCTGCCAATTACTCTTCAGCGGGCTCCATTTAATGTGTACGGTCCAAATTGTGTTTAAATCTTGAGTTTGTAGGGAGAGTTCACAAGAGAAAAATAAAGTAAGTGGAAAATGTATTCAAACATGCTTTTGTAAATGTTTGATCCTCTACTTTTCTTATTTTTTCCAATATAAGTTACATCTCTCCACAGACCGAATGTTCCTACACAGACTTGGTCATTGAAATTTGATTGTGTTGTAACCAAATTATAGGATAATTGCTCATACCTTTGTGTTTTTATTGAATTTAAATCTTACCATGTTTGTTGTGGATTTGTTCTAACTGTCAAAGGGTATCAAGAGGGATAAGAGTACAAAACTACATGCATATTCCAATCCATTTTTTCAAGAAAGCAAGTATTTGTTGAATAACATCACCAGAAAACAGGAAGCTTTTGAATCCAACAATAACAACAATGTGCGAGAGAAACAACCGAGAACAAGTTCAAATGATGTTGACAACAATGTGCACAGGAAACATCCTAGAACAAGTTCAAATGATGATTTCGCAGTAAAGATATTGATTCATTTGCAATAGGACGCCATCAGGCAACGCTTGCAAGGCACCGAGTAAGGCTTGGTAGCCATCGGGCAACACGACGCCATCGGGCAACATGATGCCATCGGGCAACGCTTGGCAGCCCTTGAGCAATGCTTGGCAGCCACTGGGAAACTCTTAGCAGCCCTTGAGCGATGCTTGGTAGCCTACGAGCAACGCTCGGCAGCCATCTTGGCAGACACCAAGGAATGCTTAGAAGCACCTTGGCAGCCGGCAAGGAATGCTTGGCAACCATCAAGGAATGCTTGGCAGCCACCAAGGAACGCTTGGTTACTCTAGGAAACATTGGTGACACTCTTGGAATAAGGTAAGGACGTTAAAAGGTTAAAATCTTATTTTTAAAACACGACCCAGAGTAAAAATTTCCATGGACGTATAAATCATTTTACTTGTGGATGCAGATTTGTATCTTCATAGGATTGGTTTGACAAAACTAAAGTTTTCGCCATTTATATGAAATTATAACATACCTGTGCCCATGAAATTATAACATACATGTGCAATGCAAATACATTTTGCATTCGATGTGTCCATGCTTCTTAGCTCTACAATGTGTTGATTAAAGAAATATGTACTAGACTACTTTTGCTGCAGAAGTGTGGAGAAGAGTACAAGGCATTAGATTGATGGAGTAGGCAAATATTGACAATACTTTGATGGAACTAAAAGTGTTAGGAATGATTCTAAACTTTCATCATGTAGGACTTATGTTTTTGTTTTCCCTTTGTTATGACAGTGAAGAAATGTAAGAAATGTTAGGGCTTTTGTTTCCCTTCTTTCTGTTTTATGGTACTGTAGGAATGCTAAATGGATGCTGGGTAAGAAAATATGATCCTAAAATGACAAAACTTGGTAAATTTAGTGACAATGGAAATAGTTTGTGTTTTCGTTGAGGTTGTCGTGTTCTGAAGTTAAATTTCTTCTTGTTGACTTTCTTAAATGGAGTTATCTATATAATATGACAGGGAAGTGTTTGAATCCAAAAGACAACCAACGGTCCAGATTTATCTTCTTCTTTTGCATAAATATTTGCCCTTCATTCTATATTCCTTTATTAGTCTTAAATGTTTCCTTGATATAGAATTAGAAGAATCAATAAAAAACGGAATTATTAAAGGAATGAAAATTTGAACCCATCTATTCCGTGCAAACCATATTGCTAAAAAACAGAATTAGAGGAATCTATATATAGAAGGAAATGCAAATTGCACAAGAGATTTTAAAATCCCTTAAAATCTGCAAGGTTCAAAACAGAATTAGAGGAATCTATATAATATGAAAGAGCGATTTTTGAATTCATATATTTTCAACCATAAGATCGGTCTATATAACATGGAAGAGCGGTTTTTGAATCCGTATTTTCGAGCAATTGAGATTAACGGGTAGTAGGGCTAAAATTATATTTAGAAAGAATTAATGAAAGGAAACCTAAAATTCCTTAGACTCCTCCTAATATGAGAATGAGACCCATTTCGATAAAAAAGGGGAAAGATTTGGGAAGACGTACGTTCCCAATCCCCACCATTCTTGATATGGGAAACCATTCCAATCAAAAAAGAAAAATGATTTGGCCCAATTTCCCCTAAAATCATCTCTTCAACGAACACGGACGTAGCCCTCTTAAGCGCCATCATCGTGGCCCTCCGGTCCGCAAGAAATTGTGATAGGTATGAGATTACATGTCCCTTCTTTGTTTTTGTGACCTTAATCCTTTCTTTGTTTTTGCGACCTTAATCTTGAAGAAGTTTTTTTTGTAGAAGTAATTTTTTTCTACTTAAATTCGTGCTTAACAGAGAAACAGAGTGAATAGGTATGAGATTACATGTCCTTTCTTTGTTTTTGTGACCTTAAACCTGAAGAAGTAAGTTTTTTTTGTTCTTCGCAAATCCATGTTTAATAGATAAACGCAGTGAAAAGAAACAAGCCTCATCTAAAGCTAAGATCCTCCGGCTCCAGCAGCTCTTGCCATCCTCCAATCTGCTATTGATCACGAAGTAAGTTTTTCCTGAACTCTAATTTTCTAAACCCTCAATCTCTACTGTCATATTTTACTAGATCTTTGGAAGTGTTTAAGCACAAAATGAGAAGAAAAAACCCAGGGGGTTTGCATACTATCGACGTCCATGAACAATTTATGAACAGATAAGGAATTGAATTATACTAAAATGACAAACAGAATAGAAACTATTCATATTATTAGTATACTAACAAAACTCATCTACCATTGCTAAGGAAAATTGTTATTTGTAGAAATTGACTACTTGCTTTTGTCTTTGTAAGAGCCTATGTTTGCTTTTGTCGAGAGAGAGAGAGAGAGAGAGAGAGAGAGAGAGAGAGAGAGAGAGAGAGATG
>BPLS01000604.1:525367-550314 GCA_019656275.1 Rhododendron kiyosumense
TGCTCTCGATGCTCGAAACCCTTCAAAATAACAGATGTGTTAGATTCTAGCATCCGGTAATGCATTACAAATTTCCTGACAGTCTGAAGCCTGAATTATTCCTTTCTCAAAACTATGGGGTATCCATTTTCCTTTTTGGCTACAAACTATTTGATGAAGTACTAATAGTAATTACCAGTAAAGCAGTGTGTTCAGTGTAACTTCATCAGACACCGAATGAAAATCTGTGACCACAAATTCTCCTCTTGTGATTGTACCAGTTTTGTCGAAAGCCATGATCTTTATCTTAGAGAGGGTTTCCAGATACTCTCCCCCTTTGATTAAAACCCCAGAGGTTGCTGCCTTTGAAAGTGCGCAGAAAGTGGCGACCGGTGTGGAGAGGATAAGTGCACACGGACAGGCACTTACCAGAACCACCAATGCCAAGTGAAGCCAATGCCTTTTATTGTCAAGTTTTAGAACAAATGGAACTGCCGCCAGACCAGCTGATATAATAATAACGGCTGCAACACAAGAAATTGCCACAAAAATATCACAAGAAGAAAGGGAGAAAATATTGGATGCACTCAAAGAAAGAAGATGATCACAGACCAGAGAGTAGAATATGGATTACAGACAGCTTGGAAAGAAGGACAGGTAAAACGAAAACATGCCCAATTCGGTACCTTTCTTTGAATACAGGTTTGCAGAACAGGTTTCGGAACTACCTTTTAAAACGAAAATCCCAATTTATTTTGATATTTTGTATTTGAAAATTTCTAACATTTGCCCAGGAAAAAGGTTTCAGAAACTGTTTGCCAAACAAGTTAACAAAAAGGGTCCTTTTTGCCAAACAAGTTAACCAACCTGGTGTGTACACCTTTGCACATTTGTCTATGAACCTCTGAGCTTTGGATTTGTTGTTTTGAGCTTCTTCCACGAGCTTTGCCATTCTAGCCACCACACAATCTTCGGCCAGGGCAGTAGTTCGAACGCTAATATAACCTAATGCGTCAAGGGGAATCTGGTTGAGTTTTTGGAAATTTTGCTTCTTTCACATAAATCTATGCTTGTAAGTACAACAGAGTGAAGGGATGGAAGCGTAAGTGGTGTTTACCATTCACATTGATTGTACCAGCTAAAACAGTTGAATCAGTTTGCTTTGAAACGGGAAATGATTCACCGGTTAATGTCTTCTCATCTACCTCACATCTCCCTTCCACAACAATTCCATCAATGGGTATGATTTCACCGGCTTTTACAGCAATTATTGTGCCGACCTTCACTTCATCGGCATCAACTTCGTGTCCATTTTCAGCTAATACTGCTTTCTGGGGGACTATGTTCATCAGCGACGACATCACTGCTGTAGCCTATATACGTGCATGAAGTTTAGTCATTAGGTTGTGCAAGTAAAAGCGCTACTCGTAAAGGGTAATCTTCCTGACTGTTCGACTTTGTCCACCTTAGCATTTGAAACTGTTAAGATAATCTGTTTTTATGTTAAACTTTCATTTGAACAACGTTAAATTTGTGATCAACTGACAAACCATCGTTTTGACAGCAATTCCAGCCACCGTGATCAGCCATTTGCCATTCGATCATTTAAATGAAAACATACATTGTGTGTGGGTTCCACATAGGTACACACCTATGCAGCATTCTAATGGTTGCTAGGCATTTGTTGGGCCGCCCAGGGGTGCCTTGTGCCTTGGGGTAGACTAGTCGTGTGCCTAGCTCCTAGCACCTAGCAGCCGACTAGTTGGCCGCCTAGATTGATTTTAATCAAGGCGTTGGACCCCCGCCTAGCGGGCCACCGACACCGACTTTTAGAGCACTACACCTACGTAATTGTTTGTGAAAGCACGTGAGTGTGAGCCAACTATATCAGACATACGCAAGTATGAAAAGTCTAGGAACACAACTATATATACAAACCCGGGTACTACTGTGTTCGGAGCTGTTCAATGCATTTGGTGTCTAGAATCGTATTTTTTGAAGTTGTGTTTGTAACATTGCTCTATGTAAGTTTTCAGTATTGGAGGTCTGAAACTCCATTACGAAAAATTTTGGACCTGGCTAGAAATAAGGGGTAAGATACCTTGTGACTGGCCCTAGCCTCGAGCCACTGAGCAATTGTGAATAAAAAGACAATTGAGGCTGCTTCCCAGTAGTCACGCAGGCCAACTGATCCAATGACTGCAATAAGACATGAGAGGTTCAAGTCAGAAATTGCTACCGTTACCAATTTTGTTAGCAAATCAAAATGTAACTCTTAATTTCAGTTCCCTTAGTTGTTTATTTTCTTTTTTTAATTGGGCGAGTAAATAAATTGGCCATTAATTTTGTTTTTTGGCAAGGCATATAATCAAGCAACTTAATTTGATAGTATCATAGCTTAGTTTGGACAAAGTAGATTGACAATTCGAAGATGGGTTAACGCTGTTGTCGCACTACTCGCACCTTACTACCCATAATTTTAGGCGAAACCGTCTGTGTAGTGCGTCATCGTAGCCGTCCAAAAGTGTTTTCAACTGTTCAGATTGAAAACAAACTTTTCCAAGGAAGAGTTTGTTTTTAATCTGAACCGTTAGTTGATGAGATCGACGTCTATGTGCTGCCCTACAGTGTACTACAGCACCCCCGGATCCGTTCTTATACTAGTAAATTACTGTTAGTTAAAGTTGGAAGGCTTGTTTGATGTTTTCAGAGGGTATATTACTGTTAGTTAAAGTTGGAAGGCTTGTTTGATGTTTTCAGAGGATTGTCCAAGTGATCACAACCGTCCCAAAATGTTTGTAATGGTCCAGTTTTGTTAAGAAGATTTAACTGCAGAAACTTTTCTATAGTTCAACTGCAGGGAAGCCGGATCCTTAAAAGTTAGGGAAAATGACGACCAAGACGTGTTTTGATAATTAATACCCGCCAAGGACATTTTGTTCATTAACAAATGTTCTTAGCATGTCCTTAAAAGGTATTAATTATTAAAATACGTCCTGGGCCGTCATTTTTCCTAAAAAGTTATTCCTAACAATGCTAGCTTCATGTTAGTATATATATGCCCATATATCTACCCCAGTGAAGTTGGGTTCCCCAGTTTTGATCCATTGTTAGGAATAATTCACTTGTTCATGAGTGTTTTGCACGCAATATATGCATCAAATTATTTGGTTTCGACATTCAAGTAACCAGCTATAACGTCGGATATCAAGTTTTGGTAGCTCTCTTTTTAATGAGTTATGCTATATGTACCGACTGGGGGGAGAGAAATCGTACCGATGGCCGCCTCCGGTCACTGGATGGCCGATCCAAGCCGTCCAAAAATTCTAAAAAAAAAAAGCGATGGGACCCACGCGAGAATCAACGGCATCCAAGGTGTGTAGGGTGCTTGATCCGAGCACCCTACACACCTCGGATGCGATTGATTCTGGCGCGGGCCCCATTGGGTTTTTTTTATAGAATTTTTGGACGGCTCGGATCGGCCGTCCAGTGGCCGGAGACGGCCCGCCGGCGGCCGTCAGTACGATTTCCCTCCCCCAATCGGTACTCATATCATTTTCGATTTTTAATATCCATGGTCTAACTAAATAGTATCTCGTATTAAAATGAACAAGTTAACAGATAACGTTATCTCTGTTTGAAGTCAATGGATCATACCTGCGATTAGAACAAGAGTATTGGAATCAAGTGTCCGATTCTTGAGTGAAGTTAGTCCTTTTACAAAAATTGGGTAGATTCCTACAACAACTGATCCCAGAGCTAGCCATTGTAAAGGGCGGTAAACGAACTTTAGAAGTGACAACATGAGAAATACACCACATGCAATCGCATACGGGCTCGGCCATTTTTTCTGATAATCAGCGCCTCCGTATACCCTAACGTTTGCTTCTAGCCTCGCTTGATTCAGCGCCTTAACTGCACAAAACGACAAAGCAAGTGAAAATAAAAAACACGGTGAACATCATCCATAAATGATCGACGATGGTCATTACAAACTCCATGTTTGGAGTGCGTATGTCATATGCACTCCAAACAAAGAGTGCGTTATATGCTACATACGAGTTTTGTGGCTCGTGATATGATTTATAGTAAAAGAAATTTGTGATTCAACATACAAATTGTTGTAGTTCAATTAATCCAAAACCAATGAATGTCACCGTTCAAAAAAATAAATGCTCGATCTAATCTTTCAAATTTTCATTCAGAATTCGGAAATTTTGAAAAGAAGTTGGACAATTAAATCAAGCTTTTGTATGTGTATTTGATTGAGATGGTTTTTATTTATGCCTAAATTCTGAAAAAAGTTTAACAATTAGATCAAGTTTTTACAAATATTTGACTGGGCTGATTTTTTTATGGAATAATTCAAAAATCATTTGAAAGTTAACGAACGGCTTGGTTCGTTTGTGAAAACCCCAATATGGACCCCACAAGACACGTAGCTTTCTCCTCTAAAAAATACTCCATCATGTAAAGTCAAACAATAATTTTTTTTTTTATCGGCAAGGGAAAGATTTCCATTATTAGTATTGGTGGATACACGCACCCATTAACATTATAAAGTGCTAAAGGAAAATAAAGCAAACAAACAATGGGTCCTTTTTCACTCCAAAATTAAAGGGCAGTTATCATTGTACTACAAAAGTAGAAAGTACTACAGATGCACATTTTTCCCCTTTTGATTGGGGCTGATGCACTTATAATTAGAATTTGGCTTGTTTACAATCCAGCTTTGAACTGCAGAAATACAATTTAAATGATTGTAATTGTTGGATTGTGTTTTTAACGGTTGAGATTAAAAAAAAAACTTTTAAAATATGAACCTTTGAATATAAAGATATACGGTTGCGATGCAACTGCTGAAACTCTCTGTAGTTGGACTGTAGAGAAACCACGTGCTATATTTAATCCACCCAAAATAAAGTACTAGTAATGCATTCTTTACTGTTATCCACTAACCCTGGCTGTATATGTATCTTTTGAATATAGTTATTAGTGGAAAGAAATGGAATATGGCATAAATTTTCTTATCTTATGATTCTTATTTCTCCACTTCAAGCACTTTACCCATGCATGATTAAGATGAAAAGGAAAAAAAAAATACTTTACCTAATTTCTAGTCTCCCCTAAAAGTAAAGGACTATTCAAATCCTCCACTTCCTTTATCCTGTCCTACAAGCTTTCGTGCAAGATTATTTCTGATCCTCGTAAAGTCTAGAAATATATTTATCTTGAAAGAACAACACAAATTGTAACTTGAAAAGGAAGAGCAACCCCTCTCCGGTCAGGGTGTGTTCCTATAACTAAGATATTAAGGATGATATGTTACGAAAGAATGATCTGTCTCGTAAATCGAAAAATAAGTATTTAAAAAAGAAGAATCTTAGCAGAACAGAACCTCACTAAAATGGCTGAACTATACGTCTAGTTCTACCCATCATGTGCACCATTTTGATTAGCCCCATTTGTATTCGCAGAATTCTCGCATTTTAGAGTGTTGACTAGATATCCATCAACATAAGATCATAATTGTTGTAGGAGATATACTTATTTTCGGAGCTGTGTGATCTCAGCCGTCTATGCCGTCCATTTCGGCATTGAACGGCTTGAATTGAAAATAATCTCTTAACAACAATATATTAATAGATTATCTATTACCGTTAAGAGATTATTTTCGATCCGGATCGTTTAAAACACTTTTGGATAGTCGAGATTGAGTTCCGTAAACACTTGTTTATAGTTGCTCTGTAAACAAGATTTTCTCTTGTTGTAGATTTTTCTTTTGTCCTAACTTACAGAGTATAAAGTGTTGGAGATGCTGAAAATTTGTAAGTGCCTTGTAAACACAAGCAATGCGAATAATATCCACTACAAAATTAATTATTAAAAAAGAATAAAAAAAATTGTTTCAGTTGATCCTAGTAGCTAGATCACAATGGAAAATGAGGACCTTAAAGCCTAGAGGAATGAGACCTTGTGCTTTGGCACTTGCAGATACTACTATTCGTTTTCATATAAAAACTTGATTCCTCATAGATGACAATAATATTGTTTGAATCCTGTTTGAATGACAATAATACTGTTTGAATCCCCAAGAACGAGGTCAGAGTTCGAGTTGATGGAGCAACGGTTAACTTCTTGTGATTTCCTAACTTACTAACATCCCAACATTGCCCATCGTATGGCCAAAAATAGAGAGATATGAAAGCATATAATCTGTGTTTGATGGAGCAAGTAACATGGAAATAATAATGTGAAGTGGACAAGATGTTACGCCCTCGCAATTGGGTCAGATCAGCTGAAAACTTTGGTAAGACAGAGTATAATCTAATTGGAGTGGGCCAATTGAGATAGACTGTCTTAACTAGAACCACGATTCATGTAAAACTGAGATATCTATATTCATAAACTATTTAACTTAAGTACTAAGAGACCTAATGAATCAATCATTATTAGTATTAAAACAAATTCTTTTCCTACGCAGGGATATAGTAGAGAAAGAACTATTAAGAGAGATAATACTGGCTAACAAAAAATGCTTATTATTGATCGGGAAACAAAAGAGATGGATGTAATTTGCCAATTTATGCTTATTACATTATATTTTAGGTAGAACAGGAATATAGTTTCACCATCCAAATATAGAGTATTATATTAGGAAATTAATTGGCTATGGCTTAGACTAGTTTTATTTTGTGTATCTAAATCGTGTGTATATCAATATATATACACACACATATGCACACATACATAAATTCGCAGACCAAATCATTGAACACGGTTTATAATTTTTTGAAACCGGAGCCAAAATGTACATTACTAAAAAACTGAACCAAACTATGCGGTTTGGATTGATTTAATTTAGACCGAATTTGCGGATCAGACGGTTTTTTCTCAACCCTAGAGTAAATCCAATCACCACAAAAAGTATTTTCCCAGACGTGTAATGGCAATATATAGATGCAGAGACCTAACCAACTATACAAGGAGATGGTCCAATTCAGAAAAACTATCTTAATAAGCATCACACGGCATCGGATCGGAAGGATATCAAGCTAAGTTCTAGCCGGGTTACCTAACGTTTTATAGTCTTACGGTATATTCGCGAAACTTTTCTCAACACGACTTACAAATGATTGACGTAAAACGAGGCTCGTCGGGCTAATTGTAGTTTTTTTTTTTTTTTTGATTACCAGGTGTTTGGACCAACTTATATGCACATTGACTAATTATAATGACCAATCACATGGTCCGTTTAAAACCAGGTTAAATTGTTGGTTAGCCCGAGCACTTTACTCTCTAAGATAAGAATCTTATGGTAGCAAAAGTCGTCAACCACTAAATCCAAATTAACTAGTAACAACCAGTCATGAAAATGAAACCCCCACACCCACTTTTGTCATTATTGTTTGCTTTATTAACCGGTCCAGCACAAATAATGTGGTATCATAACTACATAGCGTCTCATTTTTGTCTACACATTCAAGTATCATACGTATTGCTTTCGGTAGTCCGTCCAAATTGATTATATATGAATTAATTGGATTATATATCGTAATCAGATATCTTGGTCAGCTTACGCATGTTTTGACTAATTTCAGGACCAGAACTTAACGGCCGGCCTGGCGTACCCTCCGACATAGTTCCAAGGTATGAAATGTTTGACCTCCGTAGGATTCAAACATGCGACTTTGTAGACGACAATGAAGAATGTTGTAAGTCATAAGTGTTTCTCGAAATGCGTTTTCATGCTTTCGCTCCTATTTTTGTTCACATTGTACGGACTTGAATTAGGCAAATTAGGTTGCATTCTTGTAAACCTTTTTTTCTTCTTTGTTTTGTTTGTTATGTTTGTCTATTCTAAATTTTTGTTTGATTTGCGTCATTTTTTTGGAATTAATTATCCATCTTGACGAGAAAAATTTAAAAAGTAAAAAATTACTATTACCAAAAGCCAAAAAAAATGTTCACTAAAGATGAAAAAACTAAACAGTTGTCTTTTTTGTCGTACTATATGAACTTTTTTTTAACATCGGTTCATGTTTTTATACTTTTCTGATTCCTCTCATTGAGACAAATGATTAATCTCAAAAATTACAACGAAAAACTCGGCAAAAAGTAAAATTACCAAAAAAATTTCAAACGTGTTTTGGACGGCCTAGATTTATTTTGTCTCTCCTCTTTTTTTCCCTCTAAAATCCAGACCGTTCAAAACACGTTTAGATAATTCAGATCGCGAATGGAAAACCACTTGTGTGGCACCGTACTAGCACCCAAAAATTTGTACAGCCTTACGGTCAGTGTCAGGCTGTCAGCTGTTGCCCTACAGCAGGCCACCCAATCATGCCGCCAAAAAAGACGAGAAAACTCGCTAACCTAAGGCTCCGTTTCAGAACACCTTCTTAAAAAATAAGTACTTATTTCACATTTTCAAACTCAAAAATAATGTAAATGAAAAATAATTTTTCAATTTTTTTTGCACCGTATTAAAGATCTCAATGAGATCTATCAAATAAGATCCATAGTGATATGAAAATTATTTGCTTGAAGCTTGAAATTGCCTTCTTAAAAAATAAGTACTTATTTATGGTTCCGGAACGGAGCCTAATTTGTTTTTTTCCATTATTGGGAACCAATTTTTTAAAGAAACATAATGGTTACACCTAAAAATATTTAATTTTTCAACATTTACTCTAATTGTTTGAAAAAATTTAAAAAGCAAAAGCAAAAAGGACATTTAATTTATTAAAGAGTGAAATAGACAAACATTTTAGGGCCTAAAAAAAATCTAAAAGTAGATAAATAAAACGGGATGAGGGGCGTAAAAAAAACGCTTGTCAATTCCATGATTCTCTCGTGCTAAATGAACCGAAGATATTTAACAAACATTTGGCAAAGGCCATGTTAGATTTCACCTAACTTTGATACTGTACTATATTAGAATTTTTGGACAGTTTCAACCTAAAATCAATTGACAATAGGTGAAATAGCCTCTAGATTTTATTAATCAAACTTAAGTGACTTAGATGAATAATGTGAGACAAAGTCTAACAGTTCACGTACTAATAAAAAAAAAAAAAAACAGGTCACGTGGTCCCAGAATCACGAGAGTGCTTATCTTGCAAAGATCGTGATACTTCTAAATTAAAGTTATGTGGCAATGTCATAAAAAACAAATAAAGAAAACGACAATGCTACACTAATTTTTTAAGTTTGAAAAGTGCATTAGAACTTACTGACAATCCACAGTTAATCCAATGAACTGTCAATAAAAAAACCCTCAACGCTAATAGACGGACTACGCTCATTTATACACCTATTCACTCACAACAAGGGTGGGATTCATACATATTGGGTATGTAGTGTATGCGGGCTCCATTCTTGTTGTGAGTGTGAGTATATGATTGAGTGTGTAAATGGGTGTGGTGGTAGAATGATTGGCATAAACTGGCGGGGAGCTGAATTCACGAGAGATTAGTTAGCGTACTAATCCAAACGAGATAATCAACCCGTCGCAACGAGCAATTCTTGCGCACAAGAATGAAAGAGAAATTCTCTGCAATATTATTAATCAAAAGCTGCATAAACCCTAAGTTAAAAACCTATATATAGGCAAAACCCTAGAAACCCTAAAAATAAACTTGGAAAATAAAAAGTCCTATAATTTGGGGCTTTTCCTAAAATTGAAAACGGGAAAGAAAAACAAGACTTTCCCACTCAAACAAGTGAAAAAGAGTTTGAAAAGTAATTGTACTCGGGATATTGTTACAACTTGCAACCGACGGTTCAAATGGATTGAGCGGATATCACATGGTAGTTGGCACCTATCTGGTACGGTTGGGCCATCTAATATACTTTTGGACGGCTTGGATTGAAACTCTCTCTCTCTCTCTCCTCTCACCCCAACATTCTCTCTTTCCTTTTTCTCTCTCGAAATCCAAGCCGTCTAAAAATGCAATGAACGGCTCGGATGCGCTGAACGAACGTCACATGATACCTACCCAGCACTGGAAAATTTGCCCAACGAACGAAATGGTGACGATGTTTTTATTAACTCAAAAATTGAATCGAATGCCACAAAGGGAAAGAAAACGGAAAGTGGTAATATAGACTAATAGGAATTCCTCTCCAAAATTTGAGTTCTTTTAACTTGACGAAAATAAATTCAAAACGTTACACACTTTAGTAATTTTTTTAGAGTGTTGCCAATGTCAAGATTGTTTTTGACACGAACAGTAACAGTTTCAACTCAATAGAATTTTGCTCAGATTGTGGAGGGCATTCAAGAGAACTGATGCGTCAATCGTCTTATCTGGGTTGTAATTGGTTCATTAGTCACAAGGTTTTTGGACTACGACATTAGCTTGTTTTGAAAGCTGACCACGACATTAGCTTGTTTTGAGTAATCCCTCTTTATTTTGGCTTGTTCTCTGCCTTGTTTCTTGGGTAGGCCCCTTAGCACTTATAATATTCGTAGGTTCGTTTTTATAAAATCTTAAACTTACCCCCCAAAAAGATTTTTTTTGGCATTATCATTTCCCTTTTCTTTTATCGATCACCCTCAACGCTAGATAGTAGAGAAAGCCAGAAGAATTGCGGCAAGGATCAACACTATGGTGACCCATATGAACTTCAGACAAGCTAATCAGACTGCCGATTACTTGGCTAGATTGGGGTCTCAACAAGATGAATATTTGATTGTTACAACAAATTAAATGCCCCCTGGCTGCTAGGGAGTTTGTTTTGACTGACGCTTTGGGCGTGGGACACCTTCGGGTTTAAGTTTTGTCGTTTTGGCATCTGTTTGCCTTGTTATCTACATGCTATATTGATACTTTATCTCAGCAGATTGACCAAAAAAAAACAGAAAATTATGTGGATTCTTGTTATGGCCTAAGGCTAAAATAGAGACGGAGAGAGTAATGTTACCAATTTGGAGCTGAGAAATGAGAAGATCGTCGTGGAGAACGATGAGAGTTCTCGATGCGACGATGACGGAGACGTCTTTCACTCCCTCCATCGGCTTCAGGATCTTCTCGATCAGCGGCACCTCCGAAGAGCAGCACAAGCCCACCACGTCGAAATAGCTTTTCTGCAACTTCTTTGCCGCCATTTTTTAGTATATGTATCTCTTTTCTGCATACAGAATCAGCCCATCAGTTTTGACATTTGAGAGAAGCGACGAAGAAGACGAAGATGAAACCAAGGATTTGTTTAACTGGGTATGAGAAAACAATTAATGATTCCAAGGATTTGTTTAACTGGGTATGAAAAAGCAATTAGTTGTGTATTCTCCATAAGGTGACATTTTTGACTTCCGCAAAGACCAAACGTTTCAAACCTTGAGGTTACTGAAAGTTTGCCTGGTCGTTAACCTCAAAGTCTTGAAATTAGTCGAGATTTGCATAAACTGGCCCGAATATCCTGTTATGAAAGGAGAACAAGAAGAAAACCTTGTTAAAGTGGACAGAAGCTCTGAGCACTGTGTAAGTGAGTGGGAGGATGAGTCAGAAGAAGATGGAGTTGAAGCCTTAAAAGAGAGTTGTGGGGGGATGGGCATAAGAATGGAATTATATATGCAAGTGTGAATGAAGGACCAATGTCACAAAAAGAGTATATATATGTGGATTTTAATAATAAAAAATATTTATTAAGGAATAGGTTTTGGTAATGGAAGTGGTGGCTATTTTTCTTTGGTAGAATAATGGCCCGTTTCTACAATTGGAAGCATCATTATCAGTAAGAAAAGTATTTGGAATCCACATGGGAAAACCACAACTTGGCTTTGTGGTTAATGCGAATCTCTGTGCTCCTGACAGAGTTTTCGTCCACATACGAAAACCACAAATTGCTTGAGCATTATTCAGTTGTCTTTGACCGGCGGCAGGTTCAGAATTTCGGTTCAACGGTGACAAAATCGCGCAAAAATTTTTTACCATGCGAAACTCTATTTTATAAGTGGATTTTTATTTGATTAAATAAAAATAATTGAGCCTGATTGAAAAAGTTGTTTGGTTGGAGTAAAAAACTATCCCACGCATTGGTTCAACATGAATTAATTAATTGACTATAAAAGTGATAATTGTCAACAAAACAACGACTAGTACCTAAAAGATCTATAAAGGGGACTAATTACCTGCTTAATATATGTTCTCAATCACAAGGTAATCTTTATTAGGCCACGTTCCAGAAATCTTCTTAAAAAATAAGCAGTTTATTTCACATTTTCAAACTAAAAAATAATATAAATGAAAAATAATTTTTCAAATTTTTTTTTTGCATCGTATCTTAAACAAGATCCATATTGCATATTTTTAGATTTCAAAAAACTCATAATTTTTTATTTTGAAATTGCCTTTTTAAAAAATAAGAACTTAAAACGCATTTTGGAGCGGGCCTATCCTTGACATGCATTTTATTATCAGGATCGTCGACATGAGATATACTTAATAGCTTTGATTTTCTAGTGACATCTTAAAGTTTAGCAAATAAGAAGAACTATAATTATTTTCAGTCTAGAAAGTAGGGGTGTTATTCAGTCGGTTCGGGGTGGATTTGCCGGACCCCGATCGGGTTCGGGGTATGTAATTCGGGGACTGATCCCGATTGATATTAATTCCGGCTCGGGGTGAGTTCGGTTCGGTTAGGGATTTCAGGGAGTTCGGTCCTCCTGAAACGGGCCTTAGTTGGGCCATTTTAAAAACTAACAATAAACAACGGGCCATGTTTGGGCCATTTTTTCATCCATATTTGGGCCATTTTCAACCTTAAGTCAATCACCCATGTTTGGGCCATTTTTTCACCCATATTTGGGCCATTGTACCTGTTTTTTTTTTTTTTTCTTCAAACACCAATTGAAAAGAAAATAACATGCAATAGGCATGCTTAAACAATTACAACTTTTACAAGACTCTTTCACTTGGTTTTTTTTTTTTTTCTCCCTAATCGATTGGAAATATCTTCAACACTAGTATATATAACTTGGAGGAGTTAAAGTAATTTAGAATAGAGACAGGAATCGATTGGAAAATTTTACAAAAATGTAAATAAATCAAGCAATGAAATTCCAAAAAATAAAAAAAAAACAGTAAGAGCCAGAAGTTAACAATTTAAAATTTTGTTTGATTCTATAATTGTTGCTGGCGTAATACAAAATTTTGTTTGAAGTTAACAATTCAAAACAGTAAGAGCCAAAAGATTAAAACGATATATATAATATATATGGTTTGGTCGGTTCGGTTTGCAATCGATTCGGTCCATAGATTTTCAAAAAACCGAGACTGAACCGACCTAGGTTTGGTTCACTTTGGTCCACCTCAAACCACCAAAAAAACGCCCCTGGACCGACCGAGGACCGAATCGATCGGATTTGCTTTCTAAAATTTTTTTATCAATTAATGAGAGATACAAAGATTAAAAGGAAGGAGAGCGTGAAAGCATCACAACCGGCTGGAACAAAAATCTCAACTATGTTGGCACCTGAAATTCAGACAATGAAATGCAACCCACCACTCTAAAAGGGAAAAGAAAAGGCCAGATTGGCAAGGAGCCTAGGCAAGCGAAAGTACATCAGAGAAGCTAAAGCTATGCCAATAATAATCAAAGGAAAGGAAATCGCTGAATTCTTGGCCGATCATTCGATTGCAAGACCAGAAAATGCAGAATTTGAATTTCTTGAGGAGGACCTGATGGTTAACAGTTATGTGAGAGTATTTTATTTCGACGGAGCTGCAAACAAAAGGGTTTTGGGATAGGAATACTCCTCGTTGCACCAGATGACTCTTAGATGACTCTCATGTCCTGCTCGACTTCAAGCTCAACTTCGAAGTGATCAACAATCAGGCCGAGTAACAGTTATCGCGTCTTTTAACTTTCCTATTACGTGGTACCAGTTTTCTCTCACAAGTTTATATTTGTTCAGTTGGTGAAAATTTTGTGAGACTTGTATCTTAGTTTCCTAAGCTAGGATTAGCTTTCTCTCAAAATCTCTCATAAGCGTTACGAGAATAAATTCTTTCCGTACATTTCCGTACATTTTCCGTCCATTTAACTAACGGAACTAACGGAATGAAACCCAAACTGTAAAGTAAGGGAGGTTTCTGTCATTTTTGAAAACTGAGGGGTACTTTCTGTCATTGTCAGATACCTCAGGGGGTCTGAGTGAAATTTGCCCTTATTTCTTTCAAATCAATTGCATCGCGACATGTGTTAAAACAGTAGTCCCAATTAATAAGATATGGCGACGTGGCGCAATGCAATTAATTTGGAGGAAATAAATATTAACACCGATACTGTAAAGAATTTATTCTCTAGTGTTATTATACTAACAAAGTACGTATCGAATCAAACAGTTTGCTAGTTAGGCGCGGGAGAGTGTGCTTAGCCAATGAGAGTGAGACACGTGTGTACAATTGGAGGGTGGAATATTGTAAGCAAGCAAGAACAGAATCAAGCTTTTATCATTTTCCTTCTCGTTCTTTTCCCTTTATTCTAAACTTTCTGTGCAATCAAACAGTACAAAGAATTACTAGTAATTCAATTGTGATTTTTTTTCCCAAAAAAAAGTACTCCCTCCGTCCCAAATTGATTGTCCGGTCCGCAAAACGGAGTGTTAAAAATAATACAATTTTTGCAAGAAAAAATCAAAAGTTTTTCAACAACTTACTAGATATCAATGAGAATTTTTAATTTGTGAAAAAAGTTTGAATTTTTTCTTGAAAAAATTGCATTATTTATAATACTCCGTTTTGCGGACGGGACAATCAATTTGGGACGGAGGGAGTACAAGATTTGTCACGAATCTTGCGATTGTGTGCTTCTATGAGTTTCTTTTTGGATGCTGATTTTAGCTCTTTATTTTTGTACGCAGGTCCTTCACTTTTAATATAAAATTACTAGTAACTTCATACATAAAATAGAGTGTCTGCTTACAAAAATGGAGTGTGAAAATCTTTTTTTTTTTATGTGTGTGTGGTGTGATCCTCATGTTTGTTTTTATGATTGCACGTACCACATACAATTGTTTGTCTGAGACTCTGAACTGCAAAGGTGGCTACCATGTGGTGCTTGCTTGATGCATCCGAGTTATTCGTTGCATTTTTGCACTGCTCGAATTTGGAGAGAGAAAAAAGTGGAAGAAAGTATTAGAATGAGAGGAAAAAGAGGATTTCAATCAGAACCGTCTAAAAATGTATTAAATGGCTCAAATATTTTGAGCGCATATCACATGCGATATACCCACTCGACACCGAAAAATTTATCCCGAAGGACAGTTCGATAAAGGAAGATGTGCTAGCTCATCCCGGATCTTACAAACATATTGTCTAATTGTAGTGGGCGATGCATAGTGTGCGGGCCCATCATAGTTTTGTCAGCAGTCCACCATCTATATACGATCTCCATTTACTTTTGCATTGTTCACCGGCAAGTGCAAATGTGTCAGCAGTCCACCATCTATGTAAATTGCTTTTCTCACCTCCCCGACACACCAATTTAGGGTTGTTACTCGAAACTGGAAAATCGATCAAAATCAGAAAAATCAGACCGGATCGAATTTTTTAAACAGGTTGAATAATTTCGATTCGATTCCGGTTTATAAAATTTTATAAACCGAAAAAATAATTTCGATCCGGTTTTTGTGTTTTAAAAATTGGTTGAAACCGGACCGGTTATATATATATATATATATAAACATAGGGGAGATGTTGAATTATGGGTTTTTGGTTGATATTTTGTAGTATATATTGGTCTAATATATATATTTATTATATAAAAACTGTTTTTATGGGCTTAATTATGTTTTTATAAGTTTTTTTTTATGTATTGGGCTCAAAATTGATCTTTTTTGTTGGGCTCAAAAAAAAAATGGTTAAATTATAGATTTTTGGTTGATATTTATAGATTGAATTGTAAATTTTTTGATGTGTTGGACCCAAAATATGGCTCATGAATGAAAACAAGATAAACCGGACCGGAAACGGTTGAGCCGGTCGAGACCGGAACCGGTTGAGCCAGTCGAAACCGGAACCGGTTTATCTCAACCGGTTTCGATAGAAAAATACACCCAAACCGGTCGAAACCGGACCGGTATCACGCCTACAACAACCCTCCCCCCCTAAATATCCCCGCTTTTTTAATTTCTTTCTTTATTTAATTATTTTTATTTTATTTATTTAATTTCTATAAATATACCCTTTCTATATTAAAAAATATAATTCAAAAATATAGTTAAAAATTAATCAGACTGTTTTTTTTCCTGGATTTTCCAATATATATATATATATATACACATATTCGATTACTTGGAAAAATATTACAAAAAAGTCAACACTATTAAAAAAGTGAAAAGGAAAAAGTCGGACGAGACTGTTATAACCACAAGACACCTTCCTTTAGATCCAATCACCATTAGTGATGCCCCACCATCTAACAATAGTAAATTAGAAATCGAGGAATTTAAAAAATTAAATGTAATTACCAAAAAATTACCAGAAGAAGAATTATTAATTGACCTAATCAGTAAAATAGATGATTCTGAGTTAAAACAAAAATATATTAGTCGCCTTAAACAGATTTTACTTCAAAAATCTCATTTCAATACATCATTAGAAAATTTTGGTAAAAGATTAAACAAAGTCCACACTGAAGTCACTTTGCAAGATTTAAAACAGGAAGCTAATCTTATTAAAAAAGATATTACCAAACTAAATAAGTCTCAATTTAGTAAAGAAATTACCACAATTCCTCAAAATCACCAAACATCTGATCAACAAGAATACTACCAACAATGGTATGCCAAAGTGAAATTAATAATCCATGATTATCAAATTGAAATCCCTGCCCTCATTGATACAGGAGCATACTTAAACTGTATTCAAGAAGGTATAGTACCTACTATGTACTATCATAAGACAACAGAACAGTTGAATTCTGCTAATGGTAGCAAAATGGTAATCAATTACAAGTTGCCCAAAGTCCATGTTTGTCAAGATAAAATTTGTTTTAGGACTTCTTTTGTTCTAATTCAAGATTTATCTGACAGAGTAATTCTGGGCACCCCTTTTATCTATTTACTCTATCCTTTTACAACTACTGAAGAAGGAATTACTACTAAACCTTTTGGTCAACAGGTAATGTTCAAATTCTTAACACCACCAGAACAAAGAGAATTAAAACAATTAACATTACCACCTACTTATAAAATAAGTCAAAAAATGAACCAATTAAAATTTTTACAGGAAGAAATTAGATACAAAAAAATTGAAGAACAACTCACCAATAAACTCCTTAGTCAACAAATTGAAGATTTTAATAAAAGATTAAAAGAGGAAGTTTGTTCTAATCTTCCAGTGCTTTTTGGCATAGAAAGAAACATATAGTAACTCTACCATACATAAAAGACTTTGATGAAGCTCAAATCCCAACAAAGTCAAGGCCTATTCAAATGAACCCTGAAGTTATGGAAACCTGCAAAAAAGAAATAAATGATTTACTTAATAACAATATTATTAGAAAAAGTAAATCACCATGGTCATGTCCAGCTTTTTACGTTAATAAAAATGCTGAAAAGGAAAGAGGTGTTCCAAGGCTAGTCATAAATTATAAACCATTAAACACTGTGTTAGAATGGACCAGGTATCCAATTTCAAATAAAAAAGATTTAATTAATAGATTAAGTAAAGCAGTAATCTTTTCAAAATTTGATTTAAAAAGTGGATTTTGGCAAATCCAGTTACACCCCAATGATAGATATAAGACAGCCTTTACTACCCCCTTTGGCCATTATGAATGGAATGTAATGCCTTTTGGATTAAAAAATGCCCCAAGTGAATTTCAAAATATAATGAACGAAATATTTAACCAATTCAGTCATTTCATTATTGTATATATAGATGATGTTCTTATTTTTTCTAACTCAATCGAAGAGCATTGGAAACATTTAGAATCATTCATTAAAACTATTAAACATAATGGATTAGTCATTTCTGCTCCCAAGATTAAATTATTCCAAACAAAAATAAGATTTCTAGGATATGATATTTATCAATCAACTATAGTACCAATCAGTAGAGCAATTCAATTTGCTGATAAATTTCCAGATGAAATTATTGACAAAAATCAATTACAAAGATTTTTAGGATCCCTAAATTACATAGCAGAATTTTACAAGGACCTTAGGAAAACTTGCCAGCCTCTATTTGAGCGTTTAAGGGACAATTCCCGTCCTTGGTCACCAGTACACACCTCCATAGTCAAGCAAGTCAAGACATATGTAAAAACATTACCATGTCTAGGTATTCCTGCAGTCAATTCCTTTAAGATTATTCAAACTGATGCCTCTGATATAGGATATGGTGGTATCCTCCTACAAAAAGTCAATCCTACTTCCCCTGAGCAAATTGTTCGATTTCATTCTGGTCTATGGAATAAAGCACAGACCAATTACAGTACTATTAAAAAAGAAATTTTATCATTAGTTTTATGTGTTTCAAAATTTCAAGATGATATATTAAACCAAAAATTTCTAGTCAGAATTGCTTGCAAAAGTGCAAAATATGTTTTAGAAAAAGACGTTAAAACTATAGCTAGTCAACAAATCTTTGTTAGATGGCAGTCAATTTTAAGTATTTTTGATTTTGATATTGAATATATTAAATGAGATCAAAATTCTATTCCAGATTTTCTTACTAGAGAATTTTTATTTAGCACAACATAAAATTACTTTCCAGCTATCAAAAATTGTTTTCTCAGCAGCATTCATTGTATTTAACATTAAAATTACATTAAATTCATTTGCAGTCTAGCCATGGCAGAGAAAAGCAAGAAACCTACCTCCACTACAAAAAACCAACTCGCACTTCCCCCAACTGATTATGGAAACAGGTACCAAGTTCTTGGGCAAATCCCCAAAACTAGTTACAGTTCTGCACTAGTACATGCTCCCTCACCTAGTCACATTATTACACCACCAATTTCTAACCCTCATGTTGATCCCTTTTCCCCAACTCCAACTATTCAACCTAGTCAACAAAGATTCCCTTACCCAGCAAGAACTACAAAATATGTTCTCAAACCAGTCACCACTAATCTCTTCTCCATTGAACCAGTCCACAAAAATATTCAAAACCCAGTTGAACTAGTCAAAGCCTTTTTCCCTCCAGGATGGCATTTCATCCCTGATCACCCAGATAAAAACCTTTCCTTTTACAAAGACATCCTTCTTCACAATAAATCAATTTTGATAAAACCCATTAATGACAGAGTCAATCCAAATAAAGTCATTTACCATTCCCTCTATATTCACAACATAGTCAGCCTGGATGAATGGGGTCACCCATCACTGCTCCGAAGTCTTCCGAATCATCCCATTCAATATAATTATTACGATTATATTGATTCATGGTTCAAAGTCATCCTCCATGAGAATGAGTCTTTTACTCACTCCTGGTTCATTTCGTTTGATCACAAATTCAAATCAATAATTCCATCTTGGTTCTCCCGATGGTGGCACCAAAATGGAGCCATTCCTAACATCTTACCCAGTGAACTCATGGACCAAGTCAACTACTTTTCCACCCTGTACCTAGTAAATAGTCACACTAGTCAATTTCCAGTTCTGTTACTATTTATGGCAAAATATAAAGTTCCATGGATCTTCAAATGGCGATATGGTATCAATAACACAACAGTCAATCGCCAGTATTTAGTAAAATGGTGGGATGCATACAAGCATCAACGCGTTATTGACCAAGTCAAAGCAGAATTTCCAGTCAAAGTTCCAACACCAGTCAAAATTCCAGCTCAACAGATTCAACCAAGTTCACCTACATTTTCCACTATTCAACTTGGAAGTCCAACACCAAGCTCTTCCAAACCCTCGAAATCCAAGTCAAAAACCAAGTGCTCGCAATTATTGATGATGGCACAACAGCTAATTGCTCAAGCCAGTCAAGAAGAAGATGATACATCACCTGAAGAGTCAGCTACAGCAACATCTCACAGGAATCCATGTGGATCAGCTTTCCAAGATGCCCAGGACCCATTTGCCTGAAGACAGTATTTCTACTTTTGGCCCCACTCGCACCAAAAGTAGAAACAGTCACAGTCAAAAGAAGTAATCATTTCTACTTTTGGCCCCACCAGCACCGAAAGTAGAAACAGTAACCTACTTTATTCACTGTATTCACTTTAGTCACATGATGCTACTATTCAATGTTTGTAATTTCTCTGATCCTTATTCTATAAAAGGATCCGAGAAGTCAGTTAGAAGGCAGACTGAAAAAAGACTGAAAAGAGACTAAAAAATAGACTAAAAAGGAGGAAACGAGAGATACAAGAGAGGTTTTAGAGAGAGAAATTCTCCTACCACTTCCCCTGTTCCTCTTCCTCTGTAGTAATCCCAGTCATTGCTGAGTATCAATATACTCCAGCTCCCCTTGTAAACCAGTAAATTGCCATGTACTGTTTCTGATTCAGCAATTGAAATCAGATTGTTTTAGTAAGTAATTTATTTCAGTAATTTTGTTTAATTTTGTTTATTACTAGTTGTTCAATACCCAAATTACTAGTAAAGCTATTCTATAAAAATTATAGAGCTATTATATACTTGATTTATTCATTGTTCTTTCACAGATTCAGTATTGAATTTACTATTCATCACTATTCACGTGTCACTATTCACCCGTCACTATTCATTACTATTCATTACTATTCATCCACGAATTTACTATTCATAATATTGTTCATTACTGTTCATAGTACTATTCATTGTACCCAGTAATCTTTAGGATAAATATCTGGGTTCCCCCCTCTATTTCCACATCCCACATCTTACTCTGATAATACCATGTTCTTCCCATTGTTCGTGCTTCCGCCCCCCTCATTGGTATCAGAGCCAAGTAGGATATAGTTGAAGGATTAAACTCAAGTAATCTGTAAGTTGTATTTACTCCTACTTAGTTTTCATTTAGTCTTTTAGTCCTGCTGAAATTTTAGTTAGTATTTTAATTCAGTTGTCATCAGTCGACCACCTTGTCCTCTGGCCACCTTGAGAAATCCGTAAAAGGTCCCCGTGAGTAAGTCCCAGGGTAGGGCAGTGAAGGGGTTGGGAAGAAACTTAGGGTATGTGTTACGCAGGGTATGTGTCTATCATGATAATTTAGGATTAAAATATTAATTAAGAAATCTTTAGGGATAAAATACTAAAAGAAGAATCTGTAGGATTAAACACAATGAATAGATTATTTAAGTGTAGTTCTTTAGCCAGTTCTTCAATGGCTTCTCTATCTGAGTTAGCGGACAAAGTCAACCAAGAAGAACATGAATATCAAGATTTAGATACAGGATTAGGAAATTGGAATATACCCAAAATCCCAGTAAAAGAAATTTACAAGTCAAGTTTCTTAGATGATGCCTTTCGTACTGACCAAGTTGCTAAAACAGCTGAACATGTTTATGCTATTACTAAACAAGAAGAGAGATGTTCTCTCCTTAGTCAACAATCAGTCAAACACCACCTCGAAAGAGGATATAATTATATCCATGTAGGGTTAATACAAGTTGCTATTAAATCATTAACAAGAAGAGGATTAAATTCCTCAGTTTTATTATCTTTAAGAGATAGTAAATTCACAGTCTACATTGATAGTCTACTAGGATTAATGGAGTCAAGCCTACATAATGGTCTAGTTTATTTTAACTGTTACCCCGATTTACCCCTTAGTTTAAAAGATAAAAATATTTTGAAAGCATCCAACTTTACTAGTTTTAAATAAAGATTTTGAAATAAATTTTGATAAATTATATTATGAATTTAAGTCAAAAGAAAATAAACAAAAAAGAAAAAATTATTTTGCTAAATATACATCTAGTAAACAAGATAAAATCTTAGCTCGTTGGGAAGCATTCATGGAAGAATCCAGAGTTGAAGTTTATGTAGGAGTAAAGACAACTTACAGATTACTTGAGTTTAATCCTTCAACTATATCCTACTTGGCTCTGATACCAACGAGGGGGGCGGAAGCACGGATGAAGGATACTCTTGTAGCATCCCCTCATCCAGTAAAAATATTGAAAAACCTCTCATCCACCTCCCTGAGAAGAGAGAACAAATTAGTCTAAACCAAAATCAAAATATTCAAAAAATTGAAAATTTGCTTACAAAAATAGCAATTAAGTTAGAACCAGAGTCACCTCAACTTGCTACAATTACACAAAACCACGACTCCCATACCTCTAGTCAAACCTCTTCTGACGAAGAAATCACAAACCTGTAAAGACAATTCTTTGGTCAAGAAATAAATCGCCTTTTCAACCCCCCAACAAACCCTACTAGCCTCACCAAAAACTGGTACTCTAGGCCAACCCCTCCTGATTTACAGTATGAAAAAAATAATTTAATTAATCAACTTTTTGTTTCCTCCAATAAATTATATGAATGGAATATAGATGGTCTAAGTGAGCACCAAATATTAGAAAAATTAAATCACATGTCAATGGCCGCCAATAGTTACCTAAGTAATACTGAACTTAGTCAACTAAAAATAGTTGATTTGTTAACCTCCGATTTTACCGGAATGCTAAAATCATGGTGGGATAAATATCTCACCAGTGAGTCAAGAGAAGAAGTAAAGCATGCTGTTCAACTTGATGAAAATGGTCTCCTAATTTTTGATAATGAAATTGGAATGGGAATACCCGATGGAGTTAATACTCTAATTTACACCATAATTAAACATTTCATTGGTCAACCTAGTAACATTACTTCTAGAATACATGATCAACTGACTAATCTGCGTTGTCCAACATTAAGCGATTTTAGATGGTACAAAGATGTTTTTACTTCTAGAGTCATGCTCCGAGATGATTATACAAAATCATTTTGGAAAGAAAAATTTATTAATGGACTCCCTAATTTATTTGCTCATAAAATTAGAGATGTTCTTAGTCAACCAACAGGAGTCATTGAATATGATAAGTTAACATATGGTGACATTATTAGTACCATTCAAAAGGAAGGTCTCAGAATGTGCATTGATATGAAAATTAGAAAACAAGCCCAAAAAGACAAAAATAAAGCCAAATATGAATTGGGTAACTTTTGTGAACAATATGGTCTCCCCCCTGTAGCACCATCACGAAGGAAAACCAAATATCATACTAAACCAACTACCAATAGTAAAAGTAAAAGTCACAGATACTACAGGCGTAATAAATCCTCCACACCATCCAAAGATAAATATTACGAAAAACCCAAAATACAAAAGCATAAAAACAGAAAACCAAATGACAAGTCAAATGACAAGAATAATGTTACATGCTACAATTGTGGCAAAAAAGGCCATTATAAAACTGAATGTAAAGTCAAAGCAAAAATTAATCAATTAATATATATATATATATATATATATATATATTAAAAATATAGTTAAAAAAATAAGTCTTTCAATTTTCAATCCGTTTGAACCGGTGCAAAGATGTTACATTTCTGATCAGTTCATCCTAAATGGTCGTAGTAAATTTTTGGCTCTAAAACCTTTCAATGAGCCCCCTAAGACTTATTATTTAGTTTCAGGGCTCTCTTAGGGTGTCTATTGAGAGGCCTTAGAGCCAAAAATTTATTACGACCATTTAGGATGAGATGTTTAGAAAAATAACATCTTTGCACCGGTTCAAATGAATTGAAAATTGAAATATTTATTTTTTAGCTATATTTTTTAATATATAAACGGTGTAAAAGAAATAAGTGTTTCAATTTTCAATCCGATTGAATCGGTATAAAAATGTTATTTTTCTGATCATTTCATCCTAAATGGTCGTAGTAAATTTTTGGCTTTAAGGCCTTTCAACGAGCATCCTAAGACTCTTTATTTAGTTTTAGAGCTTTCTAAGGGTGCCCATTGAAAGGCCTTAGAACCAAAAATTTATTACAACCATTTAGGATGAAATGATCAGAAAAATAACATCTTTGTACCGGTTCAAACGATTGAAAATTGAAACACTTATTTCTTTTACAACGTGTATATATTAAAAAATAGTTAAAAACTAATCTGACTGTTTTTTTCCCTGGATTTTCCTATATATATATATATATTAAAAAATATAGTTAAAAAATAAGTCTTTTAATTTTCAATCCGTTTGAACCGGTGCAAAGATGTTATTTTTTTGATCATTTCATCCTAAATGGTCGTAATAAATTTTTTGCTCCAAGACTTTTCAATGGACACCCTAAGAGAACCCTGAAACTAAATAATGAGTCTTAGGGTGCTCCTTGAAAGGAAACAAATAAAGAAACGAATTGAAAATTAGCAAAAAAAGAATAAATGAAAAAAAATTAAAACAGGAAAGAAGGGGGGAAGGTGTTGGGGTTAAAATGGGAAAGGAGGGTGTGGGGTCGGGAGGGGGTGTGTCAGGGGAGGGTGGAAAAGCACCTCTCACCATCTATCTACGAGAAATTATTCATTGCCCTTAGATCAACTCATCATTTTTGTTAGGGGTGCCTCTCACTAATTAAAATCTGCCCCATTGACATGCTGTCAGTACTTTTGCCACATAAATAACAATCCACTTTGACGGACAACCAAAGCTACCACCGTTTGAGGTGAGGCATGAACTGATACTATTCTCTAACATAGCCTTTCTCTCTCCACAGAGTGAAGTCTTCTTTCTCTAAAATAGGCACGTAGATCTAAAAATTCGAACGCAAAAGCTTTTTTGGAATTTTCGATTTACCTTAAAAAACAAGATTCAAGGTTTTTTTTGGCTAAATTAATTCATCTGAATAATTTTTGTTCTTATTTAATTTTTTTTTCACATTTGTTTCGTTAATTTTTCGTGGACACGTAGATCTAAAAATTCGAACGCAAAAGCTTTTTTGGAATTTTCGATTTACCTTAAAAAACAAGATTCAAGGTTTTTTTTGGCTAAATTAATTCATCTGAATAATTTTTGTTCTTATTTAATTTTTTTTT
>BPLS01000604.1:550324-560987 GCA_019656275.1 Rhododendron kiyosumense
TCACATTTGTTTCGTTAATTTTTCGTGGATTATTATTTCTTCACGATGAGAAAATTTTAAAATTAAATAATTAACATCAAAACCTAAATTGTTTGAATAAAGATGAAAATAATCCTCTTATTGGCTTATTTTATTGAAAAAGTTGTGAATTTTTTCATTATTTTTTGATTTTTCTCGTTGAGACAAATTAATAAGTCACAAAAGTTTGAAACAAAATTAACAAATGCGAAATTTTTAATTAAGACCAAAAAAAGTCCTTTTAACTTTTTGAGCAAAAACAAGCCTAATGGGTCCCTCTGCCTATAAATAAATGCTATTAAACTATCAAAATTTATCTGTTATTTCCACTAATTAACAAGTTGTGGCCATCCTTTTTTATTGTCTTTATTAAATTTTTTTTTTTTGCATTTGCTGATTTTGCACCAAATTTTTACATAATATTAATTCGTCTCAATGAGAGAACCCAAAAAGTAATAAATTATAACTTTTACACATGTATGAGAAATATCCAAGCAAAACCTCAAAAAATTAATTTTTTTTGACTTTTTCTTAGATATTTTTAGAAATAATTGTATAAAAGTTATTTTGTCGATTCTTCAAATCGAGACGAACCAATAATACATAAAAGTTTGACGTAAAAGTATTAAACACAAATTTTTTTTTAATAAGAACAGAACTAAAAATTATGATTCACAAGTTTTTTTTTTTTTGTTTTTTTGATCCGCAAGTTATGGTTCACAACTTGTTGGTTAGTGATAATAGCCCCTCAAAGACAAACAAAGTTTTTTTATTTTTTTTATTTTTTTGGTTAGACGATAGACATTAGTGAGGGTTAGGGCTACCACATGGGGATCAAGAGGCTATTTATAGCCCTGGCTCCCAAAACTTGTCCCTCATTGGACTTGAATCAAGGTCTCAACGGAGGAGGAAGTGGGATAACCAACTACACTAGCAGTAGTTTCGTTTCGAGAAATTTTTGGGTACTGGGTGGGAACCACGTGAGTGTACCCACGTGGTGCTCAACAGTCCATTCGGGTTGTCCAATAGTGTTTTGAACGGTCCAAATTGAAATCCTCCCTCTTCTCTCACCTCACCACTCTCCCTCTTCTTTCTCTCTAAGTCCGAATCGTACAATATCTAATTAGACGGCTCAGATGCGCTGAACGGGCACCACATGGTACCCATTTGTCACCTAAAAATTTCTCGTTTTTAAACATAGTTGCCAAGAAAAAAATTACTCCTAAAAAAGCGAGAAACAAAGGTAAAAGTACTGACACCAAGTTAAAAATTAAAAATATTTAAGTTGAAAAGACGGGTTGATAGACTTTAACGCCGTTGCACTCCCTTTTGCTTTGTTTGTCTGTCAAAGTGGAGGGTTGTTTATGTGGCAAAAGTACGGACAACATGTCAATGGGGCAGATTTTAATTGGTAAGAGGCACCACCCAGTAAAAATGATGTGTTGCCCTTGGGGCAACGAATAATTTCTCGCTCAGTCAAATTTTCTTTCATCTTAATCGGAACCGTTTGATTTGTAAAGTATGTTGAGTAGATCATTTTAGGGAAAGATTTAAATTGATCGGGTGACATGAGTTCCTTGTTCAGACACCATTAGATAAATGAAAAACAAATCCGCACTACAACACGAAAGGGCTATAGCGAGAAAATTTGGCGAGGAAAATGAATTTCGTCACTGAAAGTACATTATCTGCGAGGAAACAAATTTCCTCGCCAAAAGACCGTTTCTAGCGAGGAAATCTGATTTTCTCGCCTTTTTTATGACTTATTAATTTTTTTTATATATATAAATAACTATTAATTATGTTCATATGTATAATTGTAATATTACAATGGTAAGACATAATCAACTGCATAGATCAATACCATTATCAAATTTATTAAAATAAAAAAGTAATATATGAAAAAAATAGTTTCCTTGTCAATCGCATTGAATTGGTGAAAAAATCTCATATTTGTCACTTTTCTTATTCTAATTAGCAATGAAAAATATCTTCAAGTGTAGGTATTGAAGATTTATTGCATAGTAATGAAAAACTCAACAAAAGATAATAAAGTTAAAAACATCGTGAAGTGGATGTCGTATTGAAAATATCTCGAAGTTAATTAGATCATCACAAATCTATTTTCAAAACATCTACATAAAATACACTATTTCACACCAAAAAAAACACTATTTCATATCTAATGTGCATTCATGCTGTAAAGAATTTTTGGTGTGAACCGTTATTGATTTTTATTTAAACCAACTTAGGTGATTCTAATGGCATTCATTTATAAACAGATAAATATGTTAAACATTAATTTCAAATACAATTTTGTAAGTATTATACATATTTTTATATATACATATACATATTGTGTGTGTGTGTGTGTGTGTGAGAGAGAGATATTGGGTACTTTAAAATTTTAAAAAATTCATTAAAGATGAATTTTTTTTTAAAAAAGTATCGTCTTTAGTGCTTTTAGGATGATCTAATATGAATATTTACAAATTTTGTTCACATTATTATAGCAATGATGAAAAAAGCTTTAAAAAATAATTACGAATCTATAATACCCTTTGTATTTGGCAAAAAGGTCAAACTTACTCTTAAAATTAAAAAATAACAGTGATGAAACTTGTCATTCATAATTTTGATATTAAATTATATCTCGAGCTAGCGTATGATGACAAAAATCTCATTCCATAAAAGTTAAGGATAATTCCATAAAAAAATTAGAATAATGACATATATTATTAATCATTCAAAAGTTATTGTCGGATATGAATATAACATGTTTCAAAAAAAAAAATTTGTTGTGCTAGCAAAAAATTAAATTTGTTCAAATAAATTTTAGACACTATAAGAGTACAAAAAGTTGAAAGCCATAATTAATGTTGAAGAAACTAATTTGGAAAGGTGAAAGAGATGCAAAAATATAATATATATAAAAAAAAAAGTTCACAATTTCACTCGGAACTGTAAAGTGGTGTAGTGGATAGGTGTTAGGTGTCACATACAAGAAATCCAAGGTTCAAGTGTTGGGAGTGGCAAAAAACGCAGAGAGATTGTTTACTTTTTGGATTTATTTTAGCGAGGAAAAACTTTCCTCACCAATAACTGTTCATAATGTAAATTCACAGCCTTTAGCGACGAAAATTTTCCTCGCAATTGTATTAGAATAGGCGAGGAAATTTTTTTTCCCTTGCTAAAGCCTTTTGCGACAACGTTTTAGCGAGGAAAACGAGGAAATTTTTCCTCGCTAATACGTTTTGCGAGGAAATCAGGTGCTTTAGCGAGGAAACTAAATCCTCGCTATAGCCCTTTCGTGTTGTAGTGTTGCTAGGGGAAATTGCAATGGAGGGGCCGGCGATTAGGCATTGATTTAAATGCTCAAAGAACAACATCAGATAGACAAAAATAGATGGTCAGTATAATCTTGAAAATGTATTGTGAGACAAATTTGTCTTGATTATGGACTTATTATTGTCTGATTAGAGCATCCATAGTGGAATAAGCAAAAAAGGAATCAAAATATGCTACATCAGATTTTGATTATTCATGTAGAGCTTGCTAAAGATAACAATGTCAAGTTCCACATTGGTTATTTTTTGCTCATAATCAAAACCAATGGGCCATTTCTTCCTTCACTGAGTTTCCTCCAAACTTTTCCACTTCATTTCATGTATATTTTTTGAAAACCTAGTTTTTAAAAAAATAGTTGCTTTTTAAAACAATTTTTAAAAATATATATATATATATATGTATATAGATGTTTTTGGAAGAAAAAAACAGTTTAAGTTAAAAATAGTTTTATTAAAATAGTTTATGAAAAGAAAATTGTGTAAAAAAAAAAAACAGTTTTGTGTAAATACAGTTTTTTTTAAACAAAATAATTTTTTTAAAAAATTGAAAAAACAGTTTTTATACAGTTTTTTTTTTAAAAAAAAGTTTCTGAAAAAAATAGCTTTTAAAATTATTTTTTGAAAACATTCTTTTGAGAGAGAGAGAGAGAGAGAGAGAGAGAGAGAGAGAGAGAGAGAGAGAAGGTTTGTGTGTAATAATGCGCGTACTTGATTAAAAAAATGTGGGGATCACTAAATTTGGTTTTTGACAAAATGTTGTTAGTTTTAATTATTCAAAGGCCAAAATTTGATGAGTTGTTAAAAGGTTGCTAAGTTTGGTTATTCTAATATGAGCTCTTTTTTGAGCAAACATTGTCAACTTTAGCAACCTTTTGATTTTGCTTATTCCACTGTGGATACTCTTATAACATGATTTTTGAGACACATTCAACAATCTCTACAAAATGAACACTTCATATCACAATAAAAGAATTTCGATTGAACATACTGAGGCGTCCAACACCCCGTAGTGTGCGCATTGCCGCATTGCAAGAATTCCCTTGCCCGATTTAAAACCCTTCAACACAACAAATTCTTGTAGGATGCACATACTTAATTGCAGATTCTTGAAACGAAATATCATACTTGGTAGTAGATCCACAAAAATGTATGAATTGTAAAGATTGTAATTTTTAAAGTATATTAAAACACCACGTGACAGTAATCCAAAAACATCCGATAATTCACCATGTATTCACTAAATTTGTCCCAATATGATTAAGACAAAGACTAGTGAAAGATCAGACATGGATTTTCACTAATTTTTTTCCATCATGTGAGAGACAGACCTACTTGATCTCTATTGTCACGCGCACAGGATTTGCCTGGCCAGGTTATTCCCTGCCATATTTGGCGAATCGTGCACAAACACGGGCCAATTTTGGTGCACAAAGTGGGTGTTGCCATGGACAAGACGATAACAAAAATTAATCATTGCTTTTGGATGGATCATGGTTAGTGTTTTTCTGAATTTTCAGTGCTAAATTCATCACCCGTTATAGGGTTTAAGAAACAGAAAGGAGAATGGTATTTTTTGTAGGGTCAGTTTATATGTGACCTTCCATCGACTTTAATTGAGCCCTATGTTAGTGGACACGGTGGGTTAATCTCGTAAAAATTAGTTGAGATTCGCGTTAACTGATCAGAATACCTTGAGTAATTAAGAAAGGAAGAAGAAGAGTACTCAAAAGTGCTCCTTTTTCTCAACTTATGTGCCGGTGCTTGGTTTCTTCAGCTGTCACATAATTTTTTAGCCACCTTCGCTCCTGTTGTCAATTCTTGCTCTACGCTAACGCTTTCAATCATAGTAGTTTTAGAATTTTTTTAAAGATACTTTCTCGTTTGCGCACACACGTTATGTGACTTTGCTCTACAATGCCACACCTATGTGAGCCGGGTTCGATCCCTACAGCCTGTTCCCTTTCGTTACCCTCCTTAGGTTACTTGGCCTACAATTATAGTGTGATTAGAAAAAAGATCTCTTAACTTTTGTCTCCAAAACACCCAACAGAGTTAGCTATTACTACCAATAAGCTAGGGAATTGGCTACTTGACATGGAGTTTATGATCCCAGATTAATCGAAGTGCACATAAGTACGTTTGGGCACCTGATTATCAATAAAAAAAAAGAAAAGAAAAGAGAATTGACCTCTTCTTACTTAAGGGGATGAACTTTATAGTGAGGTCGAGTAAGAAGCAGAGCATCTCCCATATGAAAATGGCTTAAAGTGAATGGCCAAATGATAAATAGTAAACATGCACTAGCTATTGGGTGAGATGATAAAAAAAAGTTATTGAGTGAGTGTTCACTCCAATGGACTAGCTTAAAAGAAGGGGCAAATTATTTTAGAAGAAGGGATCCATTGCTGCAGATTATATTGTTTCTCCTATCAATAGAACTCCTAATATTTTGGCAAAAAAAAAAAACTCTTTCTACTTTCTCCTTTAATAATTCAGAAATGCTACGTTCACTATCTAGTTTCACTATCTCTCCAAAACGACATCGTTTTGGGAAGTTCAAAAAAAAAAAAAAAAAAAAACCCCAAAAAACCTCAATATCCCCGTTTTCCCTCCCTACACCTAGTTACAGAAGAAGAAGACGACTGCCACACCCAACCCAACTGTAATACCCCATACCTTTAATTGTGTTTAGTATTAGTTTACGTGTAGAGTTTGTGTTAATTATGCGAGAAAGGAGCTTGTTTTACTTGATAATTAAAATAGGAACACAAGGAGACACATGGTCACACATGCATTGGAACATTTTCCCTTGTATAGAACGAAAGGGGAGTTCTACGTTATTCCTGCCTCTTTTATTTCCACCGCTTGGAGGTCTCTTGCACTTCCACCGCTTGGAGAGAGAGAGAGAGAGAGAGAGAGTGAGAGAAGAAGAGAAGGAAATTTGGGGAAAATCTTCGCTTTGTTGAGATTGAAGCTCTACAAGGTAAAAACATGATTCTTTATTCTTAATGTCATAGCTTTCATGTTCAATTTCATAATTTAAGGTAGGGTTTTGAGTTTAGAGACCTTGGGAACCCTTGTTCATTGAGTTTTGAGGGAGTTTATGGTGAACTTTTGAGGATTCATATGAATTTCAAAGTGATTACTTGTTTTGAAAATCTACATAATTGTGATCTTATATCTGATCTGATTTTAGGAAATTTTTAGAGGTACTTCTAAAACTCGTAAAATCGTGAGATTTTTACTAAGAGTTCCTCTATGTGTCTTTTTTGTATGTGGTAAAAATTTAGGAATGAATTTCAAAGTATTGAGCTCTATAGAAATTCGCAATCTAGCAGCACTCAAACTCGTCACTATGCTGTCAGCACCGACACATGTTGGGAAAATGGCCATATCTTTCAACTTGAGTGATGAAATTACAAACCGTTTTCTAATTTTGAGTTGAGGTTATTTTAAGTCTTATTTTGCTTAGTCAGGAAGAAAAGGCTTTTTGATGGTATTTGAGATATTTTGGGTCATACTTTGTTTAGTCAAGTAGAAAAGGCTTTTTGGGATATTTTAGGCCCTACTTTGCTTAGGGGGTGTTTCCGGTAGTGAAATTTATAGATTTTTATTTATGGTTGAGAATTGTTAGATCATAGATGTTTCCGGTAGTGAACAAATTGTTGAAAAATATCGAGTTATTCTCAGTAGTGAATAAATGTTGATGGTTTGTGAGTAGAGTTACTGTAGTAAAAACAGTTTTTGTTGACAAGTTTTTTGTTAGTGGAAATGAAATATGAAAATGCTAAAAGTTTTTTGTTAATGGAAACGAAATGAAAAAATGCGTTAAGTTTTTTTGTTGTTTTTGTTAGTGGAAACACCCCCTTAGTCAAGAAGAAAAGGCTTTTTTTTTATTTTTTAAATGATATTTTAGGTATTTAAGGTCCTCTTTTGCGTAGTCAAGAAGAAAAGGTTTTTCGGGGGTATTTTGATTCATCTTTTGCTTAGTTAAGAAGAAAAGGCATTTCATGGATATTTTAGGTATTTTAGGTCTTTTTCGCTTTGGTAAAAAGAAAAAACTTTATATATCTTCTCAATCTAACCATTAGAAAGAAAGATATCCTTCTCTCTCTCTTCGTTCCTCCTGGATCTCCCCCGATCCCGAAGATAAACGCATTAATTTCTCAATCGTAAATTCTTACACACGAAGAAAAACGTAACTATGTGGTCAGATTCTCTTAGATTTCATAACCCTAGACTATGATTTTCTTAGAACTTCTTCAAAAATATTTTGAATGGTCTCTTCTTTTTGGGGTTTTCTAATTGTTTTACTTTTATGGTTGTCTTTTTCAGCATCAATGCTTGATAGTTTGTTGTGTGCTCTCAGCAAATCGAGCTCTAATATTGTTTGATATTTGGAGAAAGGCTCTTTTGCGGCAATGTTTTACAGTTATTTTTCAAAACACAAGGATGAAAAGAAGAGTAAGATTCCCACAACACAACGGGCGAATCAAGCCACAACAGAGAGACCAATAAGAAAGCACCCACTCTCACATACAAACCTCTTGGGTACAACATTTGCTGCAGAAAAAATGCACAACCAAACCAAAGAAAACCCTCGACGGGGACGAAACAACTCCATCAGGGGTAGGAAACCAAAAAAACAAATGCAAGAGTGAAAAATAAACCAAAACCTACAGAAACAGATCTCCACTCTTAAATTCGGTTACCGAGATCGCAGATCCGCATCAACCACACCCCACCATCCAGCAACACCAACAGCTATCTCCATCCCACAACAACCACCTTGTCAGGGGTCGAATAAGAGACAGCCAAATGACAAGGCCGGGCCAGCCTAATAATGCCGATAAAACTTGCACGGTGAGAAATTGAAGGCCTAGTGTTTTTTTACTTTTTTTATTTTGCTTTCCATGAAAAATAAGGAAAAGTTGAAGAATTTTGTACTCCCCCCATTTCATATTGAGAGTCCCATACTCTCTCTTGTTATTAAATTAAAAAATCAACTACTTTTGTGTATAATTTTTTGATTTTTTTTTGGCACCGTATTAAAGATGGGAACTGATTTTCGCGCTCCAAAATTTACTGCAAGCGCTCCACCTTTTTGTTTTTATACTGTGACGTTATTGGCAACATCAGTGTATATTTTGTTTTTACATTGTGATGTTGCCAGCAACATCACAGTGTAAAAACAAAAAGGTGGAGTGCCTGCAGTAAATTTTGGAGGGCGAATATCAATTCCCATTAAAGATCTTGATTAGTAGTTTAATTTGGTGTGAAAAAATTCAAAAAATTGTGCGCGGAAGTAGTTGATTTTTTGATTTGAAAAATTGCACGACTTTTCGTTGTGGACTCTCAATATGAAGCGGAGGGAGCAAGAGAATAGACGGAAGGAAGGAAACTTGAATTTTCTTTTCACTCTTTCCCACTAAGAAATCAAACAAGGATAGGGATTTTTTTTTCTCTTTCTTTATTTTCTTTTCTTCAGGTTTGAAACAAATGCTATATGAAATTTTCAATCCTAATGGTTATCTCTCTCCTATGGGGTTGGAGCCACACATACAAGGGGCCCAATAAATTTTTGAAATAAATACTTTTTAACTATAATAGAAAAACTTCAGTTTATATAGTCTTGTTTCACAAAAATTTTCTACAATATGTTTTTGTCATCGCTGAGCTCAAATCTTGGAGATGCCCCTGCAGACCAGGCCGAGGTTCTATATCTCGAATAGAAAAGAAACAAAACACTTTGGAGATACCTAGATTAATTAAGTTAGATTTCAGGGAAAATTACGGCGCCCAAGGACGTGTTTTGATAATTAATACTCGCCAAGGATATTTCAGCATTAACAAATGTTCTCAGCATGCCCTTGACTTGACGGGTATTAATTATCAAAATACGTCCAGGACTGAATTTCCCTAGATTTAAGTCACAAACAACGGTCCAAGAAATCAAAGTTTAGGTGGAGGAGAAGGTCATACTTGTAGCCATCATCTAGCCTGCAAACAAGCCTTGATGAATTTTAAAGTGGGCTGAGTTTTAAAGGGGGGAGAAGGTCATACTTGTAGCCATCATCTAGCCTGCAAACAAGCCTAGATGAATTTTAAAGTGGGCTGAGTTTTAAAGGGGTTGAGCTTGTTGGGCCTGGAGTGCCCCATGGATCCCTGTGAGTGTGCCACCGCTCAACTTTTTGGAGCTTACACAGCTCAATTCATTCAAAACTAATCTATCTCTAGCTAAAGCCCAAATAGTCAAGCAAGGCTCTTTTAGTATGGAGGTGTTCGAGCTCAGTAGTTCTTGGTATACCATGTGAAACAAAATACTATATTATTGATGGAGGACACATTCATTTTAGTTCTGAACAGTCCAAAACTTCAATGGACATTCAATCAATGATAATTTCTGATAATCCTTCTCTGAAACTAGTTCCAACATGTCCCGCCTTACTGCAGCACTCCTTCCTAAAACTAGAGCAACACCCCTCAATCTGTCTCTTCTCCAAACTCAGACAAGCCTGAGTGGCTACGCATCCCATGTGGTTGGATCCCAATGCAGAATCCATTTTTGGATGTAGCGGCGAGCAATTTTCTTCAACGTGCCCGTTGCACCCAAAACAAGCCTCAGAGTTTGTTTTTTGCTGGCAGCAAGTTGCAGCAACATTGTGTGCTACGCATCCCATGTGGTTGAATCCCGATGAAGAATCCATTTTTGGATGTAGCGGCGAGCAATTTTCTTCAACGTGCTCGTTGCACCCAAAACAAGCCTCAGAGTCTGTTTTTTGCTGGCAGCAAGTTGCAGCAACATTGTGTGCTTCGATGTCAACAAGGTGGTCTTGAACTGAGTTCTCGAGGCAATGGATCAAATGACAGTGACCATCCATTGTTGTGCTTTGAGTCATTCCACAAGAAGTTCGATTCACAGGGCTTTGCTTCTGATGGTTTTCTTCAACGTGCCCATTGCACCCAAAACAAGCCTCAGAGTTTGTTTTTTGCTGGCAGCAAGTTGCAGCAACATTGTGTGCTACGCATCCCATGTGGTTGAATCCCGATGACGAATCCATTTTTGGATGTAGCGGCGAGCAATTTTCTTCAACGTGCTCGTCGCACCCAAAACAAGCCTCAGAGTCTGTTTTTTGCTGGCAGCAAGTTGCAGCAACATTGTGTGCTTCAATGTCAACAAGGTGGTCTTGAACTGAGTTCTCGAGGCAATGGATCAAATGACAGTGACCATCCATTGTTGTGCTTTGAGTGATTCCACAAGAAGTTCGATTCACATGGCTTTGCTTCTGTTGGTTTTC
>BPLS01000604.1:562686-576221 GCA_019656275.1 Rhododendron kiyosumense
ACCCGGCTCTCAACGCAATTTTTTGGTTTCCAACATAGATATCCTTCCCATCAATTTTCCCATGAATCCCTTCTCCTGGAAAATTTTCAAATTCTTCAACTCTTTCAGGCTTCACCTCGATGGAAAACGTCTGTGCATAGTCAATAAGTGCAGCCGCCATTGGATGACTTGACTTGCTCTCGATGCTTGAAACCCTTCAAAATAACAGATGTGTTAGATTCTAGCATCCAGTAATGCATTACAAACTTCCTGACAGTCTGAAGTCCGAATTATTCCTTTCTCAAAACTATGGGGTATCCATTTTAATTCCTTTTTGATAGAAACTATTAGATGAAGTACTAATAGTAATTACCAGTAAAGCAGTGAGTTCAGTGCAACATCGTCCGACACTGAATGGAAATCTGTGACCTCAAATTCTCCTCTTGTAATTGTACCAGTTTTGTCCAAAGCCATGATCTTTATCTTAGAGAGAGTTTCGAGATACTCTCCCCCTTTGATTAAAACCCCGGAGGTTGCTGCCCTTGAAAGTGCACAGAAAGTGGCGACCGGTGTGGAGAGGATAAGTGCACACGGACAGGCAGTTACCAGAACCACCAATGCCACGTGAAGCCAATGCCTTTTATTGTCAAGTTTTAGAACAAATGGAACTGCCGCCAGACCAGCTGATATAATAATGACGGCTGCAACACAAGAAATTGCCACAAAAAAATCACAAGAAACAGAGAAAATATTGGATGCACTCAAAGAAAGAAGATGATCTCAAAACCAGAACGTAGAATATGGATGACAGACAGCTTGGAAAAAGGACAGGTAAAACGAAAACATGCCCCATTCGGTACCTTTCTTGGAATACAGGTTTGCAGAATAGGTTTCGGAACTACTTTTTAAAACAAAAATCCCAATATCTTTTGATTTTCTGCATATGAAAAGTTCTAACATTCACCCGGGAAAAAGGTTTTAGAAACTGTTTGCCAAACAAGTTAACAAAAAGGATCCTTCCTGGTTAATGTCCTAAATTACTTGGTGTCGAAATCTACCAACCTGGTGTGTACACCTTTGCACATTTGTCTATGAACCTCTGAGCCTTGGATTTGTTGTTTTGAGCTTCTTCCACGAGCTTTGCAGTTCTAGCCACCACACAATCTTCGGCCAGGGCAGTAGTTCGAACGCTAATATAGCCTAATGCGTCAAGGGGAATCTGGTTGAGTTTTCGGAAATTTTGCTTCTTTCACATAAATCTATGCTTGCAAGTATAACAGAGTGAAAAGGGATGGAAGTTGTTACCATTCACATTGATTGTACCACCCAAAACAGTTGAATCAATTTGCTTTGAAACGGGAAATGATTCACCGGTTAATGTCTTCTCATCTACCTCACACCTCCCTTCCACAACTATTCCATCAATGGGTATGATTTCACCGGCTTTTACAGCGATTATTGTGCCGACCTTCACTTCATCAGCATCAACTTCGTGTCCATTTTCAGCTAATACCGCTTTCTGGGGGACTATGTTCATCAGCGACGACATCACTGCTGTAGCCTGTATACGTGCATGAAATTTAGTCATTAGGTTGTGCAAGTAAAAGCGCTATTCGTAAAGGGTATCTTCCTGACTTATTTCTGACCTCCCTAGCATTTGAAACTGTTAAGATAATCTGTTTTTATGTTCAGTTTTCATTTGAACAACGTTAAATTTGTAATGAATGACAAACCATCGTTTTGATTGCAATTCCAGTCACCGTGATCAGCCTTTTGCCATTCGATCATTTACATAAAAACATTCATACATTGTGTGTGGGCTCTCCACACAGCTACACACCTATGCAGTGTTCTAATAGTCGCTAGGCGTTAGTTAGGCAGAGGAGGGGCGCCTACCGTCTAGGGATTGACTAGTCAAGTGCCTAGTCCCTAGCAGCCGACTAGTCGGCCACCTAGACTAATTTTAATCAAGGCTTTGGTCCCCTGCCTATAGCCTAGGCACCGACTATCTGACCACGCACGTGTGTGCGCCAACTATGTTAGACATATGCAAGTATAAAAAGTCTAGGAACACAACTATAGATAGATACAACCCCGGAAACTATTGTGTTCGGAGCTGTTCGATGTATGCGGGTCATTTACTCCAAACCCTTTTGGACACAATTGTGTTCGGAGCTGTTCGATGTATGCAGGTCATTTACTCCAAACTGTTTTGGACACAATTGTGTCTGGAAACTCTGTTATGTAAAATTTACTAGGACCTGGCTAGAAATAAGGGTTAAGATACCTTGTGACTGGCCCTAGCCTCGAGCCACTGAGCAATTGTGAATAAAAAGACAATTGAGGCCGCTTCCCAGAAGTCACGCAGCCCAACTGATCCAATGACTGCAATAAGACATGAGAGGTTCAAGTCACAAATTGCTACCATTACCAATTTTGTTAGCAATAGATCAAAATGTGACTCTTATTTTCAGTTCCTCTACTTGTTTTATTTTCTTTTTTAAATTGGGCAAGTTAAATAAATTGGCCATAAATTTTTTTGCAAGGCATATATATAATCAAGCAACTTTTCTACAATCCAACTGCAGTAAAGCTCGGTCCTTAAAGTTGTTCCTAACAATGCTTCATTTAACTGCAGAGACTTTTCGACAATCCAACTGCAGAGTGTATGAGTATATGATTGTTCTGCACGCAATATGCGTCGAATTATTTGGTTGCGACATTCAAGTAACCCGCTAACGTCGGATATCAAGTTTTGGTAGCTCTATTTTTAGTAACCATGGTCTAACTAATACTCCTATCTCGTATTAAATAAACAAGTTAATGTTATCTCCCAAAAAAAAAAAAAAAAAAACATTTAGCCAATGGATCATACCTGCGATTAGAACAAGAATATTAGCATCAATTGACAGATTCTTGAGTGAAGTTAGTCCTTTTACAAAAACTGGGTAGATTCCTACAACAACTGATCCCAGAGCTAGCCATTGTAAAGGGCGGTAAACGAACTTTAGAAGTGACAACAAGAGAAATACACCACATGCAATCGCATACGGGCTCGGCCATTTTTTCTGATAATGAGCGCCTCCGTGTACCCTAATGCTTGCTTCGAGCCTCGCTCGATTCAGCGCCTTAACTGCACAAAACGACAAAGCAAATTGAAAATCAAAACGCGGCGATGTTCAATACAAACTCCTTGTTTGGAGTGCGTCATATGCTACGTACATACGAGTTTTTGTGGCTTGTGATATGATCACGGTAAAATAAATATGTGATTCAACATATGAATTGTTGTAGTTCAACGTATAATTTTCATGGCTCGGTTTATGTGATTATATGGTCTTATATATACGAATTCATAATAATTTTTGTGGTCCAATATATAAGCTTTTGTAATCCAAACCAATGAATGTCACAGTTCAAAAAAGTCGGTGGAGAAATAAAAATTCGGCGCAAGAATATATATATTCTTCATTTTTTTTTGGGTTGCTTAGCTGATACAATATATATTCCTCATCAAACTTGGTGTGTTATTGCTTATGAAATTTTGCAGTCCACTATTCAAATTTTTGTGGTTCCAGATATAACTTTTATGCCATTGGATTATGAATTTTTTTGATGAGGTTATTATATTTTCGCGGCTTGATATATGAAAATGAAAATGCTAACCTCAACCACTGAACAATGGTTAATGTGCAAAAAATGTATTAATATATGTGAATGGTGTATAAATATCCCAAAAAGTACATGAATATCTATAAAAAGTACATTGAAACTTAACTTTTTTCGTATTAAATGTGGATTATTCACTGCATATAGGGCTCATATTAGCAAAGTTAAAAAAAAAATTGGATCTTGTGAAGTTGAAAAGGTTGTTTCCAATTCTTTTTGGGTTTTGTTAACATGTGCCGCTAAGGCATATGATAAGCCATATGATAAGGTCATATTAACTCCTTCATTTAACACTATTTGTATGGGGAATCTAAGGTTGAAGTTAAAGCCATAAACTCTTTTATTAATCCTTTTTGAAATGAGTAATTTTTTTATGTTGGTCAAAAGTACCCCAATCCAACATACCAGATTCCCTCCCAAAAACTTTCGGCAAATATTTCCATCTCATGACCATTATATTCAAACGAAAATATTCAACAAACTCATGTCAGATAAGAAAGATTACCAAATGCAATATCTATTAAAAAATATTATATTAAAACAAACATTCATCTAGTACTTCAAACCAAAAAATTGGGTTTCCATCCTCTAATCCTATCATGTTCGATTAATTATACCCACTTTTGTGAAAGTAATTGATCAAAATTTTCCCTTTTTCCCTCCACCACATCTTGTTTGTCTCTCTTCATGTAAAACGTATTTGCTAAAATGAAAAAGTATTTGTGTTTGCTTTCGGAATAATGTTAGCTCCTTGCATATAAGAAGTAGTTGATAAAATATTAGATGAAAGATTTTGGATGAATCATACATGATTTGGATGTTGATTTCAATCTAATGAATTAAGGTGGCTGACTATTACTTCGTCTTGATAAGAGGAATTGAAAATTTTAAAAATTATGAGTGAAACTCAATTTTTTTTTTTGAAAAAACACAAAATAAGCCAAGAAGACAGTTTTTTTTCCCTTGTTTTTGTCTTTATTAAAAAAATTGAGTTCTGATCATCATTTTTTACTGTTTATGAATGCTCGCGTCGAGATAAACCAAATATCTAAAAAAATTAATGCGTAAAAAAACACACGCAAAAGGCATTAAATAAAGACAAAAGAATCAAATATGAGTTTTTTAATTTTTGAAAGAATTTCAATAATGCTAATGGTAGAGTACGTTGGAGGTAAATGGTTACCCATTTGATTGGTGGAGTGTTTGGTGGGATTGTAGAACAGTGGAAGTCCGGAAGCATATGGAATTCTTAAAGGCAAAAACAAACCCCCCCCCCCCCCCCCAAAAAAAAAAGCAGAAAATTTAAATATTGAAATTGGGAGTATTTCAGTCCCAAAGGTAAAAAGTTAATCATTTCAAAAAGAATTAATGAAGAATTAATGGTTGTTGTTTCAAATTTAGATTTTCCATACAAAATATCATAAATGGAGGAGTTAATGTACTCTTTATCATATATGCCTTTGGGGCACATATTAAGAAAACCGATTCTTTATTTCAAGAGTCACCCATGTGAATAGGGTTGCAAATGAGCCAACAAAAAAGAGAGAAATATGAATGCATATGGATAAGAATCTTATGGCAACAAGAGCCATCCCATCAACCACTAAGGCTCCGTTCCGGAACGCTTCTTAAAAAATAAGTACTTATTTTGCATCTTCTCAAAGAAAATAAGAAGGGTTGTTCCACAAAACCTTATTATTGCAGCTTATTTCACATTTTCAAACTTAAAAATAACGTAAATGAAAAATAATTTTTTAATTTGTTTTGCACCGTATTAAAGATCTCAATAAGATCTATCAAACAAGATCCATATTGATCAAAAAATTATTTGGATAAACACATGATTTTTGAGCTTGAAGTTGCCTTAACCAAAAAATAAGTACTTATTCCTTATTTTGTGGAACAAGCCTTATTATTGAACAAAAAATAAGTTCTCAAACTCGTTCCGGAACGGAGCCTAAATCCAACCAGTCATGAAAATGAAACCCCACCCCCCACCCCTTTTGTCATTATTGTTTCCTTTATTAACCGGGCCACCACAAATAATGTGCTATGACTAGACATGTCTCATGTGAACTTAAATTTTTGTTAGATTTGCGTGATTTTTTTGGATTAATTATCTATCTTTACGAGAAAGTCTAAAAAAAAAATTATGACCAAAAATCAAAAAAAGTTTACTAAAGATAAAAAAAAAACTAAACAATTGTCTTTTTTGTCGTACTATTTGAACTTTTTCAATATCAGTCCATGTTCTTACACTTTTCTGATTCCTTTAATTGAGATGAATGATTAATTTCAAAAATTATGACAAAAACCTCAGCAAAAAGTTGCGAAAATAAAAAAATACCAAAAAATATTTTAGACCAAATGGTTCAGGAGAACGCAGCCTTAGGAGAAGTTTTTGGGTGTTGAACAGATACCACGTGGCGGTATCTGTTAGTGATCTGAAAATTTACTCACCCTACCACTCTCCTCTTTCTCTCTCTCTTTAAAATTTAAAATCGTCCAAAATGTTCGGACAGTTCAAATTGCTGACAACGTACAACCGTACCGGCACCCAGAAATTTGTACAGCCTTAGGGTCCGTGTCAGCTGTGGGCCCGTGTCAGCTGTAGTCCGTGCCGACGGCAGGCCACCCAATCCTGCCACCAAAAACAGACGAGAAAAATAATACTCCCTCTCCTAATTTGTTTTGTCCATTATTTGGAACCAATTTTTGTAGGAAACATTTACTCCTTCAACTTTTTGAAAAATTGAAAAAACAATGGCAAAAAGGATACATTTAATTTATTAAAGAGTCAAATAGACAAATATTTTGGGGCATGAAAAAGTTTAAGAGTGAATAAATAACTCGGGATAGAGGGTGTAGAAAAAAACGCATGTCAATTCATGATTTTCTCGTGCTATGCGGTCCCGGAATCATCAGAGCGCTTATCTTGCAAATAAAGAAAACGAAAATGCTACTCTAATTCTTAAAAGTTTGTTTGAAAAGTGTATTAGAATCAGTGTTTGTTTTTTCTTAACTATAATTGACAACCCACGGTAAACCCAATGAACAGTGAATAAAAAGACCCTCAACGCTAAGTATACGGCGAGTTTACGATTTCCACTATCAATTGAGTTATGCGTAAGCGATCCCGAATACCTAATTATTAACAAAAAGATTCTAAAGAAAATGCTTGGAGTAGTACTTTTCCATATTAAAGGTATCGCAATTTCTGGTAGGGCCACTCAAACTAGTGATCAAACAGAGTTTGAAAAGTAGTAGTAATTGTACTCGGGATATAAGACATTGTTACGACTTGCAACGGACAGCTCAGATACGCAAGAAAATGCTTGGAGTAGTACTTTTTTCCATATTAAAGGTATCGCAATTTCTGGTAGGGCCACTCAAACTAGTGATTAAAAAAAAATTGAAAAGTAATAGTAATTGTACTCGGGATATAAGACATTGTTACAACTTGCGACGGACAGCTCAGATACGCAAGAAATTGCTTGGAGTAGTACTTTTTCCATATTAAAGGTATCGCAATTTCTGGTAGGGCCACTCAAACTAGTGATAAAAAAGAGTTTGAAAAGTAGTAGTAATTGTACTCGGGGTATAAGACATTGTTATAACTTGCGACGGACAGCTCAGATACGCTGAGCGGGCACCATTTGGTATCCGCTCGACACATTTGGACCGTCCAATACATTTAGGACGGCTCGGATTGAAACTCTTTTTTTCCTCTCATCTTGACACTCTCTCTTTCCAAATCCGAGCTGTCCAAAGATGTAATGGACGGTTCGGATGCACCGAACGGGTACAATATGGTACGCACCCAACACTGAAAATTTTACCCAACGGACGAAATGGAGACGACGGTTATCAACTCAAAATTGAATCGATTACCACGAAGGGAAAGAAAACGGAAAGTGGTAATAGGAATTCCTCTCCAAAATTGAGTTCTTTTTAACTCGATGCAAAAAAAAAATTCAAAACAATACACACTTCGATAATATTTTTAGGGTGTTGTTGATGCCAAAATTATTTTTTAACACGAACAAAAATAGTTTTGACCTATTAGCGCTTTGCTTAGTTTGTGGAGGACTGTCAAGAGAACTGATGTCAATCGTCTTATCGGTTTGTAATTGGTCCCTTAGTTATAAGGTTATCGGCTTATTAGATTATCGGATCAAATCCGGATTGAATTCAGTCTATTGACAGACCTACGGTGACCCATACGATTTTTAGACAAGCGAATCAGACTGCCGATTGCTTGGCAAGACTGGGATCTCAACAAGATGAAGCTTTGATTGATACTTTATCTCGGCAGATTGACCAAAAAAAACAGAAAATTATGTGGATTCTTGTTATGGCGCAAGGCTAAAATAGAGACGGAGAGAGTGACAAATGTTACCAATTTGGATCTGAGAAATGAGAAGATCGTCGTGGACGACGACGAGAGTTCTCGTCGCGACGATGACGGAGACGTCTTTCACTCCCTTCATCGGCTTCAGGATCTTCTCGATCAGCACCACCTCCGTAGAGCAGCACATGCCCACCACGTCGAAGTAGCTTTTCTGCAACTTCTTCGCCGCCATTGTTATGTATTTGTATCTCTTTTCTGCATACAGAATCAGCCCATCAGTTTTGACATTTGAGAGAAGTGACGAAGAAGATGATGATACAAAGGATTTGTTTAACTGGGTATGAGAAAACAATTTGCCTATTCACATAAGGTGACATTTTCGATTTCTACAAAGGTCAAATATTTCAAATTTTAAAGTAATCAGAGATTCGCCTGATCGTTAATTTCAGGATCTTGAAATTAATCGACGTGCGCGTGAGCTTACTCGAATATCCGATTATGAGAGGAGAACAAGACAGAAAACCTTGTTAAAGTGACAGAAGCCTTGAGCACTGTGTAAGTGAGTTGGTGGATGAGTTGGAAGAAGACGGAGTTGAAACCTTAAAAGAGAGTTGTGGGGGGTGGGCATAAGAATGGAATTATGCAAGTGTGAATGAAGGACCAATGTCACAAAAAGAGAGTGTATATATATATAGAGAGCGGTTTAATGAACAACTATTTAGATACTAAAAAAATATCCCAAATCTCAATCACATAGTTTTCGATCAAATTTTTATGATCCGAACCGTTCAATGTGTGTAGAATATGATTTTAAGGGTGCTCACAAGAAATTAGGAAAAAAATTGACCGGAAAGTGCTTGTTTTAAGTAATTTTTAATTGAACCGTTCATTAAATCTAAGTTAAAAACTTCTCAGATCAAACCATTTTTAGTCTCTCTTTTTTTTTTCTGATTTTTCGTGGGTATTCTTAAAATCACGTTTTGATCACATTGAGCGGCTCGGATAATCAAAATTTGATCGGAAACTTTAAGATATTTTTTTAAGTGTCTAAATAATTATTCATTGAACTATTCCGATATAAGTGTGTATGTCTGGATTTTAATATATAATAATAAAAAAATTAAGGAATATGTTTTGGTAATGGAAGTGGTGGCTACTTTTCTCTGGTGGCCGTTTCGATAACTGGGAGCATCATTATCTTCAGTAAGAAAAATATTTTGGAATCCACATGGGAAAACCACAATTTGGCTTTGTGGTTAATGCGAATATATGCACCTGACAGAGATTTCGTCCCCATACGAAAACCACAAATTGCTTGCGCATTACTCTCATTTGTCTTGACCAGACGCGGCCTTAGAATTTGGGTCCAGCGGTGACAAAGTCGTGCAGAAAATTTTTACCATGCATATTAAACTCATCTTAAATGTAGTTTTTTTATTTGATAAAATTAATAGATATGATCTAACGGGTTGATTATTTTGATTAATCCAAACCAAAACTGAAGTAGTGTAGTAGAAATAAAATAGAGACAAGAGACGCACAATTTACGTGAAAAAACTTAGGGTAAAAAAGAAGTACAGATTGTGAAATAGTAAAAACCTTACCCCCAGCCTATATCTTTTCTCGCCAATCTCCAATGCTTCCGAGCATCTTCAAGATCCAATAGATGCATCATGGATTTTACACCCGATCTCCGGATTCAATCTCTAAAAGATTCAGCCTTAACAACAAATGGCATAAAAAACCACGAACAATAAATGAATGAATGATATGATGTGAACGTGATCTAACGAACCCGAAAGGCGTTAAAAGATTGCAAGAACTAAACAAGAACGAGGGCTACAACGCAAACTGTTATCTCCCCCACAAAAGTGTCGTGCGCCCCCGCCCCCCTCCCATTCTTTACTGAAACCAAAATCTCTCTCGCCTCCACAGAGGAAACAGAAACAGCGTGCAAGCCTTTTGTTTTATTCTTTACGCGTGGTAATTGCCTCCTTGGTATCCAGTCCCTCTTTGAGTAAATTACACTAAGCCCCCCTCAACTAACTCGCATATTCACTTTACCCCCTCAGACTACAATACCCGACATTGTGCACCCTCTAACTATCCAGAGTTGACACTTAACACCCTTTTGTTAGGTCTCCGTATGAAAAATGCACCGACGGCTGTCTCCGGCCACCGGTGGGCTTACGCGAGAATCAACGGCATCCGACGTGCGTAGGTACTCGATCCAAACACCCCAAGAATTTAAATGGGTTGTTTGGATCGAGCACCTACGCACGTCGGATGCCGTTGATTCTCGCGTAAGCGATTTAGGATTACATATATATGGAAAACAAATTTTCAGAGAGATTTACCAGAAAGACAAACGAGCAGGAATCTTATCTTGGAAATAATATGCATGATGTGCTGTGTAATGCTTTTACCTTTCACGCAATTGGCTCGATTCCGCAACGGTCAACTTGGTGCAGAAAACGGGAGGAGTATCGAGCGAGCAACTACCCCCTAATTAACCTACCCATTACAATCAAACGGAGTCGTTATAATAAAGACATCAATGTAGGTTTTGAACACCTCGGTAAGTGCCAAAATATCTGACAAAAAATAATTGAGCCTGATTAAAAAAGTTGTTTGGTTTCAAAATTAAAAAACTATTCCACGCATTGGTTCAACATCAATTAATTAATTGACTATAAAAGTGATAATTTTCAACAAAACAACGACTAGTACCTAAAAGATCCACAAAGGGAACTAATTGTTATTCCCTCCGTCCTTTTTTAAATATTCTGCTTCGTAACTTCAACTTATTAAAATACATCATCATTATACCTTTAACATTAACTTTTTCCTCCACTTTTTCTACTTACCCATCATCATTACACTTTTACTTACTAACTCTTCAAAATGGAATCTACTTTTAGGGACAAAATAGACAATTTACCAATTTTTACCCACTAACTTTACAAAATGAACACTTATTAAGGAATAACTTAAAATGAAATACTGGACTCTAAATGAGAGACGGATGGGGTACCTGCTTATTCTATGTTCTCAATCAAAAAGTAATCTTTAATTATTACTATCCTTGACATGCATTTTATTATCAGAATCGTCATGAGATATACTTAATAGCTTTGATTTTCTAGTGACATCTTAAAGTTTAGCAAATAAGAACTATAAATTATTTTCAGTCTAGAAAGAAAGTTTTTTTTGAAAAAGCTAATTTTTTTTTATTAATCTTTGAAGAGGATACAAAGATTAAACGGATCTTAAGCACATCGGCGAAAACGCCACTCAAGAATCAACACCAAAAGATGGCATGAAACCAACTGAAGCAACACCTCTGAAAGCAAAGGGACACCTAAAAACTAAAAAATTCCCTTTTCGCTATCTAAATACTAAACATGTAAGATAAAAGGAATTGAAGAACAATAAATGATAAACACAACGATATACGTGGAAAACCCCTTAAAAAGAGTAAAATTAAACCACGGGAGGAAAATCAAAACACTACATGAACCATTGTGCAGTTATAAGTAACTTACCCTATGATTCTGAATCACTCACAAATCGCCCTAAGATGAATTTGCCGAATCCACGTACACTGCACCCAGTATTTGATCGCTGAACGCCTTGAATCCTCAAGCCCTCCGAGATACTTCCAGAAATCTACCGCAAGAACAAACCCAGTTGTTGAATCTGAGATAGAGAGACTTCTTGGAGTTGTATTCGTATCTCAAAGATCAGTCGATCTTATTTATCATCCAAGAACAAAATTAAAAGCACCCTTTAAGTGTTTTCTTAGCCTTCAAACCAATATCGGACTGCTGTATGAGTGCTTTTCCCACCCCCTCTTGACACCGCCCCCTCTCTCTCTCTTGCCAAGAAGACTAAAATGTCTCCAACTCCCACCCTTTTGACTAAATTCTTTTTTTTTTTAAATTTCTTAATTCTATTATCTTATTTATTTATTTAATTTTAATTTGGTTAACTCAAATAATATTTTAAACTAAAATTAAGGCTCCGTTCTCATGAACTTAATTTGCTTGACTTTACATTTAAGGCTCTATTCTCTTGAACTTAACTTAAATTTGAGAATTTTGTCCTTATTTGAATTTTTTTTCGCATTTTTTAGTTTTACGTTATTGTTTCATTTCGACGAAAAGAATTGAAGAAATAAATTTTTTTTTTTACTTTTACCCAAGTATTTTGAGAAATAATCACTTTTTTGCAAAATAATTGGGTAAAAGTAAAAAAAAAAAAAAAAACTTTTCCGAATCTTCTTGTCGAGACGAATCAATACATTGTTAATATTTTTCTTCAATTTTCAATTCAGTTGAACCGGTGCAAATATCTTACTTTTTTAATAATTTAATCCTAAATGATTGTAGTAAATTTTTTGCTCTAAGGCCTTTCAATGAGCACCTTAAAACTCTTTATTTAGTTTCAGGACTCTCTAACGGTGCCCATTGAAAGGCTTTAGAGCCAAAACTCCATTATGGTCATTTAAGATAACATGGTCAGAAAAATAAGATTTTTACACCGGTTCAAACAAATTGAAAATTGAAACACTTAATTTCTTAACTATATTTTTTAATATGTAAACTATGTTAAAAAAAAAAGTGTTCCAATTTTTAATCCATTTAAACCGGTGTGAAGATGTTATTTTTCTGATTCTTTCATCCTAAATGGTCATAATGAATTTTTTACTCTAAGACCATTTAACGAGCACCCTAAGATTCTTTATTTAGTTTCAAGACTCTCTTAAGACAACCCATTGAAAGGCCTTAGAGCCAAATCCATTATGACCATCTAATATAAAATAATTAAAAAAATAAGATTTTTACACCGGTTTAAACATATTGAAAATTGAAACACTTAATTTTTTAACTATATTTTTAATATATAAATGGTGTAAAAAAATAAGTGTTCCAATTTTCATTTCGTTTTAATCCGTGGGAAGATCTTATTTTTTTTATCATTTCATCCTAAATGGTCGTAAGGAATTTTTGGCTCTAAGGCCTTCAATAAGCACCCTAAGAGAGACCTAAAACTAAATAAGGAGTCTTAGAGTGCTTGTTGAAAGGTTTTAGAGCAAAAAATTTATTATGACCATTGAAGATAATTAATAAATATTATACCTGCTGTATATTTCCCCGTGTTGAAAAACGATTCTCACAGGCTTGTAGCTATATAGGCTACTTGCATTTTCCTATTGTCAACTTGCATATTCCACGAAGTTGCCATGTACGTGTTTGGGCTGAATTAGCTCAATCAAATGGCAAATGATTGTGTGCGGGCGTGCCAGAAAAGAAATAACTTCACAGATGAAATTACCCTTTTCAAATTGATTTGAAACAACTAATCTCAATCAGGCAATTGTGTTATCCGTTCGATTACCTCAACTAAGAGGATTTTTCCTTAAGGTATCAACCAAATAAAAGATTGACGCGCTTCGAACCAGAAAAGATGATTGAACACAAACAAACCTGAATTTAATCAAAGGTGAGTTTATATGCAAACACTCTTAAGATTC
>BPLS01000605.1:0-16172 GCA_019656275.1 Rhododendron kiyosumense
GATTTGAAAGCTTTCAATATGGCCATGTTAGCTAAACAAGGCTGGATGTTAACTCAAAATCCACACTCTTTCTGGGGGCGTTAGCTTAAAGATATCTATCTTCCCCAATCCTCTTTTCTTAGTTCTTCAAAGGGGAGGAGACCTTCTTGGGTCTGGTCTGGTCTAGTCTTCTCCAAGGGGGAGACCTCCTCCTTCAAGGGACCAGATGGCAGGTCTCTGATGGCGTGATCCATAAACAAAAACATCTTCTGTTTGGATGTGGGTGGACAAATGCGGTGTGGTTTGGAAGTGAGGTGAATTGTTTTGTGAATCCTTTAGCCATCCTGTCTGTCTTGAAGTGGACCATTTCGATAATGCGACTTGGATCCAGCAGTAGATTGATGTCAATTACTGGGTAAATATGCTTTTCTTGCCAGCAAATATGGAAGGCTCGCGATGATTGGGTCTTAATTCTGTGCCAGTTAAAATCCCTTGGAGGTTATCCACAAAGCCTCTTTCTCATGGTTTGAATTCCAAGCGTGTACGAGTTCTCCTGGGGTGAGAGAGAATGCAGCTCTGTACGATGCTAACAGGTCCCATTGGTCTCTTCCTAGGTCCAGCTGTTGGCAGTTTTTAAGGTTAATTGTGATATTGCGCTGAGTCATGGGGGCACAAGGATGGCTGTAGCAGCAGTGTTATGTGACTGGAGGGGAAAAGTGGTGGACAGTGCGACAAGTGTGGGGTTTGCTTCATTTTTGCTTCAAGGGGAAACTATGGCTGTGAGGCTAGCGAGCAGACTATTGCATTCTAACAACATTTCAAACGCAGTAGTCGAAGGTGATCACAGGACAGTCATCCAACTTTGCTTCATTGAAAACGTTCCTCCACATGAATGTGCAGCCATTATAGGTGATGTTAAGGACTTAATTTCTTCTTGTAATTTTTCTTTATCTTGTGATAGGGCTGCCCATTGTGTGGCACCATCTGACTGGGTGGGTAATCCCCCCTTTCGTTTTCCTCTTTTTGTACATTTGATGCCTCTGCTGAGGTTGGTACTTAATGAAATTTTATGCCGTTGAAAAAGATGCAGCATATATTGGTTCTTTCTTCTATTCTTTGTTTTTTTTTGGGTAGAAAAAGCATATATTAGAATGGAAATGATCGCTTTCAGATTGGATTCATGAAACAGTCAGTATACAATTGTTCTTCATTTTGAGTTACCCCAAACCAAGGGGAATACCCTGATTTCTTGGTTTGTCCAAGAATTTTCTTGAAAGTATTTGTCCATGCTCGCCTGCTCGGACTTGAAAAAATGTTCCCTTTTTTTTTCTTCTCAGTGATGTGTTAGCGAAAAAGTATGTATTCATAAGTACGTGGTATCACATTCGGTTAACAAAGAACCTTACCTAATGTAGTAAGTATGTAAATGGAGTTGCTTGTAGGGGGCGGCAGCTACGTGTCGATGAGTGGCAAATAATTTGGAGTTTGTAACTTAGTGGAAGCGAGCTTGCAATCAAATGATACCAAACTGGCAAAGAAGTTGTGGGACTTAGCTAGAGATTGAGTAACCAAAGTGCCCATGCTTTTTAGACTACAGGTTTCTTGAAGTCCAACGGGGGATATGGCGGATGAAGGAGATGATAGTGATGGATGGGATGAGGCTCCTTCTGCAACAGTATATCGGCATCTTTTCCCTAAGTTTTTTAATCATATGAAGTTTTTCTTTTGTTGTTGTTTGCAGTTTTTCTTTTGTTTTTGTTTGCAAGTTTTAAGTTCATATTAATTTGTCAATTGTTTTCATGGGTTTTGTTTTTCATGGATACGAAGAAGGTTCATCAAATCTTGCACTTTGCTTAGAACTCAAGGAAAGAAGGAAAAACGAATTTAAAATAGTTATTTTTCCTACTCTGTTTGGTTCTTAGTAGCGGTGAAAAGGAAAAGAAGCAAAGAAGTAGAGAAAAAACAATTTTCCGTCACTTATTTTTCCTCTTATTTTCTCACTCTTGTTACATATTATTGGCTTACTCTTCTTTCCGAAATCAAACATAATAGATCAACTTTCTTCATTTTTTCCCCCTAAGTTTACAGAATCAAGCGAAGGCAAAATGTATCAATGTTTCAATGTGTCATGGGGTGGTTTCAATGTTGGGTGTGTCTGAATGTGTCATGAGAATTATCTTCATTATGTTTGTGTCATGTGGGTGAATCTTACTTGGGAGGGATGTCGCAGGATCATATATGTCATATGGTGTAGCTTCAATGTTGGTATCCTGCTCCAAATGGGTGTCATGGGGAAATTGAATTTGTCATGGGGGGGTGGGTTCAAAGCTAGGATTCTGTTCATAAGGGGGGTGTTTTGAGTAATGAATTTGAGTTTTATTGGGGTTAAATTGAGGCGGTGTAAGTTCTGCAGGGTGTGCCATCATGGGTATTGTCTTTGGTCATTGAGTTATGTCATGTGTCAAGTCTTTGGTAAGTGAAATGAGGGCGTAAGTGTCAAGGAGTATTTGGGGTACACAATATTTGCTCAATGACAAGGAGTGTTACTGTCAAGATGTGTTACTGTCAAGGGGTGCTGCTTCGGACTCTACATATCATGTCATGGGGCATTTTGGATTATGGTCTGTACCTGCAGGTGGGTGTCTAATTTGCATAGCATGGGTGGTGTATATTTCAAGGGTCAGTTTGTCTATATGTATTGGATCTGCTAAGCCAATGGGAGCATGTCAACTACTGTTGTGGTCATCTTTGGGGTCCCGGTTTTTTCCCATGTCAGTGATGGTGTGCCAAATGCAATGCCAACCTTTTCTCTTCGAGTTTGTCTAATTTAGCAAAGAAGGAATGGTGTACATCTCAAGGGCCATTTTTCCTATTATATTGTAACTGCAAAGACAAAGGGAGCATGTCAAATGCTGCATATGTGGAGTGACAAAATGGGGTCTTGGCCTCTTCTCATGGTGGTAATGCTAAGCCAAATGCAAGGTCAACCATTTCAATTGTTCTGCAATTAATCTGTCTTTTGGCAGGTTAACTTCTATGTCATGACTGCCAAAATTCAGCTTTGGGCATGCAAGGGGCTGTACTTTGGTTTCGTTTTTCACTTTGATAGGAACTGTTGTCAAACACGATGCTATGACTCTTATTGCTCTTTAGTGAGCTTGTTTGTTTGTTTGGATTCGTTAGTTGAGCTCTCGCCAACCTTGTAATCTTTTGGGTCTCGAGTCATATGATTGTCATGGGGGTGGGTCCCAACCTTGTTGGGATGTCATCCCCTCGCTGTGGTGCTTGCTTTCTCGTGCCCCGTTTAATCTTTGTAATTATTACAATTGATTAATAAAATCTATATTTTGATGTTCATGACCATTTTCCCTCTCCTTTACTTTTCCTTTCTCTTCGCAAGTGTACCTCCTGGATTTAATTTGTCAAGCTATGGCTTTTTTTTTATACTAAAGGTGGAAAAAGGATGCATGTTTCTACAAATACAAAAAGAGATGTTGTGTGTTGAATTTTTTTGAGAGGCTTCCGTTTTGTGTATAATGTGTGTTTTTTTAATGTGCTTTGATTTGGTTCTGGTGATCATCAGCTGTTGTCTATAGTGATAGAGATTGGCATACTTGTGTCTTACCTTTCCTTTCCTATATGCATTTGTCTTGTTATGACAGGTAATAGAAGCAAAAGACGCAGGGTAAATGAGTCAAACATTAAAGAGGATGCTTTGGGAAAGGAGGATAAAGATGATATAGACTAGGACGAGGCCGACTTTCGTTGCATTGCTAAACTACTGTAAGTATAATTTCACATATAAATGTAGTTTTCCTTCACTTTTTCCCGTTAGGAAATTGATCTTCCTCAATTTTAAAATAGAAGAATTTTCCACTTATATTTTCTGATAAAGGCTTGTACGCATTGAACAAAAATTCCGGTTCCACTCGTGCCTGCATTGTATGTCATGTTACTATGTTGTCTTATCTTGAACCAGTCCTAATGCAACCCTTCAAAACAACATCCATTGCAGTTCTATCTCATCCAAAATTATATGTACTACTATGGCTAGCCTTCTTGTCTGAGCATCTGACAGGAGCTCTTTTTTCTATTTGTTCACATGTTAGTGCAGCTGAAAATGAGCTCCAAAATCAAATCATTGGCCACTGAATGGCATGTGAAGTAGATGTAAGCCAAGAAAATGCTATGGCTGTGCTATTAAAGTTTGATTTGTTGACTGCACCTTTCCAAAGATCTGATCTCCTCATACATTGACCACAATAGGGAATGGAGATCAGGATTTCAATCCAAGTTGTAGCCATTTTTCTTATTAGATCAAACAACAGCTCGTAGTTTCTAGCCTATTCTGAAAGAAAAGGGGTACCGTTAAGCCATCAAGCGGGCATACTTGCAAAGAGGGTTTATATACTAGCTAATGAGGCACTACCCAGCTTGAACTTGGAAGGTTTCGAACGCCAACCTGCCAAATGGAAGTATGAGAGTCCATACTACAAGCAGTTGGTAGCTGTAGCAATCTTGTTTCTTGGGATCCAGACTACAAGCAGTTGGCAGAAAAGTACTACAAAACGGTTGTAAATCAGAAGTTCGATTTCCACCACCAAGAAGTTAATCACCAAAAGTCAAAGTTTAAAATTCATAATCCCTACGTTGTCAGGAATGTTAAAGCCTTAGCTATCTTTAAATTTGGAATAAATTTGTATGTAGCTTTTTCATTGGCATTGTGGTATTGGTTATGAAATGGAAGTTTCCACCTATGAAATGGAGAGAATTCAGATGACATAATAATATGCTTCTATGAGAGTGTTGTTAAATCTGCACATATAGCTTTTTCTTCTTTCTTCATCCATTTTTTTTTATTATGCTCTATAATTTGTTCCTTGTCTCTGATAAGGTCTGATTGTTATATGCACGTCTTGTTGTGATCGCAGGAAGGTGAACTTTGCAAAAGTGCTTATTTGGTTGGGGAAGAGAGGACTTAGTAAACAAGTTTAATTTTTCAAGGAGAAATCTTTCATAAAAGAAAAAGAAGGAACCAAATTATGATTTTTTTCTTTTCTTTTTGGAAGAAGTATATAAACCACCCAAAAATGAGAAAACACGAGATCAAGAGATCAAGAGAGCAGCTTTGAAACACAAAACTAAGTTCTTCGAATACAAGGAACAGGAAAAACAAGAGACATCCCAGACATCAGACTAACTAAGAAGAAATTGATTACAGAAAATTGACTGCAGTGGGGCCTTTGTTTTGATGATGAATGTGTGTTATGCCTCGATGATGAATGTGTGTTATGTCATGGGGGTACAGAAACACTTGCATCTTTTCTTTGGCTGTCTTTTTTCAACTTGGAGTCAGATTTTGTCAAAATGTGGAGGGTCTTGGTGTCCTCAATGATCAATCCTTGGTTGTGGCTATTTCTTGTTGCCCAGGAACTAAAGCTTCCTTGTCACACCAGCTACCATCTATCATCTGCAGCGAGAAAAAGAATGGTCGTATCTTCCAATTCAAGGATTCATCCACATAAACAGTTGTTCGCAGAATTGTGGAGGATGTTAGAGCCTGCCAGTGTTCTTGGAAGGCCATTAACCGACAAATGAGGCAGTCAAGCTATGTCAGGATTAACTAAATTATTACTCTTAGCATACTCTTTTATGTAACTATTTACGAGGCAGCGGAATGGATGAGCAAAAGGTACAACCATGAATGTTACTAAAACATCCTTTGTTTCTCTTTTATGTACACAATTTCTTGATATATCCTTCTCAGATCGTACTACATTAAAGCTTATCCGACATACTACATTAAAGCTAGAACTTAAAGGATATATCAAATATATCAACATTAGACTCTAGCTGATCAACTAGCTATTACCAAAAAAAAAAAGGGAAACAAAATTAAGCAAAGGAAAGGATTCATCTTTCCTTTTCTGACATCTAGATGAAAATATGCCAATCAAATTAATTTAGCTACTTGTTTTGGCAAGGATTTGAACCAGATGGTGGTATCTGCTTCTTGCTTGCACCCACAGCTTTCTTGGTCTCTCTTCCTTCTCCTCCAGTATTCAACTCGTTTTGATTCTCAGAAATGGGACTCCCAGAGGAAAACAGTTTCCTTGATACCTGGCTTCTTTCTCTACGATTAATCTCCTTTTCATAGGGGAGATGAAGTGAAGACACCATGAGGATGTGGAATATTAGTATCAAGGCACACAGAGTTGCCAAAGCTCTCCACTTGGACTTCATAAGGGTAGCTCACAGAGAGATCAAGAGAGAGAGATGAGAGAGAGAGAGAGAGAGAGAGAGAGAGAGAGAGAGAGAGAACCAACCATAAATGTTGGAATCAAATGATGGAAGAATGGAAGAGCTTGGATCAAGGTTATATACATATATGGGCAGAAGCATGTTTGCTTAGTTGTTAGTACACATGGTTCTGTCACAACCTTATGATAAAATATGTTTAAAAAAAGCAACAATACTTAATTAGAACTTGGCTACTGTCTGGGACTTTTTATATTCCCATCATGTTTTTCAACTAGGGTATACATGCCTGGAACTTGGCTACTGTCTGGAACTTGGTTACTTGGTTATGTGTACAGATTTCAAAATGGAGGTAGCTTCTCCCCAGTTTATTTTTGGTTGCAATATCAAGATGCATGTGGAAGTGGAACCACTAAGGTTCTAGCTATCTCAATGATTCGACTCGTTCATTTGAATGGTTCGTCTATTTTGTTAAAGACAAATGTATGTTCCGATTAACCAACTACTGTTAATGTTAAGTCTCCCTGATGTTTACTTATCTCCCCATATGGACGCAGATTCTCAGCTATCATATTTTTTGGGCTTTTTTGGTTCATATTTTTGCCCCAATTCTTCTCATAAAAAAGAACAGATTTTTAACCAAATTCCCAAATCAACAACAGAGAAATTAGTTCGCAAAAGATCAGCATTTTTTAATTCAATTTACATCACCATTTAGGTCTAGTCATGAGCATCTTCCCTCCACTCTCCTACACAAGGGAAAAAACAATGTCTTGGGTTAACATTTGACCGGCGATTGCATATTAATGTCAATAATGTTGACATTAGTTTGAAAACATATCTACTATGAATTAATTGGTCAGTGACTTAGAGATTTGCTCCCACCTAAAGTCTCAATTTCATAATCTTTCATGTGCTATCAAGTCCTTTAAGGTCAGTCCATTTGAAGCTTTGCTCCAGCTTTAATTGAGCTCTCCGAAAGCAGACGGTGGGATTAGGCTCCCAGGAGTACTTGAGGTGCACGTAAGCTAGTCCAAACACCCGAGTTATAAAAAAAATGAATTGATTGTGTTGTCCATATGGTCTAGGAGATGAGAACTTGGAAAACAGCGGTTGATCATGTGATGCTGAATTGACTATTACTGGTTGTCCTTACTTCTATGCTTTATACCCTCCTCAAAACATTGATTAAGCTAGGGAAAAAAACTCATGTGACTAGGCATGTGAGTTGAAATCAATCACTATATTTAATTACCCATCCTGCATTTCTTAATACCTGCCCATAATGCTGTCAAGTTTAATAAGGTAAGCCATTGACTGAGGAGTTGGTCTGATGGATGAGACGCTCCCGTATCAGGTGTGAGGTGTCATTTGGTATTACTCATGGTTTTAAATCGTGATATCCGTCAGTGTTACGGTCGTGGTTGCGAGTAATGGATATCGAGAGTATCGGTGAATGTGTAATGGGAACCGGACACCGCACTCGTGAATTTTTTTTGAGCACTAGCCAGTGCTGAAAAACTAGAGATGAACAAAAAATACAGCCTATTTCCCACTCTAAATGCTGAAATATCTTACATGTCAATGAATTGATCAAGGTTTGGTTTTACTTATGAAAAATAGAATTCATCAAGGTTTGATTTACACACCCTCGACTCTCAACTAAACGAACTAAAAAGAAAAGGATTCTTAAATTAAGCAACGACATCTTGTCCCTGTGAAAATCAGAAAATGTCTATGTTTCCTCTTTGGTCAATTAGCGGCATCAACAACAACGGAATCGTCCAAATAGACGTTTATAAAGATTAAGCCAGGGGTGAAGTAGCATTTGGTCATCCTACAATGTCTAGTTTTTTCTTAGAAAGCAGTGCTTCCTTTTTTTCTTTTTCTTTTTTTTCCAGGTTAAAACGGCAGATAATCGAGGAATTCAAGAGCAGCTCAACCACAAGGTCACATGACTTGCTCTACGTCTGTAGAACTTCCCCTTTTCTTTTCATCATTTTACTATGTGAAAATTAGTAGTGAGAAAACATGACATTCCACCAAATCCGAGAATGTGAAAGGATTGCAAGAAACGGTTGCTTCCTTAAAATTAGACATCTTTTAAATCATTCGATAGAAATTCAACCTCAATGTAGAGCTTGTATAGAAGAAAGTACCCAACTTCGATTGTGTTTCGCCTGACTTTTCTTTCCCTAACAAAGCGAACAGAAAGCCTTAATATAATAAAGTCTTAGTTGAGAGACTTGAAATTTTGCATCTAAACTTTTTTTAAAATGTAAGCATAGTTTATTGGAGTATATTAATTATGATTAACGTGGTTGAAGCATAAACTAAATTTAGTATTTTGACATAAGAAAGTTAAGCTCAAGTAAGTTCATTTTTGTTTTTGCCACAACCAAACAATTCCAATTGACAAAATCCAAAGATGAAAGATATAATTGAAGAAGATATAAATATCTAGTTATAATTTTTAGAAACTCTAAAATATCTAGCTCATTTTTTTTTTTGCCACAACCAATCAAGTCCAATTGACAAAATCCAAAGATGAAAGATATAATTGAAGAAGATATAAATATCTAGCTCTAGAAGCTCTAAAATATTCTTGTGAAATATCTATTTCAGTATTTCGTAGAGAATGTCATCTGTCAGCCTTTCAGGGTTTTGTTGAGAATTTTAAGGGGCTTACAGCTTGATTAAGTGGTAGTCTGTGTAGAGATTTTCGTATTCTTTTTATCCGGTTGTGGTAAAAGGCCACAGCAGTTTGTTGGTTTAGGGTTTCAAATTAGAATGAGTTTTATCAACTCATTTTTTGTATATACCAACAATAGTATGAACTCTCACACGTGGAGTTATTGGTCCCACCATCCATATATGGGTTTCACACTGAGTCACATAATTTCATGTGTGCTTGAAGAAGTGGGCTGTTACAACTTAAGTATCGAATTCTCAGCAAAGAGAGAGTGTGGCGAAACTATCTTGAGAGCGAGAGTATATTCATATTGCATATAAATGCATCTTAATATACGCAAAATGTTACAGCATTACTAATTTTTATGTCATTAAGTTATTGTTCTCGGAAAAAGGAACTGAGCAATATGGACACATCTAATCCATCACAACTTTGTAAAACTTGTGAGGACGAAGGCTCGCTTCATCTGATTGGACTGTATATTCAAACGAACTACATATTTGATGTTTTGGTTAAAAATATGGGGAAATGACGGTCAATGACGTGTTTTGATAATTAATACCTGTCAAGGACGTTTTGTTCATTAACAAATATTTTTAGCATGTTCTTAAAATGTATTAATTATCAAAACACGTCATGAACCGTCATTTTCCCTAAAAATATTTTACGACCCAAATTAAATATGCATCCGAAATATGATTCCCGAAACAAAAACTGTTCCATATGCATTACTGTAGCTGCCTATTTTGGCAGAGGTAAATGGGAGCGGATATGTCCATTGGATCATTACCCGGATATACAGAAATTCGGGTGGATTCACTGTTTTTTGCCCCGTCAATTATACCCACCTGCTTATCCCCTATTATTGTACTACTCTCCCTTCTCCCGTCTGAAATTTTAACCACAAACAAACGAGCCGTAGAAGTTCCTATGAGATTGTAGTTTGTACATCTCTACGCTAGTAGTTCCGTCAACAATAATATTCACACGACAATTTAAACACAACAATTTATACAACTTCTCATATACATGTGGGGCCCACACATAATAGTGTGTGTAAAGCCCACATATATGTGAGAGATTGTGTTTGGATTGTTTTGTGAGTATCATTTTTGTAGTTCCGCCAAACAAACGGGCCAGACATAATTTAGTGGGTCAATTTCTCTTCCCTATTTTCGGTTTTGCCAGTGGGCTATTCTAGTGGGCCCATAACTCCTTTATCCAGCCCGAATCCCAACCATCCGACCAGCCCAATATTCATCTATATATACCCGTCCTCTCTGCATATTTTACCCGGAATTAAAAATTTCTCTCTCTCTCTCTCTCTCTCTCTCTCTCTCTATCTTCGATGCTCAAAGCGCGAAGGCTCCATTGACGATTTTCTCTTTCCTTTCGATTACTACTTCATTGGAAGACTCGTTCGGAGACTCATTTGCATTTCAAACAGCTGAACAAGCTACAGTCTGTGATTTCTAGGGTTTGCTATATTCTGCGAACACGATCCCTGTTACAATCTTGTCATGGATTATGTTCACGTCGACGACACCAGCGGTGAGTGAAATCACTACTTTAAGTGGATTATGGAGTGTCTATGTTTATGCATTGCTCTTGTGTGGAAACGGTTAATTGATTTGAAGCTTTTGGAAAAAGGTCACAGCGGTTTGTTTTCGTGATTTAGGGTTTGAAATATGAGTGAATTTCATTGAAGCGTTTGGTATTTCGTAGAGAATGTCGTCTGTCAGTCTTTCAGGGTTTTGTTGAGAATTTTAAGGGGCTTACAGCTTGATTAAGTTGTAGTCTGTGGAGATTTTCGTATTCTTTTTATCCGGTTGTGGGAAAAACCCACAGCTGTTGGTTGGTTTTAGGGTTTCAAATTAGAATGAGTTTTATCAACTCATTTGTTGTAAATACCAACAATAGTACGAACTATCTCACGTGGAGTTTATTGGTCCCACCATCCATATATGGGTCCCACACTGAGTCACATAATTCGTGTGTGCGTGCGTTATTGGGACCACGAGCGTGAAAGCTAAAATTAGCGAGAGGGAGGATCGATAGTGCTAGCGCAGGGTGAGAATTGAGAGCAGGAGCGGAGGGCAGAGCAGGAGCGGAAGGCACTACTGAAGGATTATGTGACTAAGGTCCCACATATCCCAGATGAGTGAATTTGTAAAATTGTTAGTGTAGGTGTTGGTGACTATAGAGTATGTGACTAAGGTCCCTCATACCCCATAGTGCATTGTGCATGAAATTTTGTGGAGACCATTAAAGCGGCTTGCAGGTTGATTAGGTGGTAGACTTGTGGAGATTCTCGTACTCTGTTTTCGGGTTGTGGAAATTTTTGGCTGTGGAATCTTCTGACTGTAATCTCTTTGTCAGCGTATGGGATTGTATATGGTTGTTGTGTACTTAAATTTAAATGTAGTGCTGGTTTCATGAATTTGCAACTTGATGGTTTGAGGCTTTGAGCACCTCCGGAACCCGGCTAGGCTGTGAAGAGGAGAACGCCATTAGTGCTGACTGTCCAAGGTTACAAGTTTATTAGTGCTGGTTTCATCAGATACATGCACTACTTCAAGTTTATGTAGACATGATTAATGTCAGTTTCAATTGGATGCTTGATAATATGTGTCTTATTGTGATGGATTGCATTGCATTATTTACCTGCACATATCATGTGGATAAGAAGATTTATATGTTTGCTAATAGAATCTATACCTCAACATATGTAAACAATAATGCTTCCATCCTGCCCTGACTGCTCTCCTTTCCTTATTTTACCGTCTCATTCTTATTTTCCTTACATCAGGAACATTTAAACAAGAATTTTTGTAGTTCTCTAAAATAGACCTCGTCGTGTAGTTTGAATTAGTGCTTGAAAGTTGAACCGTGAACAACTCGATGAGGTTTAAGCATGTGCTGTCATTGGAAGTCTAATAGTAAATGGTGGAGTAGAATCCATTAGTTGTCTCTACAAAAAAAAGTGTGTGTGTGTGTGTGTGTGTGTATATATATATATATATATATATATATTATGAGGCTCTCTGAAGAGGACAGTCTTAGAAGGGAGTACTGTACATAAATTTTCCGCTTATGAAGATTACCAACATCAGTTGACGAAGATGTTAATCTAAAGGAACTTAAGGATACAAGTATACCCCTCCCATGTTTGATTATATGATTGGAGGTACTGTTGGTATCACTCGGTTAGGGTTGTCATTTACTAACTTATGAAGCCCTCCAACCAATATCTGGAAGCTTTTTAGCTCTGTGTTTGGCAACACCGTGTTCCCTATTTGTTTTGTTTTGAAAGTGAGTTGGGATAACTTTTCCAGTTATTCTGCAGTTGTGTCTTGTAAATTACGATATTAGTATTAAGGTACTGAGGTGGTTGCCGGTTACCCTGAGCTGAACATGAAATAACCAGTTCTTCAAATAGCCAAACATTGGACTACGTTTTATGTACCCTGTGCATGTGGGTGTGGGTGTTTTTATTGTGTGCCTTCTTAGTGGCTCATCTACCTAATTTGAGATGTGGCTCAAAAATTGATTTTTTGGTTGCTATTGCAGATACTAGGGTATATGTGAGTTGTTTGGAGTGTATTGTGGGAAATTTCATGTTTGGATTTTAAATTAATCCAGGTACAGATGATGATCTTCCGCCATCGCACCATAACAGACATGCAAGAGGTGGCCGGGTCGCAGGAAATGGAAGATCTTTTGGAGGTTCTGTCCCATTCAATAGGATGCATATTGATATGGACTCTGAAATTCACCAACTTGAGAAAGAAGCGTACAGTTCAGTCCTGCGGGCTTTTAAAGCACAGTCCGATGCCCTTACATGGGTATATATTTTTGCGTTTACTCTGGCTTTTTATATTCCTCCTCTTCCCTTTTTAATGCTGTTCATATTTTCAATCGGCAGGAAAAGGAAGGATTAATTACTGAACTTAGGAAAGAGCTTAGGGTGTCGGATGATGAACACAGAGAACTACTTACCAGGGTTAATTCTGATGACATTATCCGTAGGATAAGGTTTGAGCTATAATTGATTAGATCTAAACCAGATTTTATCAGGTCTTTATTGATTTGATATCATCGTTGGTAATAATAGGGAGTGGAGACAATCAGGTGGACACAATGGCTCTATGCTGAGCACACCCCAGGCTGTTCATGATCTGTTACCCAGTCCAACAACAGCACGCAAGAAACAGAAAACATCCCAATCTGGTGCCCTATCAGCTGGTGTGCCACTGCGGCCTTTGCATTCTCAGGGTGATGCTGCATCCATGCAGCCATCACCTGCAGCTGCAAAACGAGGACATCCATTTGGAAGTGGTGGCAAAAGGCATAAACCTGTACGTTGATTATTTGTGCTATCAGCATAAATATAGTTGTATTTTGACCTCTGTTTGGACCGTTCATTGGCAGGGTCAGCCATTTACTGGTTTATCGTCGGTGAATTCCATGCAGTACCCTAATCGTAGTTCTTCTGGTGCTATCGTGACAAATGAAACCGCAGAAGCAGCAATAAATGATCCATTAATTGGAAGGAAAGTGATGACAAGATGGCCAGAGGATGACAACTTCTATGAGGCTGTTATAACTAACTACAACCCAATTGAGGTATGTTCAAGGTCCTAAGAAGACAGGTTAGAAACAACGATCTGTGGACAAAGCAGTTATAAATCACCTTTTGGTTTTTAAATATATTGGAGTGATGGTGAAACAAGTATCTTATAGGCCAACAGTGATATTTGGACAAGGCAGTTATAATTCACCTTTTTGGCTTTTAAATCCATTGGACTGATGGTGAGGCAAGCATTTTGTATATATTTCTGTCTCTTGCGTGAGATTTATGCTCCAGTTGGCTGCTTTTGTTTTTAAGTAAATTAGAACCTAGGCATGTTAACTTTTACTGGTTTATAAGGAAAAAGTTGGTCATACTTGCTCCAGCAATCATTTCTTTTCTTTGGTTCCTAGTTTCAATCGCAAACATTGACCTCAATTAATTAAACGTGACATGTTTTGACTACTCACATTGTGACTTTGTAGGCTTAACTTGTTTTATATTTTATTGTTACTTTCAGGGTCGACATGCTCTGGTCTATGATATACGTACAGCGAAGGAGACATGGGAATGGGTTAATCTTAAAGAGGCAAGTCTCAAGCATTATTTCCAGCAGTTAACATGTTTCTTGTAGCTACTGCTGTGCAGCAATATGTTCCATATTGTTGTAGTAACCTTCAAATTGTTAAGACGCAAATGTCTGAAACTAGTCCTCGCTAGCTAAGGTGATCAGGAGGGGATATTCTGTGCAACTTTGATTACTTTATGTCTTCACTTAAGATTCTCTTGTGGTTTCTGATTTCTAACTTCAATTCAATCCTGCTGAAGTGCATAAATTTTGAGCTGAAGTTGAATAAGGTCAGCTATAAAACCAGCCCAACTTCTTCTCAGTTTTAAACATGATTTTTAATGCTTCCAGTTTGAAAGCTTTGGACCAATTCTCTGTCATGCCATTAGTGAGGATACTTAAATGAATAGTTGATAACTAGAGGCATTGCACACACAAGTGGCGTGATCATTCCTCATGATTTGTGGAAATCTGCAATAGCTATCACAATGTAACTGCCTATGTATGTGCAAGATTTAACCGAAGGAGAGAGAATAGTTGTGCATGATGTGGATTCTTTATGGCTGAGATCTTTCTTTGTTAGGCCTTCTCTAAGAATCAGAGAAGTGTTGCATTCTTTCATTATCATGCCTCAACTAAAGTGATGTACTTATCACACACACTACAAAACAACTAAAGTGATGTGTTTAGTTGTTTTGCGGCTTGTGCATAAAATGCACTTGGAGGCACCATACTGTCATTTGCATCTCAGATGTTGGAAAGAGGTGTGATTTGTTATGTTAGTCTTCTTTTCAGAAAACATCTTGCTCTTTCTTTGTTGTAAACCCAAGATCAAGGGAGTCGTAGTTCCAGGGTCTTAGTTAGGGTAAAGCCCACAGCCCCACATCATATTTCCCAGAAACTTGTTTAGGAAAATTGCCAAGAATTCATGGGTCATAGAAGAAACTTGTGGGAGTTGCAGCTCATTGTGTTTTCAGGTAGGAAAGCAAGGGAAAATACTATGTACCAGGAAGTTTTTCCTTGTTTTACTACCACCAAAATCTGGGAAATAGGAGGGAAACAAGGATAAATTATGGATTGCAGATATGATTTTCCCATGCATTTTCCTGATGCACAACCATTTTTTATTTAACACTCGGGTTTTGTGAGGGGAATCATTTGCATAACCTTTCTCCCATCAACTCCATGTACCAAACAGGGCCAGTGTAGTGTGGAACTTTTCACAGGTGCCAGGGTAATGTAGGGAGGGATGATGCCTCCACATTTTTTTTTACTTTCATGGTTATGATCCTTTTTCTAAAAGTGCCTGAGCTGCCAGACTTAAGAGAAATGTGGCCACTGAAGCCATTATAGAAAGTTAGAAATTAGCAATTTAGCTCTACTTGGTGAAATAGGTTTGAGATCTGTATAGGAAAAGATTTACGTTGTTCCGTCATTGTTATTATTGTACCTAAACTTGCATGTATATTCACAATAAGGCTTTAGAGGTTTATGTTTAACCTTGTGCCAATATGCTTCATCTGCCCCTTGTGTACTAATGAGATGAAGTGAGGAACATTCTGGAAATATTTCTACAGAGTACAGACTGATTTGGCTGGCACCAGTTTTATGTTTCTTCTGTCGGAAAGTTTGGCTTCCATTTACAAATGGATGGATTATTTGGAGAACATATTGGCTTCTTCTCTCTATTGGCTCTTGCCTCTGCATTAATTTGATGATCTGAATGGAAAATTGTAAATGACAACCCTGTACACTAAATCCGTGTTAAGTTGTTTTGGTCTTTGTCTCTCTCAATTTTAGGGCGAGTAATCAAGCTAAAGAGAGCATAGTTTCTTTGTTCCATATGTTTGCTGCTTGCCCAAACGGAGAAACTTTGAATAGACTGGAAATTTCCCACTTTGATTTATGGAAGTTGTACATTGGTGTTCCATGCATGTGTTATGGAAATTAATGCCCTCGGATTACGAATTGAGTCTTGTCACAAAATTCTGAGGTAATGTGGAGGAAAGAGATTTGTTCATTTTTGGCACTCCTTTGGTCTATTGTCTATTTGCAGCCCTGTGTTAAATTTTTTGTATTGTTTGAGGACTAGTGGTGCTTCATAT
>BPLS01000605.1:16182-35194 GCA_019656275.1 Rhododendron kiyosumense
TTGATTTGCTACCACGATTGAATGAAATCACATTTCTGCAATTCAAACAAACATACAACAGAATCCACAAGTAAACTTCCTAGTTCGTGCTTGCACAAAAATACAAGATACAATGGACTAACCGATAGCTCCCATCTCCAAGCAACATACATCCGCACACCCGAGATCAACATGACACACTTGATCTTAAACACTCTTGATTAGACACTTGGACAAAGCAGGACTCGCGTCTCCATCCACTTGAGACCCACCTTCTCCGAAAGCCTCGTTGGAGGAACTTTACCAGATGAGGTTTATCAAATGTCACCATTTCTTGTGCCAAGTACAAAGTTCAACACCTAGGACTTGTGCAATTGTTCATTCATCAGCAAGTTGATCGAGAGCAATTGGGCTAGCCAAATTGGACAATGACCTAATGAATCGAACAATTAGATCGACCATCTGAGCATCAAAATCTGGTCCTTCCATTTGGAAATGGCTTACTCCTTCGATAAGATGAGTTTCAACACGACCTGTGGCAGATTTCAATTTGTTTTGCAATTGTTTAACGCTAGTGAATCCATCTCGGGTACCCATAACAAAAAGCTTCGGTTTAGGAGATTGTAGAATGGCTTTGTGGTGTCCTCCAAAGAGAATGGAGGCAGTGAGACCAAAAGGATAACCCAAACTCACATAACCCACGACTTCGTCTAACTGGTCAACTGCTGAGCCAGCAATTGGAGCACCTGTAGGGAAGGGAAACAGTAAATATTTAAACAGTCTTTGTAAATTATTATCAAGTAGAAATCCACATTTTCATTGTCATCTCCTGTAACAGTATAATTGATGACAAATTAGAAATGGAGTACAAACTGCTACAATGAAGAAGTAGACCCTAAGGAACATGAGATCACGTAGGGCATATCACGTATGCATTTATATGTCAGCAGATGGCCTTAACAAGTATGTTTTAGTTCTACAGATCAACGTGCAAACCAAGCCTGAAGGCTGAAGCCATCTCATATCATAGTTGGAAAAAAAAGAGTGTCTTAAAGCTAATGAAAACCATGGAGGGAAACCTAAAGTCATAATCAAAATCACCAATTGGAAACTTCGGAAACAGGTTGACCCTGTAAGTAATTTGGAACAAGTGTTTCACTAGCACTAAATACCAAATCAAGAAATATTAGTCTAACACCAATACAACCAGTGGGAAGATCCCAAATCATGATTTTATGGAACAGGAGAGAAATAAGATGTCGCAACCAAACCAAGTTGTTATAGTGGAAATAATTTCCCACTTCGGTGTACAAAGAGTTTTACCTTCCAAGATATTTGGACAACTAAAAAAGGCAACAAATTAGGAGGCGAACACTTTCGCATTGGGCATTTAGCGTTGACAAGCAATATTAAATGTCTAGGCATGAGATTTTGGTTTTCTCTCCTTTTTCCTTCAGCTATGTTTCTGATAATTCCAACCTCTACTCGTAAGCTAACAGTTATCTATACAGCTCTCAGATGAGGTTCTACATAACAACAAACACTACAGAGACGGGAATTGTTCAATAAACTACTTGATTGGCTCTTCACTGAAAATTCATTGAGTTTGGACTTGAGTGCATTTCACTACATGCAAGACAACATTGTAAAACAACCTGATTGAATGCAGATGTGCAGTGGCAATCACACCTATTAGGTTTTTTAAGAGAATTCTGTCAAAAGTAAGGCAAAAGTGTGTTCAAATAGTACTGCATCTTTAACTTGGCTAATACGACCAAGCTCAACATTCTACCTCCTGAAGCACCCAAGTGAGAAACCTAAGAGAACCATATACACAAACGTTGTCAGAAGATTAACGATCAATAGCTTTCCCACCCATGTCTAGAGGTTCAAACTTCAAACCACAAATTACAAGAATGGCATGGCACACTTTAGTAATAGATAAAAGAGTCAATGAGCTCAGTCAAGAAACAAGGGCTCAATTAATCAATAACCATGCATTACCAGATTTGAAGGTTTTTATCTTTTATGTTCGCCAAAGATGAGTTCGTAAAACAACCCTTCTACCCCCATCCTCCTCCTTCCACTCCCGCACATACGCACACAAACACAGAACAAAAGAAGGGTAGACGACAGCTATCAAAACACGTGGCCTACTTCTTCCTCACATTAACCATTGGCCACACAAAATCACTGTCCATATCAGCAAGATGGAAGTTGATACTCCCTCTGTCCCAAAAAGGATGACAATTTTTGAAACTTGTGCATTTTTCATCACATATTATCTTTCAATCTATAATATTTTTTATGAGTTTGAAAACTTTGTATAATAGAACTAATCGAGAACTATCAAACAAGATCCATCTTGCATATATTTTGAGATCCATATTGAAAGATATAAGGAATTGAAATTGGCACAGATATCAAAAATTGACATCCAATTTGGGACAGAGGGAGTAAATTCTAACATCAGAGCCTTCATCAAATCAAATTTTAAATCCAAAAAAAAAAATGTACACAACAAACGGCATACACCAGACGGTATACAGATTCCACAAACCACAGGTTCAACATATTTAACTGTCTGTGTGCAAAAGTACTTCCAATAACCTTGTACCTTGGAGCTTCGTTCGAAATTATCACACATCAAACTTAAGAAAGCTAGTAATCTGGTTTCGGAAAAATAATCCTGAAGAGGGGGACTTTCAAAGATGTAGACTGTGGAGGCACCGTCAAACGTTGAAACAATTGCCTAAGTCCATCCATTATTCGATCAACTAAGAGTAATCACCAAAGCAAAGCCGAAAATTGTACGCAAATTATTTTCCACACAACCCGTAAGTAAGAACATAAAGTTTTGCACAAGGTTATTCCTACAAGCCAAATAAGAACAGAAAGTTTAACACAAGCTTATTCCTACTAGCCAAATCACTGAAGAATAAACAATTCCTGAAGAGAAACCCAACCTGAAAGAGCACAAATCACTGTACACCTACAGACATACATTAAACCAACTTCCAGAAGCTAGGTTCCAATGCCTCGCATGTTTCACAGCTAACCTTAACAACCACCAAAACCTTCATAGCTTTGATCGATCATAGCTTGAGGATTACTAATCAAATTCAACCAAAAAGACATACAGTCCCTTCATCCCCACTTTTAACTCAAAAAAGAAACCACGTAAAGAACCCCACCAAAAGTATTAGACACACCCATTTCGACAGAATATGTGCACACATAGACAAATATCTGCCTAAGGTGTGTAGATTTCATCAATCATCTCTCCAGATCTGAAATCAACTGAAATTTGCAAACTACCCTAAAGGTCAGCTCAGATAGAGATCAACTCCATGAGGGGACGTAGTGTTGAGTTTAATATAGGAGCCTCAGCTATAGTTGTCTTTTGAACGTTCAGTTTTATCATAAATACAGGATGATTAGTACAGTAACAAGTGTGGTGAAATTAAAGTTTTGAACAGGGTTAGCAATAGCATAGATGATGATATTGGAATCCTTATACAACTACAATCTCAAATCACTTTTACTCAGTAACCATTTCAAGTCCATATCAAAATCAATGTCAAAATGCATATATAAACTACCAAATCTAAATCCAGCAATTCTTACTGAAACATTATGTCAAATTCTTTCATTTTAGAAATCCCCATCTCCCGGAACGGATCCTAAAAGAACCCACCAGTACACTCCTATTGCTCTTCAAACATGTTTTCGTGCTTAGATCAACAGCCCCTATGGATTGCATCTAAGAGCGAAAAAGAAAACGGAAAAAGAAAGGGGAATCTTATCAATCACTTGTTTGGACAAGAAATGAATCGGTTCCTTTTCAGTCTGTTTGGAACATGTGAAAAAAGAAGGGGGAAGGGAAGAGATAATTGTCAACGAACAAAGTGCGAGGAAAATGTGGAGAAGAGTGTACGATGCTCAACCCTTCGTTTTTCTATATTTCTTCTCACTTTCTTCTCAAACCAGACAGGGGAAGAAAAAGTTTTTTCAGATTTTCCCTTCTTTTCCCCAATATCCAAACAAACCCAAATTTATTTCTCACCAAATCTCACCATCACAACGCTTTTCTTCTCACAATCTAAAGAAAAGGGCCTTTAATTACCAAAACTAAACCAACATAAGAAAGAAAAGAAACAGTGCCTTTAAAATTACCACCAAATTTCTCACCACCACAACCCTTTTCTTTTCTCACCCTCTTCTCACAATCCAAAGACAGGGGCACAGGGCCTTTAATTATCAAAAAAAAAAAAAGAGAGAACAAAAAGAAGAAAGGAAACAGTACCTGCAGAGGAACCGACCAACAAAATTCGTCTCACGCTGAAATTCTGGGCGACCCATTTGCACACAGAAACGACGTCGCGCACTTCAGAGGATCCGGTGAGAGAAGGCCTACCGGAGGACTTACCGACGCCCCTCATGTCGAATGTAACGGCGTGGAATCCTCTGCGGGCGAGTCCAAGTGCGATGCCCTTCATCAGGCCTTGGCATCCGCCCAGCACCGAGTAGGGATGGACCAGCACGATTGCCAAAGAGCCTTCCTCTTCTGATTCAGGTTCTGGGTTTGGGTTTTCCTCTTGTGTTGGTGGTCTGAAGATCCTGGCGTCGAGTTTGATTCCATCGGCGGTCTCGATTGTCTGGGTTTCTCTTGACATTATTGGTAAGGCGGGGAGTTCTGGAGAGAGAGAGCGAGAGAGAGAGATATAGGTATGGAATTAGCGTTTGTTTTGGGTGTTAAAAGGAGGGGTGGTTCAGCTGTTTCTCCACTCGAGCTAACAGGGAGTGCGAAGTACTTGCGCCTTGTGTTGCATAAAATACTGCTCCTACCAGTAAATGAGTACATTGATTACGCAAACCACGCTTTCATATTCCAATAGGATTCTATCGAGAGGTCCGTAATTGTAAATTGACTGTTCTAACATTGTCTGGAGTAGTCATCACCTTGGCACCGTCACATATAGTCCAATACTCAGGACCGGTAGCCGTACTTGAGGCTAGGCATGAACCACTCTTCAGATTGTGGCTCGTTGTGCCGTTTTGAGAATATAATAAGTCTTTAATCACATGCTATTGTTGAAGTGCTGTTTTTTTTTTTTGGGTGTTATAAATCATATGAGTATTACAAATATATTACAAGCATTACCTAGAGTGTAATATGATTAAAGAGATAATGCACTGATTTTACGGCTAAATGTACCAAGTTGCGAGCTATGTATCATATCATAACTGCATCGTAAGAATTTTTTAAACATAAGATACATTTAGAGATACTTATCAATTTACCTTCAAAATTATCAAATTGTAAGATACACAATTTTAATCTTGAGAAGATTTCGTCAACACAAATAACTTCATGTGGAGCCACAACATTAGGCTACAACAATGGTGTGATTAGAATACTTGTGTCTGATATGAATTTTTTTAGTCATCTTCAATTGTTTAGAGCAGAAAGCATATATATTAAACCCCAGAGAGTTTTAAAGTAAATGAGTTAAGTAGTATTTAGAGAAGGCTTTGTTAAGAGTTACAAGTAACACCAAAAGTTAAGTGGTGAGAAAATTGATTCTAACAATATATATCAAGCTATTCAACATCATTCCTCTTGCGCAATTCCATCTTGAACATGGAGATGCAAATGTTTATAGGTAGGGCAAAACAGAACAGTGGCATAGCCAGGAATGTGTATTAGTGGAGCACTATGTCACAAGAACTTCAACGATAGCCAAGCTCCGACAACAACCTACACACTCATGAGTTAATGGTTGTTAGCGATCAGGGCCGGCTAAAGGGGTAGGCTAGGGAAGCACGTGCTTCGGGCCCCCAAAAAATGTTAAAAACGAGGGCCGCAAAATTCTAGGATCTATATATGTGTGTGTGTGTGTGTGTACAAATGTTTGTATATATGGCTCAAATTTTTTTTTTTGAATTGAGCCTCCTTTACACAAAACAGGTTCACTTGAAATTTAGAAGTCACAAAATAGGCTCAAACGGTGGAATTACTCATTAGAAACACTGGAGTGATCAAAAAAAAGAAAAGAAAAGAAATGCCTGAGGAGTTGAGGACCATGGAGACTTAATTAGTACGTTTACAACAAAAAGTATGAGAAGACTAATTTTCACATGATGAATTTTGAGGTATTGTAGTAGTTGCATTTTTTTTTTGTTGGATAATATTCTTCTATTTCGTAATGGTAAATCTTTTGTAATGGTTTTTTCTATGAGACTTTTTATAGACCACTTTTATATGAAAAATATAGAGAGGTCTCATTTAAGAGATTCGCTTCCGGTCTCAAAAATTTATGAGCCAGCCCTGTTAGTGATGCGAAGATGGCTTGCCTCGTACGGTGTGGGAAATGAAGGGGAGCTTTAGGCTTGTATAGAGTGTTATTTTGTGTAGAAATAACTCAAATTTGCGTAGTCCATCTTGGATTTTTACTTTGAGATAGCTATAAAACATCCATTGTGGGCTTGATTTTTACACTATTGAAGAAAAAATTAGTTAATTCCTATATCTGTTACTAATTGATCGAATAACACATGTCTTGCTTTGAAATTATGGTTTAGATTTTAGACAAAAAGATTTGTATGGCTGGAGTTGGGGAGGCGAAGTCGAGCATGTTGGAGCAAATTTTCGCGCGTCTGTTTTTCTTCAATTTCCCTCCCATGTGTTTTGTTGATGTTTTTATTGCATTATAAGTCCCTATACTATGGATTCATAGCCAAAGCTCACGGAAAAAATCATGTGACTAGGCATGTGAGTTGAATCAATCACTATATTTAATTACACATCATATACATTTCTTAATACCTGCGCATAATGCTGTCAAGTTTAATAAGGTAAGCTATCGACTTTGTACTATTTTATCCCTCTTAATCTTACCATTCATTTTACGGGGCACCCTTCCTAATTCCTATAATCGAAAGCCTATGCAACATTATTAGGGGACCAAATATGTGGTCTGGTCACGTGACTTAAAGTTTACGTCTCTCTCTCAATAATCCACATATGAAAGAGGGAAGAAAGAAACGTGTAGCAGACTTTTCTTAAAGATCCTCACCACTAAGCAATTTTACGAGAAAGCCCCCATACAAGGAGATAAAACCCAACGAGAATAAATTGCTGGATGCAACAAAGAAGGAAAAAGGGGAAAAGTCCAAAAAAAGCAGGGGAAAATTAAGGAAAACGGAAAATCAGGTTAAAATCTCACAGCCACGCGGCCCACGCCAATTGCTTTCATAGTTTCGTAACTTTCATTCCTTTACTGTGGAAAGGGGAAGTTTGTAGCGATTTACAGATTAAGGGGTATGGTGTAAAACAGGTAAATTAAGGGGGCAACATGCAATTAACCCTTGATATAAAGAGTATGGATAGATAGATAAGAAATGGACGCGACTCTTTATTTTCTTTCATAACCCACTATATTTTGGTAATTGGTCGTTGAAAATTATAAATAATATTTTGGTAAATAACTGTTGAAAATAAGATTATATTTCAGTAACTACATGTCGAAAATATGTTTAACTTTCTGTAAACAATTACCAAAAATGCATTTTCGGTAGATAACTGTTGAAAAAAATATTATATTTCGATAATTGGAAACTGAAAATATATCTTAATTTTGGTAACTAACTATCAAGTATAATTGAAAATTTTTAACGAGTTATAGAAGAAAATAAAGGCCGCAAATAGCAGCGCCCTAAGAAATACTTTCGCTAAGAAATAGAAAGTATAAGTACTTCACTGTACTTGGGAATCACGGAAAAGTAAATTCTGTTCCTCTCTCCACGTCCAACCCAAGAAATCCATGCATTCAGAAGCCGTAAATTAGGGTTTCAAGCGGTAACTAGGTTTTGTTCTTATGAACTTTTGGATTTTGATTGTCTGTTTCTTCGTTTGCTTCATTGTGATTTACATTAAAAAAATTTAAACTAGGATTTTAGTCATTATGCTTCGTTTAAGCGGTAACTAGGGTTTCGATTGTCTGTTTCATTGTGATGCCTCGCGGATTCATTGTGTTTGCATGCAGATGTAAGTCTAATAATGACGGTATATTTCCATATATGTCCGTATGCAATATGTATCTACAGAAAGATTTTAGGTTCCAGATTATGTGATTGTTCTCTCTGGAAGGCTAACTTATTTCTGTACGTTATTTGCCCTAGGGTTTTGTAGCAATGGATCGAATGTTTACTGAAATTCTGAGGCAGAAGGATGAGCTGGAGACGGCTTATGGTGTTGAAATTCATTCGGAGGCTCTCTATCTTGCTTGTGGCATTACCATAAGACATTCCAATGGTTTGTTTTGTCTACTTCTTGATTCAGTTTTAGAGAATGTTCTGTAGAAGGAAAACACTTTGCATATGATTTATGGTTGTGCTTTTCAATGTTGGAAAGCATCTTTTGAAGGGTTATTTTACAAAAATTATCCCAAAACCAACTTTTGAAGGGTTATTTTACAAAAATTCTCCCAAAACCATCTATTGGAAACCGTCAACCAACCAAACAATCCAATGTTTCTCTAAAATGAACTCAGAAAACAGGTTCTAAATTCTGTAATCAAATACCTAGATTCTCACCAGTGTTTGTTATTTTTTCATTTGTGTTTGTTCACAGTTTTATTTGCTAATGAAGAAGTGGGTTCTGACAATTTTGAGGATCTGCTCCAAAAAAAGGCGTTTGGGCTGGTGAAGAATGCCTGTTTGAGATTGAGGCTTGACCTCGACACTGATGTAGAGGAGAATACTTTGGATACTGATGAATACTTGTTGTGTCGGGTTCTTGTTGAATTGGAGGAAATTAAGAAAGAGAAGGATCATGGAAAACGATTGTGGATTCCTCGTGTGAGTAGTTCATTTGTCAACTTTCAACTTTTGTACATTTCCAATAAGAAGACTTGATGCACAATTAATGTTGTTTTGAATTATTTTCTTACAGGTAGAAAGGGAATATAAAGATTTGATGGACAAGTGGGATAAGTTTATGAAGAAGTCAAAACCAATAGTAATGGGGAGGAATATGTGCAACAGGAGAGGTGAAGAGCTACAAATGTTAGAACAACTACGCCAAGGGCTTGTTGCTTTTATGCAGGAGGCTGAAGTGGATAAGAAGACAGAACTGAAACCCATTTTTGGGATGGCTCAGTGTTTTAGTTCTCTTCTAGTACATGAGAATCACAAACAAAACCTTGCTGTTACGCCACGTTTAGTTGCAGAGGTGTAAATAACTTGCACTTTTTGGTGGTTTGCCTTGTGTTATGAGATGCTCTTTGGGCAATTCTTCTTTCTTAATGACATTTCTTTTGGGGGGGATGGCTGCTTGTGCAGGTAGCAAGCCCCTTGACTGGGTTTCCAGCTTCCTGGCTCCTTTGCGGCTCAAATCCTCCGTTGCAAGACCTGGAATCAAGATTGGCTGAGAGGGTAATTGGACAAGACCATGTTAGCTTTCTGATTAGCCGGGCCTTGAGGAGGCGGAAGTCTGGTGCTGGACCTTTAGGCTCATTTCTCTTCCTATATGGCTCTGGTAGAGGAAGGACGGAGCAGGCAAAAGCTCTTGCTAAACAACTTTTCGATGATGACAGATTGCTAACTGAAGTTGACATGTTAGATTATGGGGAGTCAGATTCTGCCTCACGCCTGTTTGGTGCCCCCTCCAGGTTTTCGTCTGCTAGCTCATTCTACTTTAGCTTGTTACTCAATTTTTTTTGGTTCCTGATAATAATGGTTTTGTAACTTTTACCTGAGCATATTTTGTTCTTCTGGTCCAATAGTAGCGAAGAATGTGGTGCTGGAGGATTACTTATAGAGGCTGTGAAGAAGAGGCCTTTTGGGGTTATCTTGTTGGACAACGTTGATAGGGCCCATCCTGCTGTTATAGATCTTCTGATCACAATTTTAATTCATGGAAGAGTATTAGATGGCGTAGGAAATACTGTGTATTTCACAAATACATTGATTATCATGACATCAAATGTTATAGATTACATGTTCGAACAGTGGGGCTGCAGATGTTGGTCTCAAGAAGGCCTCATGAAAGACAAGTTTTATAATGATTCACCACCATATCCCAAGTTGTGTAATGATCCACCACCATATCCCAAGTTGTGTAATGATCCACCACCACATCCCAAGTTGTGTAATGATCCACCACCATATCCTAAACATCGATGTGCCTATATCTCTCTTTTGATGGAGGTAAGTTCGCTAGTAAGAATACGTTTTTTTTTTACCCAAGGAGCACATCTTGGGTCTATCCAATTGTGCAAATCTCTAATTTTAAACCATTATTCTGATATTCTCTGAGGCTCATATATTACGCAGGCAAGAAAATATTTCAAACCTGAGTTGTTTGAGAAACTGGATGAAGTGATTGTTTTCAATGTCCTCTCCTATGAAGAATCTATGGCTGTTGGTAGGCTCCAGCTGAGGGACATTGCCAGCTCCATCAAAGCAAGAAGACTTATCTTATACCCATCTGAGGCCGCATTGCGTGGGCTTGTTGTGAGGCATACATTCTGGCCATATGTATGTTTATATTCTCAATTTAATTACTATTAAATCATTACATGCTGACTTGTGTACTGAGCATTCACTTCACGATCTAGAACAAGGTTTGGGATCCGTGGGTTGCAGTGATCTTGAATTTTAAGGTATTTAAGTGTAGTAATGGGTCATGTGTATAGGTTGTTTGCTTAATTGTAGACATATAGTCTTCTTGGTGGGGTGGAAATGGCTGGAAGGAAGGGATGGGAAGGAATGAGTATGTGATGAATAGGATTTCCTTAGCCGTTAAGGCATGTGAATGGAAAGGAGAGGAAAAGAGAAGATTTCAATCTGGGCCTTTCGGATTTCTTTCCTTGGGGGAATTTGAGGAATGGAGGGTGCGTTTAAATGAATTCTTTCAACAAGTACTTGACCTCTTTCCTCCTGCCTTCCCTTTCATTCTGTTATCTTTTCAGAGAACAAAGTTTTGTCAGCAGTTAGGCATGTAATTGACTGTTATGGCCTTCCTCTGATCTGTGTAGGCTTTTTAGTTCTTGACAAGCACCGTCAGGTTGATCCAAATTTAGAGGATGCAAGCTCAGTAAGAACCACATAGATCAGGCTCAACTTAGCCTTTAGTTTATATTTTGTAAGGTCAAAGTAACAGTCAACGATTTGTTTGACTCATGCCATGGCTATTTTCCTGAAGGCCTTGTGGGTTTAGCATGAATATTTTCATGGGGAAGAGATGTAATAGAAACATTCAAGGTGCAACTTTTTAACTTCACTTTGAGAACCTCTATAACCGCCATGATATATTATCATTTGCTCACTACCAGCACTTTCATAAAAGAATCTGAATTGTGGTACATTACACTTTTTGAAATGCTCACTTTTTGGAATCTGTGCAGGGCCCAAATCTTTCTGGTACTTTTGGCCCGGCCAAATATAAACACAACTTTATCTATTTGAATGGCAATTTTGTACAATTCTTTGAAATGTAGGGGCTTTTATTGCCAGTGATGCTTGCATGTGCGTTCAAGCTGCAATCTGTGCAGGGACCAAATTGACTTTGAGCTAGGATCTGCTCAAACTGGCATAATGTCAACTTCATTTAGTCTGTGTAAAAGGTGCTCTCACCATAGTTATATCCTCCTATTACGTGGGGTTTAGATTTCTTCTAATCTTTGAGTTCTAAGGATTATCTTTTTTCATTTTAGCTGAAAATAGGAAAATCAATTCTTCGTTGGCGGCAGATCCCAGGGTCTGAGGCAAACTTTTAGATGTTCCATCTCGTTTAGTAACTATACAAATACAACTTACATGTCTTCCATCTTTGTTGGTAGTTATACATCCAACCTAAACTATATTTTGCTTTGGGCTTGTACTGTACATAAATTGTATGCAAACCCTTTTTTCAAGAAGCTTGATGTGATGTCTTGAGATGACCTGTTTTATGTTTGTCTCAAGGGTGGACAAGCTATGAAGGTTTGGCTCGAAGAGAATGTGGTCCCTATGCTGTTTGGCATTCTTGCAAACAATGAAACAGATGAGATGTTAGTGGTCTACATAGATGCCCTGATGGGAACAAAGGAGTTGTCCTATAGATCCGAGAAGCGTGGCACTTACCTGGAAGACTTGTTCTTGAAGCATTTCAAGGAATCTTTAAAGGAATTCAGAATAATGTACTGCAAAGAGAAGGAACAAGTCAATAAAATCTACGTATTGCGTCAAGACTTCTTTACTTTGATGAATCTGCTGAATGGGAAGGCTGTGGTAGATTTCAGCTGTGTTGCTGACACTGTGCAGAAGTTGCTTAATGCAGTGGATGATCTCATAAACAATGCAGTCCATGCCCTTTTTGTACTCAATCTGTCTATACTGGTACCAATTATCTCAGCTGTGCATTTGTTCCCAGTGGATAGTTAATACTGTTTTTAAAAGCATTCCCTGGAATTTTGCATTTGTTCTTATTTACAAAGTTTTATTGTAGGAAACATCAAACCGTTCCAATGAGGAGACAGAGCCTCTTGAGAAAGAGAGGCCAAGCAAGAGGCCCATGAATCAAGTTCAGGGCCTTAGCATGTTGTTGACCAGAAGAGTGGTCAGACAAAATCAGGCAATCGAACTTGTAGCAGAGGCATTGCTGAAATCTTTTCGTCCTTCTCATGATCTGCCACATCGACCTACTAGGTCACTCCTATTTTTGGGTCTCACTAGTGTTGGTCTGGCTGATCTTGTAAGAAGTCTTGCTGAGAATTTTGTCTCTGACGATGGGACGGAGCTACTTATTTATGTTGACTTGTCTAAGTACAGTGACTCGGACTCACTTTTCCGACTCCTATATGAGCCTTTGGAGATATCAATGTATGGCCTCTTTATACATACTTTTTAGCTGTTTACTTTTACTACTATGAAAGTTTTAATCCAATGACTTGTACTTTTGTGGTATGTTGGTGTAGTGGCCATGGCCAACATGGTTTTCTGCTGTTAGAGCTTGTCCAGATGAGGCCACACAGCATTCTTGTATTTTCACGAGTTGAGCAGGCACACATTTCTGTTTTTAGTGCGTTACTTTCGGTTCTTGATCAAGGTACGTTGTGTGACTTGGAAGGACATACTGTAGATTTCAGACACACTGTTGTTATCTTTGCCTCGGATATGGGGAATAGCAAGGTTCTTGCACAACTTGTCGGACATGCTGATCCATACGATTCCTCTATTGAAGTTATGCAACAGGTAAATAACTTGTTACGGAAAAGGTAATATTTTTGGATTTGGCTGGACATGGATATCACTTTGTTTTATGATTCTTTATCGCCTCATATGTACATGTTCCAAATGTTGGTGCAATAACTTTTCTCTGCTTTTTTTATTTAATAATGTAGAAGAAAAGTGGCTTTAGGTCTGAGTTGCTGAACCGGATAGATGAGATTGTATGTTTCAATCCTTTTGCTGGTAAGCAACTGAGGAAAGTTGCTCGGTTATCAATGAGGGATGGTCCTCACCTGGTAGATGGCCGGCCTCTTGCATTATCCACTTCACTTATGGATTTGTTCTGTGCAGCTGGTGATCCAGTGAGTATACTCGTTTGGCCAATTGTTGAATTTTTTTGTTTTCGCTTTTGAGAATGTCATAATTGCATGTCTTTCTTGTGAGTTGGCCCAACTAAACAGTTCTTTTCAAACATAATCTTGAATATTCCATTGAGTTCGTACTTCCTCATGTATTGAATTTTCTTGTTTAGGTTTTCAAAAGATTTCCCTCTGCCATTGAAGATACAGTCTCATTTCTTGCCAAGGGCCTCATCAACTGTGGAAGCAACACAGGCATTAGCGTCGTTGTCAATCAAACGGTGACCAACTGAAAATGAAAGTAATGTGACATAACATTTTCCTTTTTTTTCTTCCCTATTTTGAATTTGGATTCTTTTTTTCCTTCTTCCAATTGTGTGACTTCAGGTTAAAACCAGCAGCTAAAAGCCAAATAAGTAAATAAATAAATGGGGAGAACTCCTATCAAGTACTATGTCTCTTTCAAGAAGACCGTTGAGCTCTATCAAGTTTCTATTGAGACATTTAATTCCAAATTTTGACAACTTGGGACAAGTGATTTCAAAACTTCATATTATTGTATTGGCTTAAATATTTATATGGTCCTCACAAAATGGTCACCATTTCAACTTGGGAGTGGAATTATGTACGTACATTTCGGCTTCTAGTTACCAATCAATGGCCGAACCCAATTTGCCACACTGTGTTCACTATTAAGGCATCTAATATAGGGAGAGTAGTACCAAGTCAAAGTGGTTTTGAATGACAAGTGGGTTTCAGTCAAAGGCAAATCAAATTACAAAATCCATGGGTTGTTCACTGAAGCGAACATAATTAAGCGGCAGAGAAGCATTTTAACCGAGTTCCAGACTCGGGATGCATTTTAACCGGGTTGCGACCAAGTTGAAAAACTCAGATGACATGGTTAATCTCCTGGTGGAAGCCGGTTTGAAGACCGACACACGTGCAAGGTTGGGTGACTTTTATAGTGGTTCTCTGAGTGCATTCCCAAACAACAAATTCAGACACCCAGCTATTGATGCACCAAATTACTGTGAGGAATATAGGAAATATATGAACTCTTAAATCCCAACTTTTGCAAGTATTACCCCCAAATTTCAGTTTCCAAAATATACCAAAATTTCTAGGGTTTTACGAATTGCTGGGCCAGAAAATTGAGGGAGAACATGGACTTGGGTGACATCAATCAAAGATGGAGAAGAGATGTTGTGAGGTGGTGGATGGAGGAGGGGAACGAGCTCGAACTACTGAGGCAAAGGGGAAAGTTGGGGATTGGTGGAGGGAGAAGTCGCACAAGAGGAGATGGCCAAAGTAGAGAACGTTAACGGTGGTGTCGGAGAAGATGGCCGGAGTAGATGCCATCTCCGGTGGTGGTTTATGTATGCTTTGGTAAAGGTGTGTAGAGTGAGAAAAAATATGAGTGCCCTTTGTACTCCACCTCAGCCAACCGTTAGCCAGTTTTGAGATTTCCATCCAAAATGGATGGAAAGGGTAACATTGACTTTCGTCACAAAGTGTAAGGGTAAAATTGAAACAAAAAATTTTACAAGGACAAAATTGAAACAGTGACTATTTTATAAGGACCATAAAGGTATTTAAGCCTATTGTATTCTATCCCATTCTTACGTTTGGATAAATAACCGTTATCCAGTGTTGTCTTAATGTAATAGATTTTTAAACCCAGACAAGGGATTGTTTTTTGTGGAGCTATTTTAAGTGAAAATAGTACGTAGTTAGTTAATCGCATTATGTGGAGATATTAAGTTCTGCTTGTGTGAAAAATGGGGTAAAAAATGATCTTCGGAATCAATTATCTAGAATATGGACTTGCAAACTCATTTGCCCCGAATTACTGAATTTGGACTTGCTACTTTTTTTCCCTACATTTTGCAAGGGCGAAAAAGGATCTCGAAGAAAAGCAGCAGCAGCATAAAAGCTTAAAGTTACTCCTATTGTAGTCCGTAGTATATGCATGCAATTGGTGGCACCAGTTTTCACTCTTCCTTTTTTAACTCCATCGGGCCTCTACTATCTTTTTGATGTCTTATGGCCTGAAGTTGAATTTTCTCAAGAAGGGTGTGTCCTAATCAAGCTGTAGCCTGTGTTTATATTCTATATGTTGTTTTGATCTCTGTTTGGACCGTTCATCGGCAGGGTCAGCCATTTATTGGTTTATCGTCGGTGAATTCCATGTAGTACCCTAATCGTTGTTCTTCTGGTGCTATCGTGACAAATGAAACTGCGAAAGCAGCAGTAAATGATCCATTAATTGGAAGGAAAGTGATGACAAGATGGCCAGAGGATGACAACTTCTATGAGGCTGTTATAAGTAACTACAACCCAATTGAGGTATGTTCAAGGTCTTAAGAAGACAGGTTAGAAACAATGCTATGTGGACAAAGCAGTTATAAATCACCTTTTGGTTTTTAAATCTATTGGAGTGATGGTGAAGCAAATATCTTATAGGCCAACTATGAAGCACTGACACCTCTAGAGGTCGAGGTATCGCAGTGTCGGACACGGGGACACCGCAGGGATACTTCGGAGACACGTACGGGACACGCCACGTGGCGTGTCCCATAAATTAATTTGAATTTTTCTTGGGGACACGGCTGGGACACCGTTGGGGACACGGCGGGGACATCGATGGGGACACGGCAAGGCCCAAACTGTAATTTTTGAAAAAATTGGGGGCCAAACTGTAATTTTTTTAAAAAAATTTGGGTCCAAATTATAATTTTTTAAAATTTATGGGTGCTAAAATAATAATATATTTATTTTTATATATAAATAAATATATATATGTACACGTGGAGTGTCCCCCGCCGTGTCCGTGTCCCCATTTTTTTAGAATTCCGTGTCCCGGTGTCGGTTTCGGTGTCCGCGTCGGTGCCCGTGTCCCGAAATATACAAAGGTTTCCCTGTCCCGGTGTCGGTTTCAAAAATTATAGTTTGGTCCCCAAAATTTTTTTTCCTTATAGACCAATAAAAGTAAACTTGCCTAGGTTCTAATTTACTTAAAAACAAAAGCAGCCAACTGGAGCATAAATCTCACACAAGAGCCAAAAATATACAAAGATGCTTGGTTCACCATCACTCCAACGGATTTAAAAGCCAAAAAGGTGAATTATAACTGCCGTGTTCCATATTATTGTAGTAACCTACAAAGGTTTCCGTGTCCCAGTGTCGGTTTCATGGGACACGGCTGGGACACCGTTGGGGACACGGCGGGGACACCGATGGGGACATGGCAAGGCCCAAAGTGTAATTTTAAAAAAAAAATTTGGGGGCCAAACTGTAATTTTTGAAACCGACACCGGGACACGGAAACCTTTGTATATTTCTGGCTCTTGTAGAAATAATTTTTGAATTATTTCCCAGATTTCCGTGTTCCATATTATTGTAGTAACCTTCAAATTGTCAAGACGCCAATGTATGAAACTACTCCTCGCTAGCTAAGGTGGTCGGGATGGGATATTCTGTGCAACTTTGATTACTTTAGGTCTTCACTTAAGATTCTCTTGTGGTTTCTGATTTCTAACTTCACTTCAATCCTGCTGAAGTGCATAAATTTTTGAGCTGAAGACCTGAAGTTGAATAAGTTGAGCTATAAAACCAGCCCAACTTCTTCTCAGTTTTAAGTGTAATGAAAAGTTGATAATATGGAGCAAGTTTGAAATCATGATTTTTAATGCATCCAGTTTGAAAGCTTTGGACCAATTCTCTGTCGTGCCATTAGTGAGAATACTTAAATGAATGGTTGATAACTAGAGCCATTGTACACACAAGTGGCGTGATCATTCCTCATGATTTGTGGAAATCTGCAATAGCTATCACAATTTGGGTAACTGCCAATGTATGTGCAAGATTTAACCGAAGGAGAGCGAATAGTTGTGCATGATGTGATTTCTTTATGGCTGAGATCTTTCTTTGTTAGGCCTTCTCTAAGAATCAGAGAAGTGTTGCATTCTTTCATTATCATGCCTCAACGAAAGTGATGTACTTATCACACACACTACAAAACAACTAAAGTGATGTGTTTAGTTGTTTTGCGGCTTGTGCATAAAATGCACTTGGAGGCACCATACTGTCATTTGCATCTCAGATGTTGGAAAGAGGTGTGATTTGTTATGTTAGTCTTCTTTTCAGAAAACATCTTGCTCTTTCTTTGTTGTAAACCCAAGATCAAGGGAGTCGTAGTTCCAGGGTCTTAGTTAGGGTAAAGCCCACAGCCCCACATCATATTTCCCAGAAACTTGTTTAGGAAAATTGCCAAGAATTCATGGGTCATAGAAGAAACTTGTGGGAGTTGCAGCTCATTGTGTTTTCAGGTAGGAAAGCAAGGGAAAATACTATGTACCAGGAAGTTTTTCCTTGTTTTACTACCACCAAAATCTGGGAAATAGGAGGGAAACAAGGATAAATTATGGATTGCAGATATGATTTTCCCATGCATTTTCCTGATGCACAACCATTTTTTATTTAACACTCGGGTTTTGTGAGGGGAATCATTTGCATAACCTTTCTCCCATCAACTCCATGTACCAAACAGGGCCAGTGTAGTGTGGAACTTTTCACAGGTGCCAGGGTAATGTAGGGAGGGATGATGCCTCCACATTTTTTTTTACTTTCATGGTTATGATCCTTTTTCTAAAAGTGCCTGAGCTGCCAGACTTAAGAGAAATGTGGCCACTGAAGCCATTATAGAAAGTTAGAAATTAGCAATTTAGCTCTACTTGGTGAAATAGGTTTGAGATCTGTATAGGAAAAGATTTACGTTGTTCCGTCATTGTTATTATTGTACCTAAACTTGCATGTATATTCACAATAAGGCTTTAGAGGTTTATGTTTAACCTTGTGCCAATATGCTTCATCTGCCCCTTGTGTACTAATGAGATGAAGTGAGGAACATTCTGGAAATATTTCTACAGAGTACAGACTGATTTTGCTGGCACCAGTTTTATGTTTCCTCTGTCGGAAAGTTTGGCTTCCATTTACAAATGGATGGATTATTTGGAGAACATATTGGCTTCTTCTCTCTATTGGCTCTTGCCTCTGCATTAATTTGATGATCTGAATGGAAAATTGTAAAAGACAACCCTGTACACTAAATTCGTGTTAAGTTGTTTTGGTCTTTGTCTCTCTCAATTTTAGGGCGAGTAATCAAGCTAAAGAGAGCATAGTTTCTTTGTTCCATATGTTTGCTGCTTGCCCAAACGGAGAAACTTTGAATAGACTGGGAATTTCCCACTTTGATTTATGGAAGTTGTACTTTGGTGTTCCATGCATGTGTTATGGAAATTAATGCCCTCTGATTCCGAATTGAGTCTTGTCACAAAATTCTGAGGTAATGTGGAGGAAAGAGATTTGTTCATTTTTGGCACTCCTTTGGTCTATTGTCTATTTGCAGCCCTGTGTTAAATTTTTTGTATTGTTTGAGGACTAGTGGTGCTTCATAT
>BPLS01000605.1:35204-75058 GCA_019656275.1 Rhododendron kiyosumense
TTGATTTGCTACCACGATTGAATGAAATCACATTTCTGCAATTCAAACAAACATGCAACAGAATCCACAAGTAAACTTCCTAGTTCATGCTTGCCCAAAAAACCAAGATACAACAGACTAACCTATAGCTCCCATCTCCGAGCTACATACATCCGCACACCTGAGATCAACATGACACTTGATCTTAAACACTCATCTCCGAGCTACATACATCCGCACACCTGAGATCAACGTGACACACTTGATCTTAAACACTCTTGATTAGACACTTGGACAAAGCAGGACTCGTGTCTCCATCCACTTGAGACCCACCTTCTCCGGAAGCCTCGTTGGAGGAACTTAACCAGATGAGGTTTATCAAATGTCACCATCTCTTGTGCCAAGTACAAAGTTCAACACCTAGGACTTGTGCAATTGTTATTCATCAGCAAGTTGATCGAGAGCAATTGGGCTAGCCAAATTGGACAATGACCTAACGAATCGAACAATTAGATCGACCATCTGAGCATCAAAATCTGGTCCTTCCATTTGGAAATGGCTTACTCCTTCAATAAGATGAGTTTCAACACGGCCTGCGGCAGATTTCAATTTGTTTTGCAATTGTTTAACGCTAGTGAATCCATCTCGGGTACCCATAACAAAAAGCTTCGGTTTAGGAGATTGTAGAATGGCTTTGTGGTGTCCTCCAAAGAGAACGGAGGCAGTGAGACCAAAAGGATAACCCAAACTCACATAACCCACGACTTTGTCTAACTGGTCGACTGCTGAGCCAGCAATTGGAGCACCTGTAGGGAAGGGAAACAGTAAATATTTAAAAAGTCTTTGTAAATTATTATCAAGTATAAATCCACATTTTTATTGTCGTCTCCTGTAACAGTATAATCGATGACAAATTAGAAATGGAGTACAAACTGCTACAGTGCAGAAGTAGACCCTAAGGAACATGAGATCACGTATGTATTTATGTCAGCGGATGGCCTTCACAAGTATGTTTTAATTCTACAGATCAAAGTGCATACCAAGCCTGAAGGCTGAAGCCATCTCATATCATAGTTTTTGGAAGTTTACAAAAAAGAGTATGTCTTAAAGCTAATGAAAACCATGGAGGGAAACCTAAAGTTATAATCAAAATCACCAATTGGAAACTTCGGAAACAGGTTGACCCTGTAACTAATTTGGAACAAGTGTTTCACTAGCACTAAATACCAAATCAAGAAATATTAGTCTAACACCAATACTACCAGTGGGAAGATCCCAAATTATGATTTTATGGAACAGGAGAGAAATAAGATGTCGCAACCAAACCAACTTGTCAAAGTGGAAATAATTTCCCACTTCGGTGTACAAAGAGTTTTACCTTCCAAGATATTTGGACAACTAAAAAAGGCAACAAATTAGGCGGCGAACACTTTCACATTGTGCATTTAGCGTTGACAAGCAACATTCAGTGTCTAGGCATGAGATTTTGGTTTTCTCTCCTTTTTCCTTCAGCTATGTTTCCGATAATTCCAACCTCTACTCGTAAGCTAACAGTTATCTATACAGCTCTCAGTTGAGGTTCTACATAACAACAAACACTACAGAGACGGGAATTGTTCAATATACTACTTGATTGGCTCTTAACTGAAAATTCATTGAGTTTGGACTTGAGTGCATTTCACTACATGCAAGACAACATTGTAAAACAATCTGATTGAATGCTGATGTGCAGTGGCAATCACACATATTAAGTTTTTTAAGAGAATTCTGTCAAAAGTAAGGCAAAAGTGTGTTCAAATAGTCTTGCAACTTTAACTTGGCTAATACGACCAAGCTCAGCATTCTACGTCCTGAAGCACCTAAGTGAGAAACCTAAGAGAACCATATACACAAACACTGTCAGAAGATTAACGATCAATAGCTTCCCCACCCACATCTAGAGGTTCAAACTTCAAACCACAAATTACAAGAATCGCATGGCACGCATTAGTAATAGATAAAAGAGTCAATGAGCTCAGTCAAGAAACAAGGGCTCAATTAATCAATAACCACGCATTACCAGATTTGAAGGTTTTTATCTTTTATGTTCACCAAAGATGAGTTCGTAAAACAACCCTTCTACCCCCCTCTCCCCCTCCTTCCACTCCCGCACATACGCACACAAACATAGAAGGTAGACGACAGCTATCAAAACACGTGGCCTACTTGTTCTTTACATTAACCATTGCCCACACAAAATCACTGTCCATATCGTCCAGATGGAAGTTGATAAATTCTAACGTCAGAGCCTTCATCAAATCAAATTTTAAATCCAAAAAAAAAATGTACACAACAAATGGCATACAGCAAACAGTATACCGATTCCACAAACCAAAGGTTCAACATATTTAACTGTCTGTATGCAAAAGTACTTCCAATAACCTTGTACCTTGGAGCTTCATTCGAAATTATCACACATCAAACTTAAGAAAGCTAGTAATCTGGTTTTGGAAAAATAATCCTGAAGAGGGGGACTTTCAAAGATGTGGACTGTGGAGGCACCGTCAAACGTTGAAACAATTGCCTAAGTCCATCCATTATTCGATCAACTAAGAGTAATCACCAAAGCAAAGCCGAAAATTGTACGCAAATTATTTTCCACACAACCCGTAAGTAAGAACATAAAGTTTTACACAAGGTTATTCCTACAAGCCAAATAAGAACAGAAAGTTTAACACAAGCTTATTCCTACAAGCCAAATCACTGAAGAATAAACAATTCCTGAAGAGAAACCTAACCTGAAAGAGCACAAATCACTGTACACCTACAGACATACATTAAACCAACTTCCAGAAGCTAGGTTCCAATGCCTCACATGTTTCACAGCTAACCTTAACAACCACCAAAACCTTCATAGCTTCCATCGATCATAGCTTGAGGATTACTAATCAAATTCAACCAAAAAGACATACAGTCCCGTCATCCCCACTTTTAACTCAAAAAAGAAACCATGTAAAGAACCCCACCAAAAGTATTAGACACACCCATTTCGACAGAAAATGTGCACACATAGACAAATATCTGCCTAAGGTGTGTAGATCTCATGGATCATCTCTCCAGATCTGAAAATCAACTGAAATTTGCAAACTACCCTAAAGGTCAGCTCAGATAGAGATCAACTCCATGAGGGGACGTAGTGTTGAGTTTAATATAGGAGCCTCAGCTATAGTTGTCTTTTGAACGTTCAGTTTTATCATAAATACAGGATGATTAGTACAGTAACAAGTGTGGTGAAATTAAAGTTTTGAACAGGGTTAGCAATAGCATAGATGATGATATTGGAATCCTTATACAACTACAATCTCAAATCACTCTTACTCAGTAACCATTTCAAGTCCACATCAAACTCAATGTCAAAATGCATATATAAACTACCAAATCTAAATCCAGCAATTCTTACTGAAACTTTATGTCAAACTCTTTCATTTTAGAAATCCCCATCTCCCAGAACGGATCCTAAAAGAACCCACCAGTACACACCTATTGCTCTTCAAAACATGTTTTCGTGCGTATATCAACAGCCCCTATGGATTGCATCTAAGAGCGAAAAAGAAAACGGAAAAAGAAAAGGGAATCCTATCAATCACTTGTTTGGACAAGAAATGAATCGGTTCCTTTTCAGTCTGTTTGGAACATGTGAAAAAAGAAGGGGGAAGGGAAGAGATAATTGTTAACGAACAAAGTGCGAGGAAAATGTGGAGAAGAGTGTACGATGCTCAACCCTTCGTTTTTCTATTTTTCGTCTCAAACCAGACAAGGGAAGAAAAAGTTTTTTCAGATTTTCCCTTCTTTTCCCCAATATCCAAACATACCCAAATTTATTTCTCACCAAATCTCACCACCACAACGCTTTTCTTCTCACAATCTAAAGAAAGGGCCTTTAATTACCAAAACAAAACCAACATAAGAAAGAAAAGAAACAGTACCTTTAAAATTACCACCAAATTTCTCACCACCACAACCCTTTTCTTTTCTCACCCTCTTCTCACAATCCAAAGACAGGGCCTTTAACTATCAAAAAAAAAAAAAAACAGAACAAAAAGAAGAAAGGAAACAGTACCTGCAGAGGAACCCACCAACAAAATTCGTCTCACGCTGAAATTCTGGGCGACCCATTTGCACACAGAAACGACGTCGCGCACTTCAGAGGATCCGGTGAGAGAAGGCCTACCGGAGGACTTACCGACGCCCCTCATGTCGAATGTAACGGCGTGGAATCCTCTGCGGGCGAGTCCAAGTGCGATGCCCTTCATCAGGCCTTGGCATCCGCCCAGCACCGAGTAAGGATGGACCAGCACGATTGCCAAAGAGCCTTCCTCTTCTGATTCAGGTTCTGGGTTTGGGTTGTCCTCTTGCGTTGGTGGTCTGAAGATCCTGGCGTCGAGTTTGATTCCATCGGCGGTCTCGATTGTCTGGGTTTCCCTTGACATTATTGGTAATGCGGGGAGTTCTGGAGAGAGAGAGAGAGAGAGAGAGAGAGAGAGAGAGAGATGGGTATGGAATTTAGCGTTTGTTTTGGCTGTTAAAATGAGGCGTGGTTCAGCTGTTTCTCCACTCGAGCTAACAGGAAGTGCGAAGTACTTGCACCATGTGTTGCATAAATACTGCTCCTACTAGTAAATGAATACATGGATTACGCAAACCACGGTTTCATATTCCAATAGGATTCTATCGAGAGGTCCATAATTGTAAACTTACTGTTCTAACTTTGTCTGGAGTAGTCATCATCAAGGCACCGTCACATAGAGTCCAACACTTGGAACCGGAAATTGTACTTGAAGCTAGGCATGAGCCACTCTTTAGATTATGGCTCGTTGTGTTATTTTGAGAATATAATATGTCTTCAATCATATGTTATCGTTGAAGTGCCATTTTTTTTTGGTGTTATAGATCATATGAGTGTTACAAATATATTACAAGCATTACCTAGAGTGTAAGATGATGAAAGAGGTACGCACTGATTTTACAGTTAGCTATGTATCGTATCATAGGTGCATCGTAAGATTTTTTTAAACATAAGATACATTTAGAAATACTTAACAATTTTACCTTCAAAATTATCAAATTGTAAGGATACACAATCAGAGCCGGTTCTGAGATTTTGGAGTCCTAAGACGATCTTCGAAAGTGAGGCTCTTAATAATTGTAAAGAAAATCAAATAAAAAGTCAATCACACTGAATAATTTTGATTCGGATATAATATTTATTTGCAATGAGAAGTATCAGAGTAATAACGTTTAATGGGAAAAAAAGATGCATCCATACACTCACCACACTGAATAATTTTGAAGGGTCCCAGAGATATTTGGCGATCCCATGACTTTTTACTCCTCGTTTTTGCTTTTTCTTGCATTCCGTGTTCCATTTTTCTGGGCCACTAGAGCTTAAGTATAAAATGTCTTCTTAGATTTAAAATTGGGCCCTAAAATAAGTTGAGACCCTATTTTTTGACATTTTTGGGGGGCTTAAGGCTCACGCCTCTTGGGCCTTAGCCCAGAGCCGGCAGTGTACACAATTTTAATCTTGAGAAGATTTCGACACCACAAATAACTTCACGTGGAACCACAATATTAGGCTACAGGTTCATTGATTGATTTCGTTTCCAATGAAAGAACCGAAAGATAAAGAGAAGGTTCCCTCTACTTCAAAGGGAATCGAAGAAGGCACTGAAAGAGATAGTGAAACTGGGGCAAGAAGAACTGAAGGTTCAAAAGATTTCTCACTCCTCTTCCTGCTCTAAGAGATATAGATAGGTAAAGGCTTTAGTTTTCTCTCTGCTTGCTGCTAGCAATAGCAACCGCGGCCTACTTATTCCTACTTTTTCTTTTCTACTTTTCTGGTGCTATATGCGTAATTACAGGCTCTCTTTATGCCCATGCATGCAGACCTGGTAGAGGAAAAGCGGGAGCAAGCATGAATTCGGCTAGCAGCCTACCAGCAGCTGCTCATGAAGTACCTGGTAGTTGTCTTTTTAAGCCTGCTTAACGAATAGATGGGCTTGAATTTCTCTTTAAAATCAAGCCCAACCCGGCCCATTTACCACATACAATTGAAAATTGTGTGTGGTGTATATACTTCAGGTATGGCCTATGGGTTGGGTTCTTGGGACAAGTTTTGTTGGCAGAAAGGGCATGGACAAAGTGGATTTCGGCCCATTTGCCACACACGTGTGCTGTGCTGCCGCCCGACTCTACCAGGCCAAGCGGGCTTGGACCTTCTAATTTAAGGGACAATGACGGCCAATGACTGTTTTGATAATTAATATCCGTCAATGACATTTTATTTATTAACAAATGTTCTTAAAAAGTATTAATTATCAAAACACGTCATGGACCGTCATTTTCCTTCCACTGTTTCTCTCTACTTAATTCTTTCCCCAATGATCCAGCTCCGTAATAATTTGGCCATGGCCGGCCCAACAACAGGAAAACTTCGCACATTTGACTTCGTATTGTCAAGCTAGAGACATCACTCGGAAAAGCGTATGGTAATGATATTTCCTTTTGCCACGGCCGGTGGTCTGGCACTAAGCCCTAAGTTAGTGCTCCTCACACAATTGATCGAGATTCAATTGTTGAGGTCACGTCACAAAAAAATAAATTTTTAAGATTTTTTTAGTTCCATCGTGGATAGCCTGCTTTTAACTGAACCGGGAAGGAGATTGTGTATAAATTAACTTGAACACCCTTGATTGTCGGAAAAAAAAAGAAGTGTGGCACTAATCGTTTAGGTGACAGTAACTTCAATTTGCCTTAGTACAACCTTAAGAGCATGTGCATCAATAATAGGTAAAATACCTAAACAAAAAGTACATTTTTTACTTTACCTATCTTTATTTTCCTCTCACACTACACTAGTCTCTCTTCTATTTTCTCTATTCCCATTAAATAAGATAAAATACTCCTCCTCCAAGGAAAGGACCAGAGAAAAGGAGGGAGAGAAGGGAGGAGAGAGAAAATAAATAGTATTTTAATGGATACCTGGTGAATAGTACCTCTCTATTAGTACCGATCATTTTTCAAAAATGGAAAATGGCTTTCTTTTTACCTAGGCTGGTGCAGTGCACATTTGGGTTTTTGCTAGCTAAAATAACTAAAATGCTCTTTTAACTAAGCTGGTGTACATGCTCCGAGGTGGCTGACTTTACAATGAGTGGTAAAGAATGGGACTTGAGCCTCCTCAACCAATTGATTAACTCTCAATCCAAATATATATTTTTTATTTTGGTACTTCGGAATATAACTCTCAATCCATTACCATTGTTTGTTTCTAATTTTCTTCTGCTCCCAAACTTGGCTAATTCTAATGATTTTCCTCGTTGGAACTCGCACAATGATAATTTATCGGTCAAATAGCTACATCTGGTTATGTATGCATGGAAAGGTCCATGAAGATATACAAACAAGGGGTTATCCTTTGAAAAGCTTCTAATTATTACTACTCCTCTCTGGTTTATTTGGCTTGATAGCAACCGAAAAGTGTTTGATAATGTTATGTTAGAACCTGCTGCTATTTGCTATGGAAGTGCAAGATCAATGACGGTTGTTGCGAATAGTTTCACATTGCGGTCGTGTGCTATTCCTAGACAACTGAGATTGGTGTCATGGATTTTTCCAGGAACGGGAAAGTTGAAACCCAACACGGATTGGAGCAGCCGGGGGAACCGAGGCCCTGCGGGTTTCGGAGGAGTATTTGGAGAAGAACGAGGCTGCCAGATTCTAGGGTATTTCGGAAAATTGGAGGACTGCACCAGTTTGAAAGCAGAACTCTGGGGTCTCCTACGGGGTTTCGAATCGATCCGTGATCAAGGAATGACTGCTGTTGAAGTGGATTCTGACTTGGCTGTGTCAGTCAAGATGATTAACGAGGATTCTCCCCTAAATTCGCCTTACAGAATGTTGGCTCAAGAATGCAAAGCGCTGACGGACAGTATGGGAAGTTCGTTGAAGCACACTCCGGGAACGAAACAAAGTTGCTGACAAGTTAGCCAATTTGGGTGTCCTAAAAGAAGAGAAGATGGGGTGTCCCTCGTTATTCCGCTGGAGGACATCATACCCTAGCTAGAGGCCGATAATGTCAGAGTGTCAGTATGAGAGAGTCTAGTCTTCTCTTTTTTTTCTGGTGTACCAAAAAAAGAACAAGTAAATGAGCTCCTGTAAATAACCAAAGTTCAAATAGCAAAAACATCCCCATATCCCAAACCTTGCCTATATACATTACTCCTGTAAATTTCACAAGACCACATTTTCTACATAACAAACTTAACCAGAACCCAGAACAAAACTGAAGCATTTGACCTAAAAACCTACAAACCAATATTGCTATTGAACAAGAGAATTCCATCTCCGGCGAGGTCATCAAACTCCGGCACTATATTGGACAAGAAAATAGCATCCCTGGGGATGTCGTCGAATTCTGGCACCATAACGAACAAGAGAATTGATTCTCCGGCAATGATGTCATATTCAGGCACCGGTAGCATCTTTGACCGCCTTCTTCAGCTCCACAGTAACATCGGCCTCACTTGCTTTGCCATTGTATTCCGATGATCTCTTATCACCACCGCTGTTCCACCGATCAACTCTCCCACCAGAAGGCTTTGCTCCTCTGTCCCCTTCCCTGTACTTGCCCAAGTCAGCGCTGCTGCCGCAACCACCTGCTGGTACAGTCCATTTACCCGCAGCAAACTCGGATTTCAGATCATCCATAGCTTTTTTTAGCATTTCATTCTCAACTTGTATTAGCTCCAACTGACGCTTAACTAGCAAATAGGTCTCCCCAACGCCACCACTCCCCTGAAAATTTAAGCCCGAAATAACCTGTAGGTAAAAATACCATTGATTAATAGTTTAAAACAACAGCTGAATGTCCAAACCTCTATACCAAATAACAGCAGTGCGGACCATACCATGGAAAGAAGCTAAAGCCATGGGCACGGAAACGTAAACCAAAATACCAACGTGGCTTGTACAAAGCACAGTGAGGCGTGAATTCACGCTGTATCTGGGCAGCCCAAAATGGATTGCATTTTTTGGGTAAATTTTCAAAAACTTTAACCAGTTTGCATTAGCTGTTTCAATTGCAACGCAAGGGGTAAACAATCAGCTGCGAAGTGCAAAGCCAAAAATAGCCTAGATTTTTTGAAAAGGGGATACCTACAAATAGACACCACTTCCGCAGTTCCTCGACTGTATAAGGTTTGTTTTTTATCAGCAAAAAGAATTTTATTAATCAACGAACCGAAGTTAAAAAGATTAAAAGGAAACAGAAAACGAGGCATCACAACCAACGACCTACATCACAACTATGTTGGCACCCAGACTGAGGACAATCATATGCCACCTGCTACCTAAGAAGAAAGTGGCAAGACACCAACTGAAAAACATACATCATAAACATCAAAACAACCAAATCCCCTGTACATGCTGGGATTAACAAAACTTGCCTAAACGTATGACCAATGACCTTCAAAATGAAAACTGGTATTAACTTTTGAGGCTATAACCGAACCAAGAACACTTGGTTACCCATTCACAGCTCGACAGCAGCAGCATAACTTCATCAATCATACACACCTAAGCTGAAAAACTTGACAGCTTTGAAAGGAATATTGTAACTGGAAGCTATAAATCTGAGACAAACAAATCATCCACCAACTTGGGACCTTCAGAACAGCATAAACAACAGAACTGAAACTGAAACTTCAAGCTTTGAACCCATAGCATAATTGATGTTAGCTAGCTTGATAAAAACTGAGAAAGGGAGCAGTATCATAGAACAAGAGTCCCAATCGTCTACAGCCCCCACCATCAAACGACAGGCTTGAAAGAAAAAATCTGGAGACAATATCATAGGACAAAAGACCCAATCTTCGACCATATAAGTTGCAACCACAATGGATTCTTATTCCAAAGGGAAGTCCAAATGGCCAAGATTTCGTTAACCCTGTCTTATGAAAACGCCTATCAACAAAGAACACGGATATTTTGAGGGGAGAATATCCTCTCAGGAACTTCTGAGTCCTCTTGGAGGCAAATGTAATTCTTTCCCAAACCAACATTAATGACCAAAATCATTCAATTGTAAATACCGTCGAAAACATAAACTCGGTCAAAAATTCACGTTGATGGAACATGGATTAACAAAAGTAATACTATAGTTTTAAGATAAACTCATAAAAGGTGTTAACCCCTGGTATGCCAATCTGTCAACCTATTTTTCTCAAGATAAAGTGCTCTTAAATGATCTCGATCGACGTGCTTTTTAGTAACTTACATTTGACGAGATCTAAAAAAGAATTGGAATCATCAAAATAAACCCAGGACACAGCCACATTTGCCTCACAAAGAACCCCCGTTTACCTGGACCCATTTAAATCGAACCCTTTTGGGACTGAGAGAGCGAGAGTGTACCCTTATTCCCATTTACCTAAGTTTATTTAGTATAGGTTTCCAGAACCACTCTCTATCTCTCAGCACGGTCGCCAAAAAGTTCTCTCTCCAATAATTTACACTCATTCTCTATCTATCTTTCTACTTATTACCTTAAAAACCTGCCTTTGAAACCTAAAAGCAGTGTCCCACTCTTTTCAAAATGCCAAACAAGAAAAACTTGAATTTATAGTCCAAACCAACTCTTTTAACCTCACTCCTCTATGTAGATAACAACAAAAACCGTTCAGAGACATCCAAACACACGCAGTGGACATATATAATGTACTATGAACTGAAACTTAAGTAACAACCACAATGAACAACAAGCACACACCTTATCAGATTCCTTTGCACCATTATTCGCCACGTGTTCAATCCCGATCTTGCTCATCACGAGAACCGGCAACTCCCGAACCGAAATCCCACCCCCCGCCGCCGCCGCCGTCATTTCCCCCTTCGGAAACCTTACCCCCCACCGGAAATTCACCACCGCCCTATTCATAACCGGCAAAACCGTCCTCGCACTTGCCTCCGCCCCACTCAACACCCCACCGGCCGCCCCACTCAACACCCCACCGGCTGCCCCGGATTCCGGCAAAACCCCAATCCTCTTCCCGTACAACAGCCCCTTCTCAGCCGTTTCAACCAGAACGTCGTCGTCCAACTTACCCCCGTTCAACTTCGACTTGGGCGTCACCCCCTTAACAATAAAGTCCGAAGACTGAGACTTCTTGAAAGAGAAATCACCCAACTTGGGCTTAAAGTGGATGAAGAACCTAGGGTTTTGAGTTCCTATCAGATTGAATTCGGCGCTCATGCTCATGGGGCTGTTGACAGGAGAACCGTAGTGGCCGATTCCGGTTCGGAACACGAGGGTGAAGGGGTTGAGCGAGTCGTTGGGCTTGTAAGCGAGTTTGAGAGACGGGCCTGAGGAGAAGAACGTGGAGAGGTTCAGGGAGAGCTCTTTCGAGTCGCCGGCAATGATGGAGGATTGGAACGGGAGGCTTGCTATGTTGAGAGGGATCTTGGCTCGGACCAGTGGTTTTTGGTCTTCGCGAAACTTGATTGAGGCCTTCATTTCTTGATTGTGGTACTGAATTTATTGGGTTTGAGGGGATGGGATTGAAGAACTCGCTGCTGAGTTCAGTGGAGAGAGAGAGAGAGAGAGAGAGAGAGAGAGAGAGATTTGATCTGGGTTTGGTTTGATTTGGGTTTTATTGAAGGGGATTTTATAGTAGTACTGAATTTCTCGGTTTTGAGCGATTGGGGGGAAAGAAAGGCGCTGCCATGGGGAGGGAGATTCCGCTGAGCTGAACTGTATCCGATGTGTGTAGTATGATCTGGACACTGATTGGCATATGTTGATACGGAATTACCCTTCACCTTGTGCAAAATGAGGGGAAGGTTTTGAATGGTTTTTGTGTAAATAATGTGGAAGTATGGGCCTCTTCAGGGGTTGAAATTTTCCCATATTTTTTGGAAATGAGATTGTATGATTTTTGAAATGGAATGACATTTGTTTGAAATTTCGAAATTCAAAAGTTTTCCGAAGGAAATGAAATTTAAAATTTGAAGATGATGGTCTTTCTCTATGTCATTGTGACAATGTCCTGGTTGGCAGCATTTTTCAATCAGTTTTTCCTGCGAGTGGTATTTTTTACCTAGCCAGTTTTTGTTTGAATTTCACTTTGAAAAAAAAAAATTATTTGTTTCAATTTTTGTAACAGTGCCATTGCTTTTCGAGTGACTTTACCCGTTGGTTTTAAGAGTTTTAGATTTATTATTCTATTTTCTTTCAATTATTACTCTCATTTTTTTATCTATCCCTCTTCAATTATTACCCTCATTTTCAATCATCACTCTATTTTTCTCTACACTTATTACCTACAAATTCAAATTCAAAATACCAAAACGAACGGGATCATTATGTGTAGGTTCATCTTTTTCGAGAAAAAAAAATGTTTTAACGAGTTGTGATCCATGGTGAGTAAAATCTCAACGCGCTCTACATTGGTTAGCGAAGTCTTCCGGTTACTTTGAAGAAAAATTATGCACTTCTAAACTCATTATCGTCAAGTGGTTATGATTGTGGTTGTTGAATGTACCCTCCACTTAGCACTCAAATAGGGTGTGGTCTTTGAGTTCATCTTAGGAACTTAAACTTTGGTATAGCTACTGAAACTGTTTTTTTAGGTGAAAATCATCTTGGTAGCACTTTCATCGATTCTAATAGTTGCAAAGATGCCTCAAAGGATTATAGAATGTTTGCAACTTTGGGACTTTCATATAGTATGTTTTGGCTTTGGCTAATGCTTTGTTTGGATTGAAATTTTAAAAAAATTTAAAAAATAGTAGAGGTAATAAGTGGAGAGAAATAGATGGAGAAATGTTAAAAGTAGGGTGAATCTGGGGGGAATTTTTTGAAAAATTCTTTTTAAGTTGCAAAGAGAACAAAGCATAAATGTTTGGTTTTTTGTCGGTTTATTGGACTCCTTAATTAGTGATTTCGGAGTTTGCATCTCTAATTGTTCGTTAATGTAGGGTACCTAGATGTCATTGACATAGATGGACGATGCTCACTTTGTTGATGACCTTTACGCATTTTACTCTTAAGGCTACTAACAATGACGAAAGAACCACTCCCAATGCTTGAATTTTGCTTGAAGTGATCGTGAGATTTTATTAGTGGTAGCTTTCCTAAAAAGCATGCATACTACTCCCTCCCTGTTCGCATAAGGTAATTTTAGTAACTCTTTTTCCAAGAATCCATGATTTTTATACATTTAATTATCTTTGTAAGTGTTGTTAGGTGTTTGTGCGTGTTTGTATTGCCACTCTTTGGACGCATTACATATACGGTGATACAAATACTTCTCGGAGAACGATGAAGAGTGATGAAGACTTATTTTTTTTTGAAGATAGGGAATTATATCTTTTTGCAAAACATGATTTATGTGGAACACTCCTTTTTGGCTACTTTTGTGTATGTGTTTGACTTTATTATCTAAATGTTTTTATGTTATGGTTGCATATGGATCCAGTTAAATGCAATATGATATTATTAGTGATTATGTAATTGGATTATATATGAGTGTGAATTTTATCAATGCGACCTGGATCGTCATTGTAGTATCGTTGGTATGGACAATTCGCTATTTTATAAATATACAAAACTCTACCTTGTATAGCTGGACGATCTTCCCTCGATCAACAAGTGAAACATGGGCATTCTCTCAAATCCATCTAATCAATCAAATTTGCAATAATCACATATATAAACACTGGAATTGATATGTGTCACAAGTTACTCCTCGTACTTCTACTTTGTTCAGATAAAATCTTTAGGCTTCTAATGTATTAAAATGACAATGTCAACCCTTTGTATGCCATAAGGAGTACTAGGTGACATATTACATCTAACCTTTTAAGCTTGTTATAATTTATGCATTTTTTTTTATTAACACACCATGTCACGAAGTACTCAACTTGAATTTTTCATAGACTGTAACACATCGAGACCTATAAAATATCAATAACGTATGATCAAAGATTTGAATTATGTTTATCTCATGTTAATATTCCTTACTTGATGAAATGGAATCCAATATGTTCCCCTTTGTAAATCCAACTTGCTTATCTTGGTAGGCCTCAATATATATATATCTTGCATGCAAAAAACCAAGTTGAGTGGATAGTAAATATGATTTGATTGTGACATGGTGTGTTAGCTAAAATGCAAAATTTATACTATGTCGCCATATAGAGAAGTTAATGGCCTCTTTGACCTAACTTTTTGACACGATTTTTTTGTTTATTATTTCTTAATTTTTACTAGATTTGTTTTGACTATTTTCGTTGTCTTATATTTTTTTTTCAATTTTGGTGCCAATTTTTATACTTTTTCGATTCCTCCTATCAACTATCAAGACAAACCATTTGGTGTGAAAATTTGATCCAAATTTAGCAAGAATTAAAAGTAATTTTTAAAAAAAAAACTATGTCGGAAAGTTAGGTCACATTGCCTATATGATCCCCGGGGGGTTGACATTGTCCTTCAGAGAAGTCTAAAGATTCGAACTTGAAAAAAATAGAAGCACGGGGAGTAATGCGTGACAGGTATAAACTATAGGGGTTTTCTACGTAATTGTTGCAATATAAAGCATCAAATTCTAGGGTTTTCTATGTAATTGTCGCAAGATATTACGAGTACTACCAATTTCCATTCGACCAGAATCAGAGCCAGCCCGAAATCTCAAGTCGAGCAGGTACCCCTTCTCTCTCTCTCCGTTCTTGTTTTTTTCTCTACGGGTAATTTAGATGCGTAAACGTAATGCTTTTGGGTTCTACTAAAAGAACACACCTTCAGGAGTAAGGGATGTCCGATCCACACACCGGGAGTGAATCAAATCAACGCAGACGTAGGAGTATTGCACATTCAGGACCCCACTTATTTTTCACATTTTTTTTGGGGGCCTGAAGAAGTGGGTTTCTAGGCTTCTGAGCAGGGCCGGCCCTGGGAAATAGGTACATGCATTGAGCTGATAGTAGTAGTCATCTCTAGGTCTTTGCTGTTAAAGATTGTTATTTTTTTTTTCCTTTTATTTCGGAACAAAGCCAACAAAGCATCAAAATGGAGCTTCTAAGAATTTAGTCTTTTCCCCCTACTTTTTTGAAGTTTTTTTTTTTAAAGTCTTAGGCCAGAAGAAAAGCTTCTCACAATTCAGTTTTTTCCACCTGACCCATACCACCTCTTCAAAAGAAGAAAAGAAAAGTACCCATAAAAGTGGGCATGGCTTCCCAAGTGGAAAAACCCCATAAGCTGTAGAACTTTTCAAGAAGCAAAAAACACTCAAGCGAGATCAATTTTTGGTAAATTTTCAGGGATTCAAAATTGTACTTGCATTGTGCTTCTTCTAAAACCCTTGTTTTATTATTATTATTATTATTAATAATTCTAAGTATCTAGACATGTAGCTGCATTTCCAGTTTGAACTCTATCTTGCAGTACCCTCAACAAAATAAAGACGAGATATAGTTGACATTAGCTTGGATAGCTTGATAAGCAACATGCTGGGCTAAATATAGCTTAAGACTTTGGAATAATTGATAGCTTGGTACGGTATTGGAGCTTTGGTTTATAGAAGATCTTAGGTTCAAGTCAAACTGTTTGCATCTTGCTCTCATTTACGTTAGGCTTCCTTCCTGAATGTGTGGTGTGCTTTTCTCTTCTTGGTAGTTTCATCTCAAAGCCCAAGAGGGGTTGCATGTGAGGGAAAGTTGGTGGTGTTGGATACTCTTGATTTGTTGGAGACTTAGAGTTACTAACTTTCAGATGATAATATCTCATGATAATAGAGTATTGCTTTCAAGGCATTGCTTTTGTATTGTCTGTACAGCTAATGAAGGATGGTCAAAGTACTTGCAGTTTAGTTTGAGCTTTTTTGGGGGGTGAAACTCGGCCAAGTGTTTTGGTGTTATTAGCTAAATAATAGTATCTGGTTCAATGATGGATTTTTATGTGACCATGCTAATGTTTGAGTTGGTTGTGAATAAGTGTATCAAAGTTGATAGTAAAACTTCGCTCCAATTGTTAAACGCTACTGTTCAAGCTATTCCTTTATCTCCTTGGAATGGTTTGGACATTGTCTGAATTTTTGGTTGACTCGTTGAGCAAAGGTTCTACATGGTAGCAAGGATATTAAATTATCAGGTGATTTTATGCTTGGCAGGGATTCCTTTTATGTGGCTTATCCCATCGTTTAGTTGATTGAGTAGTCTTGCAAAATAGAAGGGAGGAGAGTTTCTAACTTTCTATCCAAATGGTTGATTGACAAGTCTAATAAAGTAGAAGGAAAGAGGGTACCCAGTTATGTATGGTGATCTTTGGGTACTGATTTCAAGTGAAGGAGCTGTTACGATGAGTAAAATTGAAGGAAAGGGTTCGGTAGTTTGAGGTTTGAATCATCATAGGTGGACGTCAAGAGTCGAATTGGTCCGTTCTTTTTTGTTGGAGATTTTTGGTGAACTTTAGTTGTCATATTCAGGAACATGAAGGAGGTAGATTTGTAGTATGAATCATTATAGGTGGACATCAAGGGTTGCATTTAGCCCGTTTTGTAACATTGACGAACTTGTCATATTTAGGAAAGCTGATTGTCTGTGTTGTGTAAAGTTTGTTTTTGATGGTCAAATAAGCGATTGAAAGTTGTATTAAGTTAATACAGAGGATGCTTAAATGAACGAGTTTCTTTTTGTTCAAAATAAGGGTAAACCTTCAGCTGTTTTTGTGGTACATCATTTGGGTTAATGGTACATAAATACAGCAATATTGAAGTTGACCTTGTTCATAGAATAGACAGATGAAGTGGATGTACTCCTCAGCTCTGGGAGTATTATATAATCCAAGGAGTACCGTCAACTATCTGTATTTAGCAGCATAAGATCAGCTCTATCAGTGCTTACATTTTGCATACGATATAAACATAGTGCACCAATCCATGTATATTTTTTCAGGAATCCATTTAGAATTTACTTGAAGTACTTTGAATGTATTTCATATCCGCCTTTAGAAGATCCAAGCCCCAATCCACCCTACCCTGCATAGCTGCACCGAAAAGATAGAGGCTGATTAGAAGAAAAGGTTTCTGTTGATTCAGATTCCAAAATAATGGCTAAAGAATACAAAGAGAGGAAACAAATCAACATTGCACATAGAAGTTGCCGTGAAAAGAATCTAAAGGACGTTTCAAATTTCATTGGTACTTTTTGTACTTTTTTTTTGGGTAAAGAGATTTTATTACCAAAAAAAGAGACTCGAATACAAGAAACAAGGGGCATACCCCAGAAAAAGTCCAGCCACCTACCGGAAACAAGACAGAAAAAGCAACAACAAAATAAACAAAAGCCCAACTACTGCTAGTTAAATTTTTTTCCTGAGATGTTCCATGCTCTACACAAAGCTCTATTAACAGGGCTACGACCAAAATTCTGCCAAGAAGATGCCCTATCCCGCACATCCTTGACAATCATATCATAAATTGCAACTGAATTGTACTGCTTGTTGCCAAAAACAATGTCATTCTTTGCCTTCCTAATGTAATACGCCATTGCTAACTTGTAGAGGGCAAGATGAAAGGCCTTTCTTCTTGAGGTGTTGAATAGCCCAACCTATTTCTTGCCCCCACCAGTACTTTTTGTACTTGACTTCACTGGCCTCATGGTTTGTTGTCCTATTCTATCTCGTTTCATTTGGCGATTGAATGTCAAGCCCTTGCCTTCCATATGGGTGTTACTGTCTCAATTGGGGCGTTAGTTTGTCATCCTTCCAATTAAACAATTCAAGTTAGGATGAGCCATCGTTCTAAATTGTGATATCAGGAGACGTATTCGTTTTGATTGTATGGCCATATATTGACTGATATTAGATAGTATGACCTTAACTTAGGTAAATATCGATATTGGAGGTCCAAAATTTTGTCACACGACAGCCAATACCACACGTAATAGGCAATGTTTAGGACCCTGAGATGAGCGCACTTCGCACTGGTTTTTATTGATGTGGCATTTGATTGTTCGATTATATTTTCATTGTGTTACTAGTACTATGCTATTGATACCTGAAGCTTTTTCCCTTTGTTGGCAAAAGGTGCTTTCTTCAAAGATATGCCTATGACCTAAAAACATACTATAAAGAGATTCAATTACCTTTTTTCAATGTCTGGTGGGATTAAAAATTAGGTTAAGAGGTTGTTATCCATGCTATTTGAGTTACTAAATTTGCTCCTTTTCTTTTCTTTTCTTTTCTTTTTGGAACACTATTTTGTCTTTTCCTTTTGAGAATTTTTCCCCATTGTAACATAAAGCACTTTTCTTGTTTGCTTTTAGAATTAAGAACTATATGCACTTCCTCGTGGCTTCTTAAATTTTGAATGGTTATGTCTTGAAATTTCAGTTTACATTTGTATGAAGGACTTCTTCGCCCACTGCAGTAGTCCTATCTTATAGCACCTTGCTTCAGCAGTGGCATCTAGTCATGGTGGTAAGCAGACATGTGGGTGGCAAGTGGCGATGTTGATGTGTATGTGGTCCTTTTGCTGCTTGTTTCTCTTTGCACTTCAACCCTAAGAAGCACAAACACTTGGAAGTTTGAGTGTGTCCATTTCAGATATGTACATTTGTCGTGCAATTTATGACAACTTTTGTCCCTTTGTAATCCTTTTTTCTAGGGGAAATTGACATTCGTCAGACAATTGGGGGACATGTGTCAGTTCCTTTGCTTAACACTCATGAATCAACACTCATAAATCACAATGCACTTGTATAGTTCTAGGAATTCTAAGTTGCAAACTTTCTATTGATTTATGAATAAGCTTCATGGAATAAGAATCTGGTTTTTTGTTCACACCTTCTCCTAACATATAGATTGAACGATGATTTTCTGCAATTAGTGTAAAATTGGAAGAGTTAAATTGAAATGTAGTTGTTTTATAAAGGTTGCATCCCTTTGGGGCCTTTTGATTGTAACACAGTTACTACTTTCCAAAAATATAAACAACAAATATGGTTACTGTGTAAAAGATGTAGAAGTTATTCCTCGAATTTGCAGCCGATGAAGAAAATATTTGGTATCATGTCCTTGCCATATTGGTGCATCCATGTTCGTATTTGCATTCTTATCCTCAATCTCCCCATTTATTTCAAGTATGTTGAGACTTGGGATTTTGTTGATGGTAGAGTTGCATTGCATTGCATTTGTATCTTGATATTTCACTTTTTAATGTTGTCTCCTCTACTATTATTGTTGACTTAAATGAGTGGTTGAACTAATAACTTTGGTATTTTTTTTTTAAATTCTCAGGCATTTCATTATGCTACACGTTGTTAGTTAATCATGGCCTCCAAAGGTCCAAGGTCTAAGCTTGATCATGAAACAAGGGCTAGGCGACAGAAGGTATATTTTGAGATGTATTGTTTGTGATTTTTTTTTTTGTTCACCTTTGGTTTTTGGGGTGTTGTTTCTGTTGACATCCAATGCTGAGTTTTCCACTATAGAGAATAAATATATTGGTTAATCAACTTTGTTGCTAGGGAAAGACCTTCCATTATTATTGTAGTAGCTTCATCTTATACCCCACCTTTTGATGCTCAGTCTCATCTTCAATATTCAAGCTTGGCTGCATCCTGCTCAAACTCTACTCACACAAATTCTGTCCTTTTTGTCATCCTCCTCTTGTCTAGGTCTCTGCTTCTCATGGCTTCTAATGATATTGCCGAATGGCAAGAACTTTTACAAAATAACAGTTAATAATTCTATATAACCAAACAATTCCGAGATGACAATCAACCTCTTTCTCTGAACTTCCATATCTTTTGCATGCATTACACTCATTTGAGTGTGAAGAATTCAGTATTCCAATTTCGATCCTTCTTATTTGTGCTTTGTGGAAGTATTTAATGATGGTGATTAGTAATGAGGGCTTGGATGTTGGTCTACATTAAGGTATATTCCTCTAATCTTTGGCTGGAGACGCCCCAAAAGATCGAGTCAAGCTTGAACTTCATGCTAAGCTGTTCACGAAGCTCAATTCATTGCTTTGAATGCATTTTAGGCTGAGCTTGCAGCAGTTTATGCAAGGCCGTGGTAAAAACAAATGCAGACGGTCTGTTAAAGACCTTTCTCCCTTGATGTTTTTGCTTTCAGATATTTTTTACCCCTCCCATTTAGTCTTAAACTTGTTGTTTATGTTAAAAATAGATGGAGTTTATTTGTCATTGTCCTTGTATCTTTGCAAACCCTAGTGAGCTTGAGTTCTTTTACTCAAGAGCTAGGACTGCTGTTCAGACCTGAGCTTGAGCCAATCCTAAGGTGTACCCTCATGTTTGCTTAGATTCATGTTAAATGAGCTCATTCAAGCCAACAACATAGCTCAGTTTGCAAGCCTGAGAATGTGTCAACTGTCAAGGGAGAAGCATAAGGCTTGTGAGAGCATTATGGAGTATCATGATGAAATAGTTTGCTGAAGTGCATGACTATTTAATGGGAAGGAGAGAATGATGTGTACCCCTAACCCTTTCCTTGTAGCCAAAAAAATTTGTGCCACCTACCGCAAAGTACATAAGGACCACTCTAATTTGTTGCTGTGTTGGGATGAATGCCCTTGACATTTGAGTAACTTCTCATTTCAATCGGTTCTTGTTTGTCAGAGTTTCCCCGCGTCCTTGCTCCTTGATCAAATTGCGTAATCCCTCTATCAACATTTTAGGAACCTTGATGAATATAACACTACTCTTTAGCTTATATATTCAGAAGGAATTATAGCTTGTATCTCTAAAACTGGAGGTGGAGCATCACGTTTTGTATTGAAGCACTTCATCTACCAGGTCAATGCACACAATTATTTTTTGGCACATGGCATATTAACTATTAGGAAGATGATGCAGAGACAATTTCTGTGACGAATGGGTTACGATGATAGAACATGGCAAGACGTGATGAAGGAAGAATTGTCAATATTGTGAGGAACTTCATTTTTCTAGGTACTGGGGGAGTGGGTATTTGAACCAGTTCCTATTAGATATCTTTGTGTTGGGTACTTGTGGTGCTCATAGTGTGGCATTCTGTGGTGAAGGGAGAATGGACTCGACATCTTTATGTTTTTGTTTAAAGTATGATGCGCTTAATTGGATTTGCCGCTAACGGTTGGACTGCAGAAATGCTGGTATGACCATACTGGCATACTGGGACTTTTCTATGAATCTCAGCTTCTGTGCCATATTTTGATTAGAAATTTTGTTCAGCGAAAAGGGATTGCATTATATGACAATACTGCACCATGCTGCACATGCTGTGTTGCAACTTGCACCTATGCAGTCGACTGCTTTATTGTTTCAAACTACAAACTTCAGTCTCCAAGATCATGGAATTAGTAATCTTCCTTTTATGTGTTTTACAGTCGTGCTTTCTTGTAGGCCTGTATAACACTTGGGTAGCAATTGGTGGTGTTATAAAGTAACTTATTAGTTATTAGTTGAATAAAGCATTTGCAGTTTTCGTGCGTGTTGAACAGAATAAAATAGCGAATGGAGTTATGAATTATTTTCCGAGTTATGGTTTTACATTTTGCTTCATGCTTATTATGGTAAAGCATGAACAGATCTATAGTTTACTCGTCTGCTGCTATTTTTAATCTTTCCGATGGATACTTGGCTGTTGTAGGTACTTGAAGCTCCAAAAGAGCCTCGACGCCCTAAGACGCACTGGGATCATGTTTTAGAAGAGATGGTTTGGTTGTCGAAGGTAGTGAATTAGTCTTATAAGTGGGTAACCAGTATGTTCGAATTTATTCTCTTGCCCATTATATGCTTACCCCCAATGATTGGGGACTCTACATGGGTTCTGTTGTTGTTGTTGTTGTGCCCATTATATGCTATACAGATACACACTCAAACTAAATATCAACATCAGTCATCATCCCGTTCACTGTATTATGAGGTAGAGGTTGGTTAAAATTGTCACTTTGCTCACTGTAGAAATTGTTAACAGGACTTTGAGTCAGAGAGAAAATGGAAATTGGCTCAGGCAAAGAAGGTTGCTATAAGAGCCAGCAAGGGCATGTTGGACCCGACCACAAGGGGAGAAAAGAAAGTGAAGGTTCGTCTTCCCCTTCCAACAAATGAAAACACTTCATACTATATTCGTGGAAGAAGAATAGGAAATTGTTCACATAAGGATTGTACCTTCTTACATGGTCTTGTTTATTTACGTTTACAACTAACTATTGTTTGCATTATGACTCAGGAAGAAGAGCAGCGGTTGAGAAAAGTTGCACTCAATATTTCTAAAGACGTGAAGAAATTCTGGCTGAAGATTGAGAAGCTGGCAAGTCTACTTAGGATATGGGTTTTAGTAATTTCACCATACACTTGTGACATTTCAAAACCTTCCTCTCAAAACATTGTCGTTCCAGGTTCTGTACAAGCATCAACTAGAACTTGATGAGAAAAAGAAAAAATCGCTTGACAAACAGCTCGAGTTTCTTCTGGGGCAAACTGAAAGGTACAGCTGCTTTCATGAAGTTCCAAATATTTCGGGTACATTGGCCTTTTGATCCCAGTTTGGTAATGCACATTATTTCTCAAGCTGTGCATCTTTTCAATCTTGACTAGGTACTCAACAATGCTAGCAGAAAACCTTGTGAACTCACCAATTACTTGCAAGCCGATAAATTCATGCATTGCTGCTCAGGAACAACTGAGTACTCAACTCGAAGAAGGATATGAAAATGGTACAAGTAGTTCTATTGGATTAGAAGTTGGTAAGCATAAACTGCAGTTTCTTTACCCAATTTCCTTGAAACCTACTTCTTAGCAAATTTCATATCTAAGTTCGCATTTTATTTGCCAGAATCTCAATCAGATGTTGCAGAAGTTGATGAAGATTTTGACGTACGTTCTGGAGATGAATCGGTATGAGGACTTCTTTGCTTGTTTACTGTCCCTGGAAGCCATTGTCCTGTTTTGCGGAAATTGACATTTAGATTGTTGTTAACGCCATATGCGAACCAATATCGGAAAAAAATACGCTTCTGTTTTGGAATACTGGTAAGCCCGGAAAAGGTTTTGAAAAGTTTATGGGACTGAGACCAATTGATTGCAGCAACGTACTAGCTACTTGTCAGTGCTAGGTCCTACTTTTGAGGTTAACTGGACGGTGACCAGATCTTCTGATCATCTTTCTTCCTTTTCTTTATAAACGTACAATACTTGTAATAAATACAACACATCTATTACTAATGTGAACATTTTTAAGCAGTTGCTACTGCAAACATTCAGGTGCATTTTGCATGATCTCTCTAGGCCTGCCTTCTGCTAATTAGGTTTCCTATTGCAATGACTTGTCTGCTACTAGATCTCCCTTGTAGAAGCTATTTAGAAACAAGGAATGAAATTGAAGAGATCTTCCCCTATGAGATGGGCAAAAATTGACTTTGAGCCCTTGTTCCTGGTTATTAGGGCCTGTAACTGAACTCAACATGTGCATGTGTGTGACATATCACATTTTATATTCAGTACTAGCATGTCTTGTATTCTGACATACATTGTCCTCTGTACTACATTCTTCTCTATAGATGCCATCTTTCAAACTTCTAACTCTGTCTGAACAATATGATCCTGTGTGGCTGTAATAGAATTCTGCTGGATTTTGTTATTGTTGTTGCCCAATATTAGTGTCTTTTGTAATTGTGGAGGTGGACTTGCGGTCCCCTCTGATTAAACTGCTTCTGTCAAACAATTGAACTCTGATGTTGAACGATCATATAATGTCTGTATTTCCGTTTTGCATGCACTAACAAATGTTTTCTTGTGTTGTGATGCTGCTTTAGGAAGATGATGAGCATACACTTGAGGAAGATGAGGCTCTTATTACTGAGGAAGAAAGGAAAGAAGAGCTGGCAGCTCTGCAAAATGAAGTAGATCTACCTCTTGAAGAGCTACTCAAACGTTATGCTGTTGAGAAAGGTGAATCGTGTTCTGTTCATGTTCTTATGAAGACCTGCTATTGTCATCATGATTTTATGTCTGTACAAATAAATTGAAATAACTAAGGGTGCTAATTTTGGATGTGACAAAAGTAGTTAAGAGTCTCTCTCTCTCTCTGCACGCACACACACATGCCTGTGTGTATATGACACGCACATATCCTTGTGTGTGTGTGTATTAGTTAGTTTGATTATCAGAACCTTGTGATTATCATAGCCTCAAGGCAAATTTGCAATGAGTGATAATTATGAGTGACAGGGCATCCAATCCAAGACCAATTGGCATTGAGTGGAGAGGCTGCCCTAACTCATTATACCAGTACTGAAGATCATAATTTAATCAATGTCGGACAAGTTCTAACAATTAGAAATTTCTCAGTCAGCAGAGAAGGTAGTCCAGAATTGAATGTGCTTGCAGCTGAGCAAACTCATGCGTGGGAAGGCAAAAGGGAGAGTAAGTAGCAGCCAACCTCCTGATTTTGATAGCTATGTGATTTGTCCCTAAGATTGTGCATTAATTGGTTTTGTAGGTAAGGTCGATGGTAGTTCTTCTTTCCCAAAGAATGATAGAGGCCATTCACTTGCATTCCCTGGTCGTCGTGGTGTAAGTTGTATGTGTTTGTCGTTGTAGTCTTGATTGGCGAGACAGGTTGTACTCAACTGAATTTGTTTTTCTTTCATGTCACAGGGTCGAAGTAATGGTAACATTTCAATTTTAGAAAATCATATTGCAGAAGTTAAGGCAGACGAAATAGGAAACCTATCGGAAAGATCTGGAGGGTCAGCAAAAAAACATATTCCAGATGACTTTTTTGATGAACAGGTTAGAGATATAAGCACACAAGTTTTTTTGTTGTTGTAACTTTATCATTTTTGAATTTTTTCTATTGGATTGCTTTTGGGTTTTGTTTTGTCCTTCATGAGTTGCGTTTGCAGCATTCTTCAAACAAAATAAAGAAGGGAAATAAAAAGATACTATGAGTATGGGGTACTATTTGTGGTATAATTAGGTCTTCCGTGTTTTTTGTCGTTCCATTTGAGTTAACTGAAACGAATTGTCAACTTGGCTGCAACCTTTGGAGCTATTTCATCACTTATGAGGAGAAGATACTAAACATTGTACACTTGATGACTGTGACCTCTGTTTTCCTTATTAGGTTTGACCATTGCCTAAAGAAAGAGACACTGTTGGTATCAAATAATTGAAAATTGTATTATTCCTAATCGATCTATTTATCTGGTAAAACAGTATGCCTGTGCTTATGGCGTTTGAAGTCTAAAATAACCTATCTATGTGCACTATAAACTTCTCGATGGAGGGTGTTGGATTATGAATGTCAATTGTCTTCTTATTTTCATCTTGTTTTTGTTGATATCCAAAATAGCATTGTTGGAAGAGAAATATCAGTCAATTAGAGTTCAGAAAAACAGTGGTTGTCAAGTGACTCAAGTCCATCTATTGTACTCGTTGAGATTTCTGAAGTTACTTCAAGTTTCCAATGGTACTGTTAGGGAATGCTTGGTTGATCTTATATTGATTGGGTGCAGTATTTTTGAGGATTAGCACAATGGTGCATTTTGAAAATGATTGTTTCCTTGTTTGAATTTTTTTCCTTCCTGTTTATAAAAATGAAACACACTGTAATGTGGATTAGAGCTTTGTAATTTGTCCCTTTACCTGTGATATCACAGTTGCTGTGGGTTAAGAAAATACTGCAATGGGCACTGGACAGAATAATGTGCTGAAGTACCTCTCTATGTTCCTGTAAGAGTTGGGTGTTTATGAGGTTTCAATGTGAAGGATCATCTGTGGTCTTAGCCTCTTGGGTAAGTTGGGGGTCTAGTCAAGGGCAGTTCTATGCCAAGATATGAAATATTGACGAGATCAATTTGAAGAGGTTGGAATTTGAACTGGCACCAGGTACACCATTTTGTAGCAATTTGCTCTGCTAGCCTTGCTCGCTGGTAGTTAGTTTAGTTCTTCATATGTGCCACTCTGGCATCTATGTCAATGTGGAGGCACTTGAGTGGTTGAGCCTATTACATTTGGCATGGAGACAGGGTTGTCTATGTGCGAACATAGGTGTAATCCGAAGGATTTACTTCATTGAAAATGGAACACAAATAGAGTGGCAGGCTATGTTACGAAGGTGTTTATATTTCCATCTTCAGCAAGGGCATGATATCATCTTTTTGAACCATAGCCTTTTGATTGTGTGATTTTGATTCATGTCTGATACGTGGGATCATATATACGTATTTCTGAAGTTGTGTTGTTTTGCTGGCATGGGTTGGGACTGAAGATCAGAAGAGTCTACGTAACACATGGTTGTATATTTTTCTTCATGTAAAATATGTCATCCATATTGCTTTTCGTCATATATTTATGCTTTCATGGTTTTATAGCTTCCTTATTTACATGAATCAAATCTGACTGCTAGGTATCTTTTAGTTGTCCCTTTTTGGTTTGATAATAAGTGCATTCGTCTTGTGTCTCAATTTATGTAGGAGGATGGTGATTTTGTTCTACCTGCTGGAGAAGAAAAGGTATGTACTTTGATAAGCATGCCGATGTCATACAACTCAGTTGTGTATTCTGTTTGGGGCCCATTCCAGAAAGTGAATAAGAACTTATTTTTTGTTCAATAATAACGCTTGTTCCACAAAAATAAGAAGAAGGTACTTATTTTTCAGAATTTATATAGGTACCAATGGGCGCCGGGGAGGGAAATCGTACCGACGGCCGTGCCAGGCCGTCTCCGGCCACCGGACGGCCGATCCGAGCCGTCCAAAAATTCTGGAAAAAATAACCGAGAGGGCCAACGCAAGAATCAACGGCATCCGAGATGTGTAGGATGCTTAATCCGAGCACCCGTGTATTTGATTTCACACGAAAAAGGGGTGCTCGGATTAAGCACCCTACACACCTCGGATGCCGTTGATTCTTGCGTTGGCCCTCTCGGTTATTTTTTCCAGAATTTTTGGACGGCTCGGATCGGCCGTCCGGTGGCCGGAGACGGCCCGGCGCGGCCGTCGGTACGATTTCCCTCCTTGGCGCCCATTACTCATAGTCATAGCACAACTCCTTATTTTTTAAGAAGGCAATTTCAAGTTCAAAAATCATGTGCTTAGTGCTTACGCAAATAATTTTCTTATCAATATTGATCTTGTTTGATAGATCTCATTGAGATCTTTAATACGGTGCAAAAAAAATTGAATTTTCTTTTTCATTTACATTATTTTTGAGTTTGAAAATGTGAAATAAACTTTTTATTTCGGTTTTGTGGAATGACCCTTCTTATTTTTCTTTGAGAAGTTCCAAAATAAGTACTTATTTTTTAATAAGGTTTCTGGAAATTGTCTTTCATTCAAGGTATGCCATTACTTGTTTCCAGGGATTGTGGGAGAGACTCACACACACACGCATACATGTACTCACTCTGTCCCACTTTAAATGTGCCCTACGGGATTCCTTGCATTTTCAAACTCAAAAAATTTATATTTCTACATATTGTTATTTTTATTTTCTTACACCAAATTAAAGTGCTTTTGGTGTAAGAAATTTTAAAAAATAATATATTTCTTTGGGTTTGAAATTGAACGGATTTCCATAGGGTACATTTAAAGTGGGACGGAGGGAGTAGTATTTAACTCTGGATGCGCCATACTCGATGTCTTAGACTACTTGTGGAGTTGTGGTAAATATGTTGTTTGTGCGGGTTGCTAGTTGAAAGTGCTATACAGGCGCAGTTTAATTATCTATTACTACTTGGTTAGCTATGTGTAGGTCTGTGTTGACCAAGGTTCTTGTGTTGTTTCTTTTTTTTACTTGCTGAAATTGGTGAGTAAAGAGTCTTTTTGCAACCAACTCATTGTTGAGATTGTTTGACAAATATCTATGCTGACCATGGTTTTAATATATGCTCCTATGTCTTAATGTCTACACATATATGCTCCTATGTCTTAATGTCTACACATTCATTTGAACTCTTTATTCAGGATGATGAGACAACGTTGTCAGAGGAGGAAGAACTGGCAAAGACTGAATCACATGAGCCCGTAGATGAGGTAGACTGCATCGTTTAGTTCTATGATTCAAATCATCTAGGAATGCACACATTTTTTTTTCCGCTATACGTGTTGATGCTTAGTTGATTGTTGTTTTCCTTTCCGTCCCATAGATTTGGGTTTAACTTGGAATTACATTCCTTTTTAATTAAGATGTAACTTTGCAGGTTGCATTACTGCAGAAGGAAAGTGAAATTCCTTTAGAAGAATTGCTTGCGAGGTATAAAAAGGTACGTTGTGGGTGCTTTTGATGATTCCTAGTGTGTTCTGATATTCTTAATAATACACTTCCATTCGTCAGGTATCCGATATTAACGAAGATCCAGAGGATGATTCTCAGTCTGGGTCAGCTTCTGAGGATTTCTTGGATTCTGTAGAACATTTGGAATCTGCCGCACAGGAAGAAGTTAAATCAAAGCAGCAGCATGTTCCTACGAAGGATGATGGAGAACCTAGTGAACTGCAGCCTGTTGTGGGACGCATTAATCAAGAAGAAGTAGAACCTAAGATAGCACTGGAAGAAGGAAGAGAGAGTGAGAGCAGAATTGCTGATGCTGCTGCTGCTGCAAGATCTGCACAGCCAACTGGCAACACATTCTCAACTACCAAAGTGCGTACAAAATTTCCTTTTCTTCTAAAGTACCCTCTTCGTGAGTACCAGCATATTGGACTGGACTGGCTTGTTACAATGTACGAGAAGCGACTTAATGGGATCCTAGCTGATGAAATGGGCCTAGGCAAGACTATTATGACAATTGCTCTTCTTGCTCACCTTGCATGTGAAAAGGGTATATGGGGTCCCCATCTCATTGTTGTCCCGACAAGTGTCATGCTCAACTGGGAAACAGAGTTTCTCAAATGGTGTCCTGCTTTTAAAATATTAACGTATTTCGGAAGTGCAAAAGAAAGGAGAATTAAGAGGCAAGGTTGGATGAAACCAAATTATTTCCACGTTTGTATAACGACATACCGACTTGTTATACAGGATTCCAAAATTTTTAAGCGGAAGAAGTGGAAGTACTTGATTTTGGATGAAGCTCATCTTATAAAAAACTGGAAGTCCCAGAGATGGCAAACACTTTTGAATTTCAATTCAAAGCGGCGTATCCTTTTAACTGGAACACCATTGCAAAATGATCTTATGGAACTCTGGTCTCTAATGCATTTCTTGATGCCCCATATATTTCAATCTCATCAAGAGTTTAAGGATTGGTTCAGTAATCCAATATCTGGAATGGTAGAGGGGCAGGAAAAAGTAAACAAAGAAGTTGTTGACCGTTTGCATAATGTTCTTCGTCCCTTTATTCTCCGTCGATTGAAAAGAGATGTGGAGAAACAGCTGCCTATGAAACATGAGCATGTGCTTTACTGTAGACTCTCCAGGAGGCAGCGTAATCTGTATGAGGATTTCATTGCTAGCTCAGAAACACAGGCTACTTTAGCGAGTTCCAATTTTTTTGGGATGATCAGTGTCATAATGCAACTTCGCAAAGTTTGTAATCATCCTGATTTGTTTGAAGGTCGTCCCATTGTTAGTTCTTTTGATATGAATGGCATTGAAGTCCAATTAAGTTCCTCGGTTTGCTCTATGCTTACCCCTGACTCACTTTCTACCATTGACCTCAGTGGTTTGGGTTTGTTATTCACCCACCTAGATTTTAGCATGAATTCTTGGGAGAGTGAGGAAGTTCAGGCTATTGCTACCCCATCAACCTTGATCAAGGGGCGTGCAGACCTTGTTAACATTGATGAATTGGAGCCTGGGTTCAAGCATTGGAAAAAATTCCATGGAACAAACATATTTGAGGATATCCGAAAGGCAATTTTGGAGGAGAGACAACGAGAAACAAAAGAACGGACAGCAGCTATTGCGTGGTGGAATTCCTTGAGGTGCCGGAGAAAACCAGTCTACTCCACTACTCTACAGGAGCTTGTCACCGTAAGCAATCCTGTTTATGATATTAAGCGTCAGAAGGGAAACCCCTTGAACTCCTCTAAGCTTGCTGAAATTGTACTGTCACCAGTGGAACACTTCCAAAAAATGATCGATCAGGTCGAATCCTTCATGTTTGCAATCCCAGCTGCGCGGGCCCCACCGCCTGTTTGCTGGTGCAGTAAAAGCAAAACTTCCGTGTTTTTGCTTCCAACTTACAAGGAGAGATGCACTGAATTTTTGTCACCTCTTCTAACACCTTTGCGCCCTGCAATCGTCCGCAGGCAATTGTATTTTCCAGATAGGCGACTCATACAATTTGACTGTGGTAAGCTGCAGGAGCTTTCAGTTTTGCTTAGGCAATTAAAGTCAGAAGGTCACCGGGCACTGATATTCACTCAAATGACAAAGATGCTTGATATCTTGGAGGCTTTCATTAATTTATACGGTTACACTTACATGCGTTTAGATGGATCCACCCAGCCAGAAGAGAGGCAAACCTTGATGCAGCGATTTAATACAAACCCGAAATATTTTCTCTTTATATTGTCGACTCGTAGTGGTGGTGTTGGTATCAACCTTGTTGGAGCCGATACTGTTATATTCTATGATAGTGACTGGAATCCTGCTATGGATCAACAAGCACAAGATCGGTGCCATAGAATAGGACAGACACGTGAAGTGCATATATACCGCTTAATCAGTCAGAGCACAATTGAAGAGAACATTTTAAAGAAAGCAAAGCAGAAGCGTGCCCTTGATGATTTGGTTATACAGAGTGGAGGGTACAACACTGATTTTTTCAAGAAGCTGGATCCGGTGGAATTGTTTTCGGGCCATCAAGCAATTACCACAAGGAACATGCAGAGAGAGAAAAATTGCACCAATGGAAGTGAGGTTTCTTTATCTAATGCGGATGTGGAGGCTGCTTTGAAGCATGTAGAAGATGAAGCGGACTACATGGCTTTGAAGAAAGTTGAAGAGGAAGAGGCTGTGGACAATCAGGAGTTTAATGAAGAAGGTATTGGGAGGTTGGAAGATGATGAGTTTATAAATGAGGACGATCTGAAGGTTGATGAGTCTGCTGATCCCAATGGCTTGATTTCAACTTCAAATAAGGAAAATGGGGTGATAATAAATGGTAGTGATGTAAATGAAGAGACAGCTCTGACTCTTGTGGCCAAGGAAGACGATGTTGATATGCTGGCTGATGTCAAACAGATGGCTGCAGCAGCTGCGGCGGCCGGGCAAGCAATGTTGTCCTTTGAAAGTCAGTTACGTCCAATTGATCGCTATGCTATACGTTATCTAGAGTTGTGGGACCCAATTATAGATAAAACATTGAAGGAATCAGAAGTTAGGTTTGAAGAAAGCGAATGGGAGCTGGATCGCATTGAGAAGTTAAAGGAGGATATGGAAGCGGAGATTGATGATGATGAGGAACCTTTCGTCTATGAAAGTAAGAACTTAGTACTATTACTCTGTTTTGTTTCTTTTGAAAATTTTAACTTAACCCATGTGCACTAGTGTTATGTGGATAGTGTTTGTTTTGTAAGGCAAACAAATGTTTGCGGTTTGCCTATATACCATGTTGCAACTAGAAATAGCTGACATGCTCTCATCATTACTTGCAAACTTTTCTTGGGGACCACACTTCCTAACGTTCCTAGTGCGAATATTGTAATGTTATCATGTCAGACATGGGATAAGCGTACTTAATTTTAGAGAGAGATTGGAGCTTGTCAAATAATAACTGTATAATTCGAACGCTACCCAATTGAGTCTACCATTTAAGATACTGATTTCTTTTGTACAGGATGGGATGCTGATTTTGCTACTGAGGCATATCGACAGCAAGTTGAGGCCTTGGCTCAACATCAGGTTGGTACCATACGTTGAATTTTTTTTTTTTTGGGCACAACTTTTAATTTCTCGTGCTGAATGTTTTTCTGAACTTCTCATAGCTGATGGAAGACTTGGCGCGTGAAGCTGAAGAGAAGGAACAGGCAGATCGTGAAAATTCTGATTCTATCAGGTAAGACGATGCATTGGACAAAGCTAACTGTATATGCTTTTCTTATCATACCCCATTTTTGTTATCCTGTTTTATTAGTTGCTTACGGGGTGTAGGCATTAGCATTTCAGAAGCTAACAATTGAAAAGGAAATAATTTTTTCAATCTCGATTAGCTTTAGCTTTTGGTCTGGTAGTTTGTTGCAATTTGGGAGCCCCTTGTCTTATCCACACGAAATACTTTTTGTTAATGTATTTGCCTCTTTCAGCACTGGAATCCGAGGCCCATAAGATTTTATGTCAAAAGGCCAACCGCATGACATGACCGTTCCAAAGTTGACAAACATTAGCGAAAATTCTATTGTCTCACATTAGAAGTGAAATTATGTAAATTGCTTGGTATAATGGAAATGCTGATAAACTGATGTACCTTATCGTTGCTTGTATCTATTTGAAAAACCTTTTCCCCATCTAGCTGTAACAGGTTGGATGGCACTTAATGGGTGTATGACATTGTTACCTTTGGAAACCTAAAGTTTGATGAAACATAGGTTGTATTTATTTCTGAGATAGGCAAGAGATGTTGACACCGGCAAAGTTTTTTTGGATCTATCGTAAAGTGGGTACAATAGAGAAGTTGATGTTATATTTTGAATGCACTACTTACAACATTTGTCGATTCTATTCTCTGGTGCAGGAATGATGTACTTGCTGTTTCTAAACCCAAGTCAAAGAAGAAACCAAAGAAAGCCAAGTTCAAATCTCTGAAGAAAGCAGCTCTTGCGTCTGAATCAAAAGCTGTGAAGGAAGACCTGCCAAATGAGCATTTGTCGATTGATGACGAGGCCACCTCTTACGACACTACGTCTTCGGAAATGGTATCGCGCCATTTGACCATGAAGAAGAAACGTAAAGAAGCACTAGATGGTGATGAAGAGAACAGCTCAAGGAAGTTCAAAAAGGTCAAGAAGGCTCGTCCTGAATTATGTGCTGTAGATTTGGAATCTGATCTACCTAGTGAGCAGCTTGATGAACCAAAATACTCAAAATTATGCGGAAGTGTTGATCTTGAGCAGAAGCCAATAGGCAGGAGCAAGATGGCTGGAAAAGTCTCCATCACTGCAATGCCTGTAAAACGGGTCTTGACGATAAAACCAGAGAAGTTGAAAAAGAAGGGAAATATTTGGTCTAGAGATTGTCTTCCATTGCCTGATTTTTGGATGCCTGAGGAGGATGCGATGTTATGTGCTCTTGTACATGAATACGGCCCACATTGGAGTTTGGTTAGTGAAACCTTATATGGGATGGTAGCAGGCGGTCTTTATAGGGGGAGGTACCGCCACTCTGTCCACTGCTGTGAGAGGTTTAGGGAACTCATCCAAAGACATGTCTTGTCTGCAGCAGACAATCCTAACAATGAAAAAGCTGGCAACACTTGCTCTGGGAAGGCTCTTCTCAAAGTGACAGAGGTAAAGCTAGATGTAGTCTTTAATCTCCCTCCTAATGTAGGTAAACAAAAAAAAATCCAGGATAGGGAATATGGAATGAGTTACAAACCATTATTCCTAAGCAATAAGCATAGTGACAATTGTCAGGTGTGTGATGGGTTTAAAGTGGTTCTTTGTTTCCTGTAAATGCAACCAAAAGTCGTTGCTGACCAGGGATTTCAAACTATTATCGCTTTCACATGTTTTTTGGGTGCTTAGACATATTTCAACAGCAAGCTTATATGTTTAACAGCACTCCCTTGGTTTAGTGTGAAATTTAGATTAAGTGTGTAACTAGGTGGACGGGGAAGTTTCCAGCTGTCTGACTGAATTTTGAAAGAAATTTGTGGTACAAAATCAAAGTCGGGCCCACTAGTTTTGGTAATAAGGTCCTAGAACCTTGAACCCAGGCTATTTGATGGATTCCTTTCCTTTGAATAACTGCATGTACGCCAACCTTAAAGTAATGTTTGCAGTAGCTGCAGGCTTTTAAATGGAACATATTTCATCAGTCGTGAATGTACATGCTCTCCATTCCCCAATGTTGGTCCATTTTGGGGAATTCAACTGTTTAGGGAGACAAAATGATTGCACTTTAGATGTTACCCTAATATACCCTTTAGTCACTCATTGCGAGTTTGAAATTTGAATCTAAATTTGAAGGATAAAACGGGAATAACGTCAAGTTTTGTCCATTGGCTTTTGAAAGTGGGCAAATATTATGGGACGTGTCAAAATGGGAAAATGGTGGGACTGAGGGAGTACCTTTGAAAAACATGATTATTGTATCCAGTAGTAGAACATCTTTCCTGTTTCAATCTTTTGTATTAACATTTGCGGTAACCAGCTTTATGAATGCGATAGGATAATATTCGGGTGCTATTGGATGTTGCCACTGAACTGCCTGATAACGAGCCACTACTTCAGAAACACTTCTTTGCGGTTCTTTATTCAGTCTGGAGAATGACATCCCGGTTTGAGCGCCGTCAGTCTCTCTCTTCTTCCCGGAACGGCTTCTATTATGGTGGAAGGCATGTCACTTCCATGGTTAGCCAGATTGATCTGAATTCCACAAGGGAGTCATCAGAACCAATGAGATTCACTAACTTAACTCAATGTAGCAATTTAGTAGCAGCTGCACTCTGTGATGCCGATAGCGCACGACGAGATGACGGAGTCTCCGTTTTGAATCAGAGGGAAGAAGCATCTGGTGTTGCAGACCGGTTGGAAATTACGCTGGAACTTCAGAGGGAAAGAGGTGACTCTGTGATTCCTTTGCCATCTGTCATAAATCTCTCGATATTCGCTCCAGATCCACCACGTCCATCTGCAAGCATGTCTGCAAATGCAAATCAGCATCTTAGATCCGTCCAAAGTTCGGCTGAGAGCCGTTTCAGGTATGGCCTCATGTCCTGCTAAACTCTTTTTAGGTGTCTACGTTATGACGTCATTGTCCCTTTTTGGTGGATTGTTGTCATGGTCAAAACGAAAGAATCAAATCTCTCTCTCTCTCGCTCATTGTTGATAAATGTATATGCTGAGCTAAGCAGGTCTTTGGTGATTAGTGGGTCTTTTGTTCTTTTTCCAACTTGAACTTCAGCTGAACCATGAGATTTTGATTTGAAATGAAATCTCAAGCATCAATGTTCTTGAGTTCATGTATTTCAATTCAAATTACTTCTGTTTTGTATAGCTGAGGTAGTTTAAAAATCAGAGGCCATTTTGGTATCAAGCCATTGTACCCAAGGCCATATTTGTTTGACTAGTATTTGTTTGACTAGACTACTAGTGAGGGTATTACTAATACTACATCACCCGAGGTATTTTATATCCCATATTTGTAAGATTGGTCCAATGCATAAATGCAATCATGGTGGGCAATCAAATGAGCCCATAAAGTATCTTTTAATTTGATTAATGCCCATAGCATGTCATTGTGGCGGCCTTATCTTAGTTAACAAAATTCCTGATACCCAAGCGGGCAAAAGTCCCCTTCTGTTTTTGCCTAACAGAGGTTATGACATTGAACTTTAGCTGCTTTTGCCCTTTCTGTTTTAGCCTAACAGAGGTTATAACATTGAACTTTAACTGCTTTATTTTCGTTTCAGCTCCAGTTATAGAAAGAATGATTTACTTTACTACTTTTAGCTTACACAAGAAGGATGTAATTAATCAAATTAGGAGGATAAGTTTTGAACTCCAAGAAGCTCAGATTGTTTGAGTTTTGATCTTCCTCCTTATTTAAGATACTTCCCAGCCAGACCCTAATCTTCTTGACCATCTTGTCCAGTAATTACTTGCTATCTTCAGCTGTGAATTCTCTTCTGTGTTGCTGGTGTTTTGCATTATTAGTGTAGCCATGTTTCATCACTTGTTGTAAAGTATTGATGATGGATCCGACTGGTCTTCGTTCATAATTCTAGGGTATTTGTACATAAAATTGTGTGAAAAAATACAAATTGGACCATTGCAATAAGTATGACAATTGCAATAGTATGCGACAACTAGTCCGTTTATAATCCCAAACCAATTCTACACCATGCATGTAAGTCTTTTACCTTGAGACAATCTTATATATTCTATTTCCTTTTCTCAGGACTGCATCAAGAGATTGCACCGAAGGTTCTTCGAGTTGGGCTTCAGCAGCCTTCCAAGTAGGTGGTGATGTCCACTATCGAACACCATCAAAATCCCAGGCCTTGGGAAAACATAAGCTATCCATTTTTGAATCGGTTAAAACTTCCAAATCAAAATTGAGGAAAATGACATCAGAGTACAACGACATCACACGGCCGCCCTTTGCGGATCTAGTAGTCCGGCCAACGATAATGTTTCCCGCCGATTCCAGTTTTGATCTGACACCACCCCATTTTACAGATCCTAGAATTGATGTTTTTGACAGTGATATCCCCTTTGACATGGATAGGCTCTCTTTGGAGTCGCAGGATGTTATTGATTGGGTCTCCCATGACTATCTTCCCGGATTCATCTCGGGACTAGATGATTGTTCCTCTTTGCCTGAATTGACTGATATTGGGTAGTATGGTTTTGGTAACTGAAACCCTCTTATTCTTTGTCATAACTTTTGGAGAACAGCAATGTTCATGGCAAACGATACCCAGTCAGTGAAAGTAACCAAATGCTCAAGACTTGGGAATCAATACCATGCTCTCTCACTGTGTGGGAAATCAGCAGGTAAATTTTCTTTTGGCTTGGCAATGAAGAGGCTAAGATTCGGCAAGTACGAACTGTAACACTTGATGGAGTGTGGTCTTACATGGAGCATGTGGGGGATCTTCAGTAGGTAGGAGGATAGGAAGCAAGGGAACACGACGTATATAGATAGTATAGCAAGTGGCCCTTTAGCTTTTGTATTTCTAATTGCCTGATGAGAAATCTGTGCTGATGATTTTTGGCGGGTTCATGATTTGTTGTTATTTCTGTTGGCACATTTCCATCAGAGGTAGAATAGAGAAAAGGAAGATAGTGTTAAATCAAAATGAAATTGAGCATCTCTCTCTCTCTCTCTCTCTCTCTCATGCGCACAAACACACACAATCGTATCTATGCTGGGACAAGAGTAAGAATTATATTGTATTGTTGGATTTGGGATTTCTGGGGGGATCGGACGAGAATTGCAGGAGTATCTTCATTACAATGAAGACTTGTGTTACTGGATACTCAGGCTCGAAAATAAGAGGTGATGCTGACTTGATAGCCATTGCTACATTATACTAGTAATTTATTTTTGGTACAAATGCTCCGTATTATACTAATTTACAAAGTTACTGTTTTGCGTTGAGTAAAATGTGTTTTCAACTGACTTATAGTAATGTTTAAGCCTCAATTTTGGCAAACTTAATACTGTCGGGAAGTTGTTTTTAAGTTATAAAAACGTAGGGTATTGAAGTACATCGGAGTACAATAAGATTCACAGAAAGGGAGAGAGGCCTTCATGGAGGGAGGAAAAAGGCTCCAGAAGAGAAACACAAACTATCACGCATGAAGGAACTATTGAAGTAGGAAAAGGACAACACAAATCTCAACAGGAGGGAGAACATGGACCAACCAAGGAGAAAAAAAGGTGTTCCCATCTTTGCTTTCTAACCATCGTAGCTCTACTGATTGGCATTCATCTTTAAAGAAAGGGGTTGTAACCTCAACCTCGGAACTGGATCGGACTCTCGATGGAGGTGGTTGCCAAATAGATTGGATCGGACTCTCTTTATTTGAGACCGTTATTTATCTTTTGGGGGTATTTTTTTGTGGGTATTTAGAATTTATTGTTTTCGAGATAGTACTGCCGTGTGCTGTCTTGTCCTGCTTTGATTGCAATCTCGGCCTACCAAATTGTTAGATGAGACTAATTTTTATTTATTTGGTCTTTGAGACAAGAAAGGGAATCTTTTCTCCCTTTTAAGCCAATCCCGCATCAAACATGACCCCAATGTTTGTTGGGAAAATTGATGATTGTTTTTCCCTAGTAGCCTCATGGGGTTGATCATCTTTGGAATGCAATCAAAACGCAATGATTTATATAGGCTCCGTTTCACTAAAGGAAATAAGAACTTAATGTGATGTATTGTAAGAGAATGATCTGTCTCGTGAAACGAGAAACAAGTGCTTAAAAAATAAGAACTATAACGGAACGGGGCCTATGTCCTGTCTTTTCCCTTTGGTTGAGTTTGTTCTTGCAATTGTTTTGTCATAGGCTCTAAAAAGTCGGGCTCCCTTTGGCCTAGCCATTTCATTTATAATCCATACATTTATTCGTATCCCACTTTGTTGATGAGTTGTAATACTTGTTTGCATATCTTAGCCTAGCGAATCTGTATAGGTTAGAGTGGAATGAATCATGTTTATCTCTTTGTAACTAAGAGTAGAGTGTGAGGTTGCAGTGTAAGATGGTCTTCTCACGGTAAAAAACATGGGTCAAACAGGTTTCACAAGTAGATTGATCTGAAAATCGATTGAGCGGATTCAGAAATCGATCGGGCGGAATTGGATCAATCGATCGGAAGTTAGTCGGATGTCGTGTGGACTATATTGATCAGAAAGCTTTTAAGAAAACTAGGGCTGTCCAAGAAAAACCGAGAACTGTGAAAACGGTCCAGACTGAATCGATCCGTGCATTTTGGATTTTGTTTGTGTATTAATGGTTCGGACACGGATTCAAAAATTAAAAAACCGTGAGATACGGATTAGGATTGGATTTTCCTTTCAAAACCATGGATTAACCAAACCGGACCGTGAGATATTTTTAAAAAAAAAAATTACATGTGTATGTGTAATATTTGTAAATAATTATAACTTTACTAATTGTTATGAATTTTTTTTAACAATTTTACATTAATGTGATGATATATTAAACTTAAGGGATAATAAGTGTAATGTTATGAAATGTCATAATTAACTGGGAAGTGCTACAATACACACCCTTTATTTGGGTGTGTATCATACACACCCTCATTGTAACACACCAAAATGTTATGATTTTCAAAATATTATGAATCTATTACTAAAAAGTTACGAATCATATTGATAAAAAATTAAGAATTTTTAGTATAAAAATTACGATACGAAATAAAAATGTTATGAATGATCGGTCATACAAGTAATATTTTATGAGATGATACAATATGAACCACACAATAGATGTATATGGTACACATTTTAAAAGAGTGTATTGAAGACTTTCCCTAACTTAATAAGTGTTTGCACTTTGTATTTTAAGTTGGTAGTAACATCATTTTATTTTTATGGAAGAAAATTCGTGAATAAAATCAGGACCAAACTGTGACTCACGGTTCAGATTGGAACCGAACCGTGAGACTTTTGGATTAGGATTGGATAGTATTTTCTAAAAACCGTGAGATACGGATTAAAATTGGATTCATAGGAATCCGATCCAATCCAGACAGTGGACAACCCTAAAGAAAACGATGAATTGGGTTTAATGTCAACGACCGGCTGTTGAAATCCATCGACCGAAAGTTTTGATAGCAGAAAAACCCTAGAGCGCTTCTTTGAGTGTATCTTGGAGTATATATTAGATCTTTGGAAGTTTGATCTTTGTTTTCAAATCTCCAAGAGTTGCGTGCTTTTCTAGGTAAGACAAGAGAGAGAGTTTTTCGGTGATTTCTGAAGGAAAACTGGAAGGCTTGAGAATACAAAGCAAATGCAGTCAAGCACAAAGGTGTGATAGATGTGAATTCGGCAAATAGAACTTAAGCCAATTTGCGACTGAGTCTTTTGTAACAATATTTTTCTATGTGTTCAACGTACTTATTCATTTCCTGCTCATAACCTTTTTTGATTGATTAAGTAGGCAAAATAGAAATCTCAGTTTTTCCCACTAGCACT
>BPLS01000606.1:0-35357 GCA_019656275.1 Rhododendron kiyosumense
AAGAGACGCAAAGCATCATCTATGTTCCCGTCCTTACAAAGGTTGTCGATGATTGTGCTATACATCACTACATCAGGCCTATAGTTCCATTTCTGCATATTCCTGAGCAACCGTATAGCCATTGTAGTGTCTCCTACTTTACAAAGTCCTTTTATGATTGTTGCATACATGATTTCATCAGGTTCGATGTCTCCATATTTTATCAACCTTCTGAACAAATTCACAGCCTCAGAAGTGTTACCTTCTAAAACATACCCGTTTATTAGAGTGCTGAGGGTAGACACCTTCGGAGTACAACCACATTTAAAGAAGATACCCAAGATAGCAAACCCAAAATCCACTTGATTCAAGCGGCAAAAACAATTCATCAAAATATTCAGCGTATACTCACTAATTGGAATGCCCAACACGCGGATTGCTTTGTAAAGAGAAACGACGGTCGAATATTCCTTCATCTTGGCAATAGCAGTTAACAGCTGATTAAAATCGATGACAGAAGGCAGAGGTCGAAATCGGGCCATTTGATGGAACAAACTGAGAGCATGGTCGAGCTTATGAAAACCCGTTTTAGATTTCTCCCGCAATAACTTCTGTAGTTGCTGCCGGTTCGTGATTTCAATGACATCAGTGGGATTAGGGTTCGTTGAAAAATGGGTAGTATGAAACAAGAGTGTATGATGATGGACAAATGGGTTACCTTTCTGATAGTTATTACGAGCTGTCGTTGTTGGGCTGAAAATCAAAGCAACACCAGCGATTCTTCTTGTTCGCATCTTTGATGGCTTATGCAAGTTAGGTCCACTGATGGATGGATCAGGATGCCACAACCAGCTCAATCTACTGTTGGGTTGGAAAATGACGGCTTAATTGATCGATTTGCCAACAACTTATGAAGGAGATGCAAACCGGGGGGGGGGGGGGAAACCGACGTCGCCGTCTTCGGACAGTATCGTATCTCCCAAAACCCCCGCTGGTAGTGTCTTCAGAAATACTAGCAGGGAAAACTTCGAAAAAGGAAAATTGCAACTTTTTCCATAATTTCTCTCTATTTGGAACCCTTTTGCCTTTTGGTGAGATTGGATGAAAAAGAAGAATGACCTGTCAAAAATTTTCTTCTTCACACATTTCTTACCAAAATCCAAATAAATGATTTAATACGAAAGTATGACCATTTTTCTTTCTTCCTCATTTTTATTTCCTAATCATTTTATCTTTTTTTTCATTTATTTCCTAACTTCTAAACGGAGCCTGTTATCCAAAATGATTCAATCGGGAATCTAGAATACGAATTCTATTATATTTATATAAGAACAGAATTACAACGGCTTTGTTCGGTTGCCTTTCCATTTTAGTTTTAGTTTTGGAAACTAATCATTATCCTACTTCTTTCCCCAATTATTACCCTATTTTTTCAATTATTACTTTTTCATCTCTCTCTATCTCTCTCCAATCATTACCCCTATTTTCAATCATTACTCTATTTCTCTCTCCACCCACTACCAAAACTAAACTAAACTAAACTCCCAACCAAACACTACCAACATAATGAAAATTACAGAACTGAAATGCAAACCGAAATACATAATGGATTTGTGAACCGAAACCCGTGTTTCACACGGTGTCCTTAAAACAGATTCACCGCCTACCGGAGGATGTTGAGGTTACTCGGCGTCTGTCTCCCAGGATTGATCCGGCTCGGACCACGAACGTCGGAACACCACCGAAGAAAGTCTTGGCGAACCAACTCAGCATCTGTCTCTCTCTCTCTCACTATATCAGAATACTTGTGAAATTGGTCTGAAATTGTGCTGTGAAATGCTCCTTATATAGGCAGAACTAGACTCTTGCAAGTTGCCAGCCTTCAATTCATGGATTCAATAGCAGAATGAATGGAGGGATAACTCCCATAATGAATAGAGGTAACCCCCACAATGAATAGATGTAACCTCCACCATAAATAGAGGTAACCCCCACCATAAATCAGGGAAGTAAAGGCCCTCCAATCTATTCAAATTTCCAACAGAGCCTACTTTGTTTGGAACATGTTGAAAGAAAAGGAAAAGAATGAAAAGTTTAAAAAAAAAATTCCTTTCTCTTAATTATTTGGTTTGAGAGTAATTATTTGGTTTGAGAGAGAAGAGAAGAGAAAATAGAAAGATAGAGTTCTGGAAAATACTAAAAAGTTTCCCCTTCCTTTTCTCTCATTTTTCTTAATTATTTTTCCTTCCATACCTCAGTTTTCACAAGTGTGTTACTCTCCCAAATTTTGGACATGTGATACATGTTCTTCTATTTCTCCAAGCAAAGCTCTTCCCAGGCGCAATGCTTATGGTTTCGGCTTCACAAATCACTTTTCCTAAGTGGAAACAAGACAGCGCCCATAATAAAGTTGCTTACTGTCTATCTGTGATTCAACACACTTCCACTATAATCTTCGAGAAAATTCTCTTCCGTTTTCTCGACTCATAGTAATAATAGATGAATAGGTTATTCAATAATTAATGGTGAGAATAGCAACTTTTTAAAGATAACCAGAATCTCGTGCCAAGGTCAACGTGGCTTGAATGTGGACCGAATTACTCGAAGTTGTGAGTATCATCCTTCTTAGATTGTTGTATGTATAAAAAAGTTAACGTGAATCCTAGACTTTAAATATAGATATAGGTAAACAAGATTATGTACATTTCTAATTATACGTGGTAAATTTTTAAGTTGTAATTGTGTACGTTGATAAAAAAAAATAAAAATTACTACAACTAATTTTTGGTAGAGTACTTGATATTGCCTTTCATACGATGTAAAAAATTACTTTACATATTTGCATTTGTCTGGTCACTCTTCATACTCCCTTCTTCCACTCTTTCTTTGTTCGCTGTGGACAAACGCTTCAATGAGGAAGATTCTTTCCAGCCCTAGAATCAGAAAAGAAAAGGTACCTCTCTTCTCCTTTCCCTCAACTTTAACCCATTGCTGGCTGGTATAGCGTTGCTTCACTCCCAAATTCCAACCAACCCTCGTTACCTAGAAAAGAGAAAGGGAACGACTATGACTATGGTTTACAGCAGGTGTTGGCTAGACAACAAAAATTGCAGATGCAGTTGTATTCACTATTACATTCTTCTGTTGTGTCTTCTGTTTTTGATACGTATGTGGACCAAGTAAATGTTTACTACTAGTGTTAACAACATCCAAAGTTGTTAAAATGGTACTACCTTTCTAGTGTTAGGTTCAAAGCATATGGTGTTTGTCATCAGTAGGGTCCGTAGTTGCAGTTACAAGTTTTTTTGTCTGTGAAAAAAGAGGGAGGGGGATCCGTAGGTCATCCGTTTGTCTCAGATGGTTCTGAATTAATCAGGTATGATTTTCTATGATGCTTAGAGTCTTTTAAAGCGAATAGATGGTAGTTCTTAGGCTTTCTAAGTTAAGCTTTGTATACATTAGCTTTTGCGCCCTTTTGAATACTTGTGGTAACTGATGCAACTTCTCGTAGATTATATGAGCTTTATCCTCCACTGGTTTTGATGCAGCAAATACTAGAAAACAGCAAGAAACTGATGTAAAACTAAAGATAGAACATAAAAGAGAGAAGACTCTAGGGTTTCAACCCAAGAATGTCTCTAGAATATAAGATTTTGTAATTGAGAGGTAAAAATTGGCTCCAAAAGCTTACAAAAGAATATTTATACTAGGGTTATAGTAGCCCTAGCATTCTAGCCCTTGATTACAAAACAAACCCTTCAATCTTGGCCTTCCAAAATAATTAAAAAGTCACATGCCAGTCACATGACTTTTTAAATAGACTAGAAACCTAACTTATGTCTATAAGACTAACATATTGTTTACATTCTAAAATATGCCACCCTATGAGAAAATTACACGTGGTACCAAGTAGCGTTTGCCCAATCAAAACATGTTTCATTTAGACCTAAGGTGTATAAGATCAGAAGGTTTAATAACAATGTTGTTCTAGTGCTACACGGTATCGTTTTGATTGGAAATGGCCTCGTTTAAACGTTAGATAAGGGTAAATGAAGTAATGATTAAGATCAGCCATTGATTAACCATCAAATGGTGATATTAGACTTCCGTTTCATGAGGGATATCAATCATGGTTGTAGTGAATCATTTGGATAGCCAAGTCAATAGCACTAAACCATGTTGCGTGAAAAAAGGAGTCCCACCACCCAGAAAACAGCCATGATCAACATCAACAAATGTGAAAAGAGAAGAATTCTGAAAAGACCAATTCATGTAACCGTTCGAAGGCCCCCCTCAACCGTTTTTAGAGGGAAGGATGGGAAGTTCGAGCAAAGACGTGGGTATCAGTTGAAGACGTGGAGAATGGAGATCGAAGGCAGACCCATTGTCTATAAATAGAAGAAGCAAGTGAAGAGAAAAGACAGACAAAAAAAATTCATCATCTAACAACAGACAACTCATACAAAATGATTGCTCAGAGATCTATCGTAGTTTAGGATTTAGATTAGATTAGTTTAGTAATTTGTAAGTTGAAGGCTTATTTGCATGTAAGATTGCTTTCGATTAAATTCAAATTGTCTTACTTCTTTTGATCCTTTTCTTACCAAAGAATAGTTCGTTTGAAGGTTCACTTTTGATTAAATTCAGTGTACTTATATTTCTGAATTATTCTTGTTGAAATCTCAAGAGTATTTGTGCATAAACTTACCTTTGATTAAATTCAGGTTTGTTTATGTTCAATTATCTTTTTTATTGAAGAGCGTCAATCCATTTTGGTTAATACCTTAAGAAAAAATCCTCTTAATTGAGGTAAGCGAACAGATAACACAGTTGCCTGATTTAAATTAGCCATTTTCGATCAGTCTGAAAAGAATAATTTCTTTTACGAAGTTAGTTCTTTTCTGGTATACGCCCGCACACAATTATTTGTCATTAAATTGAGCTAATTTAGCCCAAACACATATGACATAAAACAACTCAAAACCCTAAAAGATAAACTGAAAATAAATCTAATCAAGACTCAAATAAAGTGACCTAGCGGGCCCACTTGGCCTTGGTAAGCGTGACGTATGCTCCTTCATCAACCTGTCCGGGTCGGTAAAAACTCGACTCTGGCAAGAAAGCTTCCACCATTTCAGCATATATCTTTGGATCAGTCCTCTTCACCTCATCTTCGGCAATCCAAGTGCTTTCACTAGCTAGTTTTCCCAACCACTTCACTAAGAACCGTCGGTATTGGATGCCCCTTCTTGATTTTACCACTTTCATGTCCAACACATCTTCAATGACATCCGGTTGTGCTTTTGGAAGTTATTCAACTTGAGCCTCTATTGAAATTGCTTCCTCAAACGTACACACATTGACAACGCAAGGACTCTTGCTTTCACACATCATGCATTTGGTAATCAACTCCTTGACTTGCCTTGGCATTTCAGTGCGATGTGTTGGTGGCATTCGGTATGCCGGCAGATTTGGTAAAGCTGCACCAGGTAGTAAATCAATAGCATGCTGGATGCTCCGCATTGGTGGCAAACCATGTGGTAATTCTTCACCAACCAGCTCCTGAAACCCCGTTAATATTCTTTGACCTTCAAGGGGATACTCGGTAAAATCCACTTGTTCTGCAATCATAATCCTTCCAATTAACGCATAGATAACTCCCAGCTCTTCGTCCTCCGTTTCAAATCTTTGACCAGTTAAAAAGCCGGTGAGCTTATACTTAATAGTCTGGCTTGCACCTTTTTAGTGATCCTATTTACCTAGCTAATGCCAATACTATTTTGTTCTATCAACATATTGTAGGTGTTCCTTCCATTCAAAACTATAAACCAGACCTGGACAGTCACGGGGGACGGGCTTCATTTTAATACGACAGACATGCATGGGGTAGCGCTGAGTCTCTGACTCACTCTTTGCTTGATTGACCAGAATGTATTCGGCTGCTAATGCCAGAAGTCAGAAAATAGAGTCTCTTTTCGCGGTGCAATGAGTATTTTGTGCTAAAATGTACGTATCTTGTCGTTTCTACTCGTCTGCTAATTACCATTGAGAAAATTACAACGAGAGCAAGAGAGTGAACTGGAGGTGGTAAAGTACTTTCTGATTAATGCGGAAGTTTTGAAGATAATGAGTATATTGTTTGACCCGTATCGAATGCGATGAGAACAGTTCGAATACATGGTTTTCAGGAAGCTATAGGAAATGCCAAGGGTTCAACAAGTTGCAAAGTCACGGTTACTTAAATTTTTAGATTGCTCACAGATCTTCTCTATCACAATTGGTTGGTTGCGGTTATCGATTTCAAATCGTTTGTCTGCGTGCTTGTTCGGTTCGTGGAGGATGCCACCTTGCTCTCCTTGATGTTAATATGTGTTGTCTTTTTTGTCCCACCTACTGAGGGCGAAGCTAAACGCAGAAATTTGGGTGCCGAGGACAATCTGCGAACCCACATTCATCGAGTGCTTCACTGACGTAAGTTGACGCAGAAGAACTCTCGTGAGGAACGTAGAACTTTTAAGTTCCGGTTAAGTATATTCATCGACTACATATGTTTAGTACAAGATACTGATATATTACACCACCTGCATTTCCGGGCAGTTTACGCATACGTGATTCCTAGTGTTTTGGTTTCTCCACGGCCGTATTTTAATTTGAAGAAAAGCGTTGGATGAAATTGAGCACAACTCTTAACTGCTCCTGAATGCCTACACCAACATCATTGACAGGGATGATATAGACATGCAAAAGCATCATCTTCGCTTTCTACGTTTCACAGCACTTCAAATTTCATGGAATTGCAGTAATTTTTCAATATAGGAAAACGTAAGAAAATCGTAATGAGGAAATGATCGTTGTGGAAGGAGGAAGTAATGCAGTGGCTGCGATGATTTCGGGGAGGGTTGAGGGTGATACTGTTAACATTTTTTTTCTGTCAACAGAACATTTTTTGCTGGCAGAGATGAGAGAACCCTTCTTTGTTCAACTGATTTTCCTGTGCTCAAAAGTGAATTGTCGAAATGCTCTCCAGTCTATGCTTTGGAAAAATTATTCCAGAGCAATGCTGGTAAGAAAGGCCTCTGGAGCATTGGAGAACCTCTCTGGGCGATTCAGTATTGCAGAATCGAAAGAAGGCAATCCTATTGAGGCGACCAAGGAGACCATCCCTGGCCAGGGCCAGGGGAGAATAAGAAAACGCTATATGAACATGAATCTCGCTGTGCATGATGATTTTTGATACGCGAAAGGCTCGTCTCCTCTTTCAACACATTCACAACGCTTCTTTTCTGCTTTGTATTTTGGGTAGTTTTGCTTTAGTTTATCGATCTTGTCACACAAGATGCCATGTGCTGCTTACTGTAGGTACATACGAGTTTATGTACTTATATGTTTTTGTTGACGATTTTATAACCGGAATTTCATTCAGATTCTGAAGAATTCTCGAGTATCTGCTACCTTTGTTCATGAATTTTTGTAGCTTTTTTCCAGATTAACGGATCGAACTTGCCTAAAGATATTGCGAACCATAGTAGTCGTATAACCAAATAATTTCAGGCTCAGGCTTCCGCAATGATGAATTAAAGATTGACATTGATAACGGTAAAGCACGCTATAAGTTGCTATCAAACAGACTTATGACTACAACAACAACAACAATTTGTAACTTATCTCATTGTGCTTAAAAATACATGATGTGCATGTGCCGCCTTCGATAGGAGTTTGGTGATCTCTTTTCTCTGCCCTATCTCTAATACCTAATTCCAAGTCATATTTAGGTACATCAGCTCTCGATTTCTTTCTTCTACTTCATTCCAACAACTCCCCAAAACAGTATCAGAACACTCCTAGAAATGTGGCTACAGCAAAAACCAGAAACAGTGTTCCACCCAAATAGCCAACCTGATTGGAAACTCGGTCAGATATAGAAATGTGTTCCAAATTCCTCAGAGAGAGAGAGAGAGAAGGTCATACCAGTTTTTCAGAGATGTAGTTAGCGAGAAATGCTCCTCCGAGAATGGCAATTGATGTTGCAAGAAGATGTCCTGCAATGGCTCCACTTGCCACACCCCAAGGAGACTGTAGAGAGGGAAGTGAAGAAAACACAAAGATAAATGGAAGTTAGCAGAGTTTAGAAAATGGAATTTGTTTACGATTTGAAAAGTGAAGAAAATATAAAAATAAATCACAGTAGCAGAGTTTGGACGATGAAATACGTTTCTGAATTGGAATTTCAAGAAAATTTGTACCTGAGCAGCACCAAGAGCAATTGTTGCTAGCATCGAGCGATCTCCCCATTCCTAGAGGAAATAACAAATGCAATGGAATGGATGCTTCAGTTTATAGAAAATCTTTTTACATTGGATGCATATAAATGCAGTAGTCCAGTTGGTGATAATTATAGGTCCATTTGAATTTGGATTCAACTCCGGCACAAGTCGAGATTTCTATTTTTCACAGGGATGAAGGGTTCATGGTAGGCGTTCTCTGTCATTGTGCCAATATCACATGAGAAAACGCTGGCTATTTGCCGAGAAACCAAGTTAAAAACTTCATAGAACCTTTAGTCAATGGATAACATGATAACTAGAGTCTCCCACAAATTTTCTAGGGCAGCAGTAAATGGTGGCAGTTGCAACGCATGTGGAGAACTAAACGGACATCGTCTTTCCGAAAATGGTTGAACTAATAGGCAATCAAGCAGAAATCTTGTGAGGATGAAGAATGGTGCCACAAATAACGAGATGTAGATTGCTTACAGCAAAAAATACAAGGCTTAATGACTTCCACACAATTTCGAGTGGATTTGATAGTCGCTTGGACGCCTGTAGACAACAAATACGGCATTTGTGATAAGTTAAAGTACACACCACGAGAGAGAGAGAGAGAGAGAGAGAGAGAGAGAGAGAGAGAGAGAGAGAGAGAGAAGAACATTACATGCACATAACATTGTCATAATCCATACGAAAGAAAGTAATAATATTGCAAACCCATATTAGATTATCTTTAAATGTATATTAAACATGAAACCTCATTATAAAAAAGGTGAATACATTAAGTATTACCTTTTCCTTCACGAGCTCCTCAGCTTCAACATATTCACCAAGTTCAGAGCTGTTCTTTTCACTACTCTTACCTTCTTTTGATGGAAGGTCCCACGCATCTTTTATTGATTTGAGGCCAAAGAACATCAAAAGAGTCACGGCTGCATATTCTCCAATAGGCAATGCTGTTCATAAACCACACAGTTACTAAAGATCAGCAATTGTGATTGTGAGCAAGGACAAAACAAGCCCAAAGTTATCGTATGACAAACACAAAGCTCATTGGAGGACTATCATGCCAAAGTATCGACCCTGATGTACATCACAATAGCAGCAGCCGTTCACATGTTTAATACAAAGAATAGACTGGCTTGGTATCGAGCATCATAAAACAATTTTGTGATGCTAAAATAATGACTCACTTGTCTGAAACTGAGCAGGCACTGAATGAAATATCCGTCCTATTATGACCGAAAGGATTGTCATAAATGAAAGAGCACCCATGGACCCCAGAAGAACCTAGTCAAGAATCGATTAACTTGTCAGAACATTTAGCTTTCCGGATATTATTCAAATATCAAATAGCCTACAATAACAAGAATTGCCTTATACAGAACCATTGCTTGAAGCTCCAGTATCAAAAGATTAGCACAGACAATGTAGCGTAGTGAAATGCAGAAATCCCTTTAATACATAAAGAATTGGAAACCTTTTTTCAGTTTTCGTAAATGGATAATGGGTATTCGGGGACTCATCTCAGACATGAGTCACATGACTTCAAGTGTATGTTTGATAGGCAGGTAAATGGCAAGAACTATTTTAATTCCCAAGATTTGAAGTATTTTTGGTTCTTGAGAAGGAGAAAATTATGCCCCGATAAGTACTGAACCAACTTTGTGGGGCATGCCCTTAGCTCTTCGTCCTCTAGATAAAATCCATGTAACTACTGTAGTACTGTATGACCTGCTTCTATTGATTTTGTTATATTTTCTGGTGGATGATCAGCTTTGCATACTGTTGGGCTTGCGAAGTCTGATTCAACTTGCGTTGCACTTAACTGGAGGTTCGGGGTCGTAGGAGCCCAGGGGGCAGCGCCCATGGCTGGGTTCCGGGGGCAGTGTAGGTTAGTGCAGGTTAAAAATACTTGTTCTACCCAGCAGCCAATGTAACTGGTACTCTTTCTTCATTGTATACATAGTGGAAGCTGGTGTGAGCTGTGGATGTACTCAACCTTTTACATTCTGTTGGAGAACAATGTAAAATCTCTGTCTTGCGTTCTTGTTTACTGTTTTTTTTTAATATATTATTCTTTGCACATTGTGTGTTTGTTGGTTTGGCCAAATTCCCAATAACTGGCATTCTCAAGTCACCCCAACCTGTCATCAGGCCAAGGTAGATACAAGTTTCGATATATTGGTTGTTGAGTGACAATCCATTTTTCCACAATGAAGAAGGGGGATTTCTTCTACAAAGCAGGTCCATAAGCAATTCCGTTACATGGACAGGATCTTCCCAACATTCTCATCCATATCCAGCTTAAATACCCACTCATGCTACTCATAAATGAATTATTCTAAGGGCATTTTCTTCTGTCATGGTTTTATACAGTAGCCTAAATAGCTTCAATTTCCCTTTAATATTTAACTGGCAACTGGTGAGTTTCTTTAGGCCAAAAGGCACTGAAGAGTCGCGGAGTTGGTGCCGAATGTGGCTTATAGTATCAGATACAAAAAACATGTGGCTTCTAGTGAAAATTATTATTTTGATAGATCAGCACATTGGACTTTATTCTAGTAGAAGTACTTGTTTTGATAATGCAGAGAAACAAAGTTTATCTTTTGTTGTATAAACTTCCATTTTGGGGGAAATTCTCCACCAAATTAGAGAAACAAATAGACATATATAAGTATATCCATTTGTAGATATATATATATATATATAGAGAGAGAGAGAGAGAGAGAGAGAGAGAGAGAGAGAGAGAGAGAGTGTTGAAACAATTGCCAGGAGATGAAACATACCAGTCCTCTTTTATATTGCATCGCCAAGAGTGCTGCAATGAAGAATGTCTGTTGAGGATAAGAAGATATTAAAATATGCTTTATGCACCATTAAAGTGGGCAAAATTACATCAGAAATTTAAATTCAGTAGGCTTGGTGTTATGAATGGGAATCTCTGTTAGAAGAATTTAGCTTGAAATCCAAAGTGATCTCCTATTTTGGGTGCATATTGTATGTATCGTACAGGTACTTTACATAAGCCTTTTTTCTATTCCAGCTACCCATGCTCATAACCTCTTCCAGGCATGAAAATGCTATAGGGGCTAGTCCTGAAAAGAGAAAGCATTGATGGCTATGCGCAGATAGTATTTATTTATACATATACATGGAGTATCAAAAGTGGTATGTTATATATAAGCATACATATACCTTGTCGCCAATTTCTGAAACAAATATCAATGAGAATGCAGCAGTGAAGCCTGACTTTGCAATTGCTGCTAAAATTGATGAAGGTCCCCCTTTCACAAAGGCAACGAGTGAATACACAAAAGCACATCCACAAAGCACAGAGACTAGAGAGAGAACATATGGAAGTTGATTAGGAGGCTTTCCGCTGCCAAATCACAAAAGATATATGCATCAGTTTGGAATCAATTGAGGAGGCCCACTTTGACCTATTGTAACCTCTCACAATATATGTGGTACTGCCGTACTGGTACATAATTTTATTTAACTTGCCCCCACCAGTACAAGTCTGAGTTCCACACATCACTATATTTCATTCACAATCAAAGGTCAAGAAATACCAAAATTCACGATAATAGCATCTGAAAAGTACATTTAACACAAAACTACTTACATATCAGATGCATTGTCACTTTGTGGATCGTCAAGAAATGTTTTTTGCTCATTATTTCCCTCGCTCTCTTCAAAACTCCCAGGTCCGATACCAGCACTAGATGCATGTCCTTTGATTTTTCCACGCGTAGATTTCAACCTTGATAGTTCTCCACATCTTACTAAACATAAGTCAGCAAAAGGGTATTTGTTGGTCTACAAGTATAAACTTTAAACAAAATGCTTTGGGATGATACAATGTGGGTGATCAAAACAGACACAACACCACATGACTGAAAAGGCTAACTGATGCTGAAAATCTGTTTTCTAGGAGAGGTAAACTCATTTACATGTGGCAAAATTACATCAAGCTTTTTCGTAGTAACAGCTTAAACTGAGGAATCATCTCGTAGCTTTATATATCAATGCCCCATGGTGGTTAGCAGTGCTCCATAAATTGATAAGGTTAAACAACTCTCGACATACATATACGAAATGATGAAAAAATTGCAATGATTCATGTGCAACTTGGTATGGGTGTCTCTCATGATATGAGCAAAGATCTAATATAACACAAACATGGTCCACAACGGTCAGCTGTGAAACATGATATGGTGTTCTCAGACTGCCACTTCCATTGGGAGAAAAAAAAAGAGGGTGGAAAGTTAGGTCAATGTCCAGTTCAGTTCTAGCAGTAACCAAGAAAGATGAAACCAATACAAAATAAAATTTATGTTCTATCTGTGGTGGGCTGAACCGAATTTGCCCATAGGGTTGGCCCATGATTAGGAAGCGGGCAGAGCCAGGGAACGGGCGTGGCTGGCTGGCCCCGTGTGCGTTACTTGGGCAGAAGCCCAATGAGATAAGAGCGAAGCCAAAGGGAGGTGGGCCGGACCGAAGTCTCCAACCCACCGGTTTATGGCCCAGTTTGTAAGCCCAAGGACCGAGCCTTTGAGTCAGGCTTGCGGGCCGGATTGATCGTTTGGGTTGGTTTGACCCATGCAAAGGCCACATGGAGATTCCTCTTGTTGGTTCCAGGGGGTCCTGGAACGTCTGAGAAGAGGGGCGGTTATTCGTGACGTCACAGGCATGTGCCGTGCATCATGGGCACGCTTAGCTTGGAGGGCAAGTACGTTCGCCTATATAACAGAAGGGATAAACCCTAGGCTACGAGAGGTACACATTGTCACACCATTCTACTGTACCACACCATCTAATACTTGATTAGACGTAACATGGGGACCTATATCTTACCAAAGTTATGGCAGACCATGCAACAATTACTAATTGCATACACAATTTAAACCCAAGCATAATATGCAACACTTTGAGCACGCACATGTCCTTTATCAGTGCAAAGTTATTCACTACCTCTGAAAGCAGTTCCTTCAATCATATATGTTCTGCCTTTCAAAAGAAGAAAATCCTACGCATCCTTACAAGTGAATTAATAAGATGAAGTGAGCTATTCTCCATGTTTGACGGAGGAATAATGAGGTGGAGTGGCCTATTTTCCATTTTAGCAGGAAGTCATTTGGCGATTCAATGCATAAGCTATCATTGGCTACCGCTATTTACCACTTGTGGATGGTGAGAAATGCCAGACTGCTCAACCATAAGCATATAGACCCTACTAGTACCTTGTTTAGGAGCATTGCAACTGATATTAGGGACATGATTTGTTCTTTTAAAATGGTGGTCAACACCCAAGAAAATTAACTTCTTCCTCTAGCTTGGAGTATATCCACCAAAATTCTGAAAATAAATAGACCCAAGAAAGCTTGACTGTAGTTTTCAGCGTCTATTTCTGGTTTCTTGTGGTGATACTCTGACCCTATAGATGTAACTCTATAAGGAGGTTATGGATTTGTTAATCAAAAGCTAACCATCTCACCAAAATACATGCGTATCAGTGAAGGCGCAGCTTTATTTCCTTACTCACCTAAGGGCAATGGGTCAATTGAGACTTGACCCACCTGGCCTCCGCCCAACAGGATAGCTGTTTTTGTTGCGATTAACTCCTAATTTACAAAACAAAACAATACATTGCTTTTGTTTGACAGTAAATTCAATGGACTAAACTAATGCTCAATGCTATACACCTAACCTGCCAAAACCCATATCAATGAACTAATCTTGAAACCCCAAGGCGTTGGCCTAGTGATCAAGATCTGGACTCAGGCGTTTGCTCACTCCTAATTTCTCGGGTTCGAAACCTCTTAGGTGCTATCTTAGGTGCTATCAACTCATTTGGAGCTAGTCCATACAGAACTTGCTCTGACTGGACGGTGGAATTGGTCCTAGGATTAGTCTAGGTTCGCGTAAGCTGGCCTGTTATCAACTACAACAACAAAACAAAAAAAAACTAATCTTGAATTCCCAATCTAGAGAGTTCAAATTTCATGGGTCTTTTCAATTTCCATTCTTTACAAGGAATCTGAGATTCTTGGAGAACATGGGAAAGTCAAACAAAGAACAACAAACAGATAGGAGAATGAGCCAAGAGAGCTTACATGGAGGAGAATTTGAGATGGGTCTTCTGGAAATAACGGCATAGCAAGGTGCCAAAGCCAATAATGGAAGCTTTGCAATTGAGACTCTTGATGGTGGTGTCGTCTCAATTACCAAGCCTTTCATTTTATTCCACTGAAACTTGCTTACAAACTCATGTCTACACTTCAATTTCAACACCCAAAATCTAAATCTTGAAGTAAAACCCAAAACAAAAACCCTGGTGATTGTGAATTTTGATACCCAACAGTTTAGTTGAGTGAGGAGTGAAGACCAAATTGGGTTTCGGTTCTTTTTCTCTCTATCCTGGTGCTAAATTTTCTCTGCCATGTTGTGGGACGATTGAAGAGGCCACGTGTATATGGGAGGAAGGCGATAAACGATACCAATAATGTGTTATACAAACTTTAGGTTGAAAATTAAATAGGAAAATCAACGGCTTCATTTATTTGGTGGGAATGTGGGTGAGAGATGTATTCTCAAGAAATATAAAGTGAAACAAATTTTAGTTTTTTTTGTGTGTGTTATGTTGACAAAAAATTTCTAGAAAAACTAAAAAAAATTGTCATTTTTTGCAAGAAAAGTATTTTCAATGAGAAAATTGAGAATATAAAAACCACGACTTTTTAGTATTTGGAAAAGTTATAAAATGATATGAAGTGCTAAATAACGGTAATCCAAGTCCTCCTCGAGCACAACCATAAACGTACCATTTATTACTAATCTTCTTTTATAATTTTTTCCAAATACTAAAAAGTCTATAACCTCAATTTTCTCACTGAAAATAGTTTTGCCACTAAAACTTCTAAAGTCACGACTTTTAAGTCCAAATCCTCCTTAAGCACATCCGTGGGTCTTATAAGGCAAGTCCAAATCCTTCTACCACTAGAACTTCTAAAGTCACATTATTGGTACGTTTTGTGTTGAGGGATTTGGACTTGCCTTTCCAAATTTCAATGTGATCTTGAAGGCATAAGTTGTACGTTTATGGTTGAAAATATTATGATTTGAAACTAAAAAAGATACACTGAAGATGATATATGGTAATAGATAATTTTTTTGAAATTAATTTGAAACTAAAAGATTAACATATTGATTTGAAGGACACATAATGGATATGTTATGGATAAGAATAACCTTTGCTGCCAATTTTGATCACATAATCTTTTGTTTTTGTCACTGGATAGATGTCTAACTTACTTCTAAGGGGATGGAGAAGGGATACCGCTAAGCGGCATATGCAGGTGCGGCAAGCCCAAAGAGTATCAACCACCACACCAAACACTCGCGCTCCTAACGAAAATTGAACCATCACCTTTTATGTGAAAGTTGTGAGAAAGTGTCACTGGGCTACGAGTCAATTGACCTGATCACATAATTAGTGGAGTAATTATTTAAATCTTGTAAAATTCAAATAACATCCTTCAAAAGAATTTTTTTGAATTGATGATCAGTTGTTAGGATAAAATCAATTTGAATTGATTTGTTAGGGGTATATGGATGGATAGTGTCCTAGCCAAATAGAATAATGTTTATCTTAATCAATTACCGTTTTACTAATTATTTTTTATTTCCCTAAAATCTTTTGTAAAACGTAACCAATAGAACGCTGCCACTGGTCATCACACGAGCTCTTTTCACTGATCCCCTTTTGTTACCCATCTCTAAAAAAATACACATTTTGGAATCAAAATTTTAAATTCCTAGCGGACACATAAATCGAGTTTTGAGAGATGGGATCTGGAGGTGAGTTGCTCGCCCAAACAAAAACTTACGCATTTCCATTCGAATTTTCGAAAACACTTCAACATATATTCCATGAACCGGATCATTCCAATGACAAGTAATACAGAAAGTCTACGTTCACCGCTTTCAATTTTACCGTTCAAAAGTGTTGTGTTTGGTCTAGATTTTTAAAAACTCTTACACAGAAGAGATAATTTTTTTAAATCCGGACCATTAATTATCGAGATAGAAAATGGAACATAGCGTTGGGTGTAGGACTTCTGCTTATAATATGGCTAAAAAAACTTCCAAGTACTATGATTTAGTTAGGTGGTGGCCGGTGGTAGTCACTGTACACTGCAGTACTTTAGATGCCTTCCACTTTTTTAAATAGTGGATTTTTGAAAAAGAAAGTAAATTTTGAGGTAAAAAATTATGTGTTTACGCAAATAATTTTTTTACTAATATGAATCTTATTTGATAGATCTCAATGAGATCTTTTAAATGGTGCAAAAAAAATTAAAAAATTATTTTTCATTTTTGTTATAAGTTTGAAATTACATTCTTTTTAAAAAAGAAAATTTTTAGAAAAAACGGAACAGGGTCAACACCCAAGGGTTGCCCATTGGTTCGGGCGGATATCCAAGTTTTTGAAGTACTCCTCCAGATGTGGAATTCGATTTATCACCGAGTAAGTACCCTAAAATAAGTGGGAAGCTGTGATTGGTGTGGTCGCGCTAATTCCCTCGAAGGTTTGGATTGCATAATTAGGTCCATTAATGACTTGATTGTAGAGCTGTTCCTCCGTTAAAAAAGAAGGAGTTTGCTTACTATTGCAGGTAGTTAATTAGGTAGGTTAGGTTAACACTTTGAGAAGATCAACGTTTTTTTTTTAAATATATCTGAGTTGATCTTGTTCGTCGAAAAAAAACCCAGAAAGTTCTTGTGTGAACTACTCTCTTTTGCTTTTGCATTGGTCCCGCTCCGCGAAAGTTCTTTTTTTTTTAGGGAAAGACTACAATACACGCCTCTTATTTGGGTGTGTATCATATGCACTCCCCAAAATGTTATGAATTATAGAGAAAATGTTACGAATCGTATTACTAAAAAATTACGAATCGTATAAAGGTTACGAAATACACTAAAATGTTATGAATCATAATGAAAATGTTACAAATTGGACTGCTAAAAAGTTATGAATTCTAGAACAAAAGTTACAAAACATGTTAAAATGTTATGAATGAACCATAAAATAGGTGCATATGGTACACCCTTTTAAGGGGTGTGTATTGTAGATTTTTCTTTTTTTTTAAGTACCTATCTACCATGTTACGAAACAGCTCATTCTTTCATAATATATCACATTTAATTCAAAAGACAAATACTCCTTTTAGTCAATGGAACACACCCAATTACATGTACTATGAATACTATTATTCTCATTCTCTATTCACTTGCAGCCTTGTGCATGGGCTTGAATATTTTATAATTTCGTCTAACAAAGATGGAGCTAGAATTTTGATACGAGGGATGACCTATGAGACATATTTTGACGTGAAAATACAATAATTAAATTAGAGAAGTTTTGTGTTTCGATACAGTGACACATTCTACTCCATCTTGAATTAATTATGGTCAATACAGAATGAAATATATAGACTGTATTTTTGTAGACAACTAAAATACCCGTATACTTACTTTTCATCTATAAACTAAATTCAAAATTTTTAAATGCCAATGTAAGAAAACTTGAATTCCTTACTAGATTAAACCAAAATTGTTCAAATGTAATAGGTGAACCCTACTACTAATTACATTAATATTACTCATGACATATATAAAATAACAAACAATTCAAATTTTAATGGGCTTGGGCCTTCGTCAGTCTTTCTAATGATGTTTTAGAGATATGGCATCATTTTCTCGTTCTTTGAATATTTACAACCTTGCTAAACCATTGCTTTTGATTCATCTTTCGATCCTTTAAGCAACATTTTTTGTCAAAAAGAGAAATTATCCGAAGTGGCAAAACTAATGAAAATTTTCAAGAAATCTATTGTAATGGTTACTAAGATTTAAAAAATATTTGAGAATTAATGTAAACTAATAGGAGTATCATCGAAGAATTCCAATTTGACTCCTTTTCAATTTTGTTGGACTTTGATTGCCAAACATACATACTAGTTAGGATTTCAAGCCTCAAATGGGGATGATGTTGTGTAGTGGTGTGCTCAGCACTGTACTGCGCACCTTCGAGCCGTTGGATCGTGCATCAACGGCTTGAATCTTATCTCAGCAATGTACAGCAATGGTTGCCAAAATAAGATATCACGATCCGACGGCTCAAAGAAGCGCAACACAGTGCTGTGCATCTCACAGCACAACACCAATACGAAGTCCTTCAAGTCTTATACCCTTTCCCCATAACTCAATGTTCTAACTTGCTTTGGAAAAATTATTATGGACTTTGAATTTTTGTGAAACTCATATGTGGAAATTCTTTAAAAGATGAGTCCTAAAACATTAAAAAGTAAATTCTAAAAAGGTGGCATTTTCTAAACAAAATAAAATAAAGGCGGCATGCATTTGGTAATTATCACTAAGGAGTTGATTTGTTTTTTGACTTTCGGTTCGACATTCATTGACAGCTAAAAACTCTTTAGAGTCATCGAAATAATTAGGGGCGCCGTTCCTCAATTTTAGAAGTTCTTCGACCCAAGTATAATTCATTCTAACATTTTCCCAATTGAGAAAGAGAGAATGATCATGAATTAAAGTGGAAAACATTTCGCAATCATTCAAAGCGTAGGGAAATCTCCCAAATTCAAGACATAAATTAAAAAGAATATCAAACCATAATCTGCAGCTATTCTTACGTGATAATTTCAAACTTTATCTTATCTTTAAAAACTTTCCAGGTTTCCCTCTCTTTTCTATATTCTAGTCCTAGGGCTAATCAAATTCCCAGTTTTATGAGAAATTTTTCAGTATTGTGTGGGCATGATCACGTGGTGTTCGTGCACGCATCTCAATAGTTCAAACGTGTTTTGGACCGTTCAAATTTGTTTGGGTTTGAAGGAATGTTTTGGTAATTTTGTACTAAAAAATTACTCAAACAAATCTAGACTGTTCAAAATATGTTTGGATGATAGAGATGTGCGCATGGGCACCACATAACCGTGCCCACCCAGCACTGAAAAATTTCTCCACTTTTATATATCCAAAACCTAAAATAAAAAAAAGTGGAAAAGGAGGCGGAGTTGGGCAGTAATTGTGAGCCCGTGACCTCGTTCCACCATGGAAAATAAATACTTTCTCCGTTTCAATTTGTTTGTGAACTTTTTGACTTTGCCTTGTTCTAATTTGTTTGTTCATTTGACTTTCAAATGGATAAATCCCCCATTTTGTCCTTACTTTTTTGAAATAAAATAACTTTCCAAAAAAAAGTGGAGAGAAAATATTGGAAAGTAAACTACTTTTATGTGTAATCGTTATGCTCCCTAAATAAGTTGAATTTCCATTATTGGACAAACAAATTGGAACGGAGGGAATACTTATTTTTTGGATTAAAGATAATGTATTGTGAGAAAATGACTTGTCTCGTAAAACGAAAAATAAGTACTTAAAAAATAAGAATCTTAACGGAACGGGTGCCTAAGTTCCATTATTCTCGTCAGGAATTCATGGGCCCACCCCACCTCACGTAAAAACGTGGAAAATGCTACAGGAGAGACCATAGGAGTTATCGAAAGAAGAAGGGCTTTTGCCGAGTGAGTATCACGTGGTGTTAGGAGTTTTGGTGTGATCATCCCTCTCTCCCCATGCCATCCAAACATTGACCCCACCCAACTTAAATCGAAACGTGGGTGGATCCCACCACATGCAAATTGCGTGGGGTCCACAAATACCGAAGGCCATTTCCTTGCTGCATGATACTGCTACGAGAAGACGGGTGGAGGAATCACATGATACTCGTCACCACGTGGAGTCAAAAGATTTCAAAATTTTTAATTTTCAAAAAAAAAACTGATGACGTGGATACACTGTATTGGTTGTTTGACTTCTCAGTGAGAGCTTATTCGGTGTAATCGTAAGCATTATTGGGGGCGGTCCAGTTTTTTTTATTTGTCTATCTAAAAAAATATAAAAATACCCTCAATGACACCCAATCTGAATTATCTGATCCACTATGGCCCCTGCTCTTTGAGTATTTGCTGTATGACCCTTCTAAAGTAGGAGTAGTTAAACTTTACTACTACAGTACTATTTGTTTGGAACTTGCGTAAAGAAATGGAAGAGTGGAATAGTGGATCGAGAAGAGAAAAATAGCACAACTACATTTTCTCCACTCATCTCGTACTTTCCCTTTATTATTTTCTTTTCGGATTCTGATTCTCTGTGGTTTGACTGCAGAGAAGGGTGTACAGTTCAATTTGGACAGTTTATGTCGAGAATTAATGGTTCAGATTTGTTGAATCTCTTACTAGTAAAAATATATTATTACCGGTAAAAGATTCAAAACAAGTCTAGACTATTGAAAGCGCTAACCGACGGTTGCAATTACTTGAACTGCAACTCTGCAGTACAAAACTGGATTGCAAACAAGCCATATTATTTTCTCTTCTCTTTCTTTTCACAAGTTTCGAACATAGTGTTAGAATTATCTAGCGTATATAGAGAGAGCGTTTCAGTGAGGTTTTACCATGTCATGATCATGATATAATTGTATAGCAGAATTTACTACTAAGTAGATTAAAAAATTAATTTTGATTGGTCATCTATCGTCACACTATTTGATCACATATATTTAAAAATTTGGTGATATGTTGATTTACATAATGGGCTGCAAGATAATTGCATTTGATCATGTGGCAAGGATTGTCCAATTAGCTTGACTTTTTTTTACCTATATAATATGTTCGGGCAATTCTATAAAAAATAAACGGTTCAAATCATCATACTCTGAGATGGAACCCACCTGAGTGCACTATAATTCACAGTGCCTATAAGATCTCTAGATCGGTCAATGGCACGTAAAAAAAAAAAAAAAATTTAACTTGATCTATCGTGAATAGAACCAGAATTAAGTCCTTTTTGGAATAATAAAAAGTTGACAGCAATTTGGTAGTTGACAAATGTAATTTTATTACGCATAATACTCCGCTACAAAACTTTGGCCGTCATTTTCCCTTTGGATTTTAATGTATTACTCATCCAGAGATAACCACATTCGATCACGTGGCAAACAATGTCCAATTAACTCGACTTTTTTTTTTTTTACGCGTAATATGTCCGGCTAATTCCATAAAAAAATAACGATTCGAATCATCATGCTCGATATGGACCACACCCAAGTGCGATACAATCTCATGGTGCCTACATAATCACTAGCTCAGTCAACGACGTGTAAAAATGAAATCAAACTTCATCGTGACCGGAACCAGATTTAAGTCCCTTTTTAGAATAACAAGTCGAAAGCAATTTGGTAGGTGACTATGTGATTTTATCACGTGTAATAATACTCCATTAAGAAGTTTGGATTTTTTAATGTCCTACTATTTCAGAGTGAATATTAATTGTGTACTAGTTTTGAACCAAAGATGGTGCGCTACCATCAAGATTATCGTAACCAATTTTCAAAAGAAAAAATAAAGAGATGGTTGGATCATGTCTACCTAAACTAGAGGTTAGATCATCCCACTCGTATTTCACTTTATAGTATCTTGTCCACCTAAAACTAGGATTTTGAAAAATAGTACTCAGAACGCGCAATAATGTCGATCCGTCCGTTTAGCAATTCAACGGTCCAAATCTCATATTCACTGTGTAGCAGTCGAGCTGTTGATTGCCGAGATGAAATCAGGACCGTTGGATTGCCAAAGGGATGGCTCGGATGGTGTATAGCACAATGTTATGCACTACCCGCATAACACCCATTCCTGTTTGCAAAAACTATCTCATACACATGGGGGCATTGTATGAAGAAATCAGACCCAAAAAAAAAAAAAAAAATGATTTGATTCTTCAGAGTATAATACACTAACGTGGAAAGGTATTTCTCCACATGGGTAGGGAGGCCATGGCCCTTGTGCCCATATGCCTTTTTAACTTTTCACCTTCTTGGGGGAGGAGGTGAATGAAATCCACTGAGTGGCCCATTTTATTTGACGATGCAAATTTTAAATTAAAACATGTCAAAATTATAAATTGTAATCCTGTGCCAAAAAAAAGTTGCGAGTATTATAAATACAGAGAGTGTGAAAATCGCAATCCATATATCTATTATGGATAGTATGAATTATTGTAGCCAATTCAATTTGATACTCTCAAATAACCACTTTTCATTATCAAGATGTATATCCTTATCGAATTCGATTTGATACGTAACCCAAAATCATGGAAGACTTTCTTATCGTATTAAACATGATTTTGTCATCCAAAATTAAGCATCAAATCAAATGAACGTATGATCTATTACTTATATCGAACCTTCGAAGGTAATACTTTACGTTACCACATTAAACAAGATAGAAATATGGGGGAAACGTTACTCGAAACTTAGATAAATGGATAGTACATCCAGCAATGGCTATCAACTTATGAAGTAAATACATCCTATCTTACCCTATGACTCTTTATATTCCACATAGGGTGAAAATGGAATTAATCGCACTTATTTTATACTAGATATCTTTCCTTATTTTGCACGGATTTAAAAACTAAAATCTTGCAATGTTTTTTGTGACATAAAAAGGGTCTATTTTTTTTATTATTATCAACAACGAGTTTGATTTTGTTCACCAATTTTGCACGTAAATTGCACAAATTTGCAATATTATGCATAAAGAGAGCCCATTTACCTGTGTCAACCACTCACTACGTGCATCAATGGCTAATCATGGAGAAGTATAAAAAAATGATTCATACATGTGACCACCACTACATCACGAAATATAAACGTGTTTAGAGTCGTTCGACATGTATCGGGTGGAGTCTTCGACCATCAGATAATTTCTAATACATCTGTGTCGGGAACATTGCTCGTGTTATTACACGGAAGCCAAGAAGGACTGCAAAGCAGGGCATAACTGCCTCAGCTAGACATTTTAAAGCAGGAAAAGGAAAAAATGGAAAAACGCCCAAAAAATCCACATCCCCACATTGGAAGCCCCAAAAAACCCTCCGCGTTGTTGAGGATACGATACATATACCCAAGCGAAAGAGAGAGGAAACAGCCCCTCCTCTCACCCCTCTCTCTCTCTAAATAGACGCCCCCCTTTCTCTCTCTAAACCAAACGAAGGAAAACCCTTTGAGACCCTTTTTTGAACGTTCCAATTTCTTCTCTCTCTGGAATGGAGGCGGAGCGTTTCATGGTGGACGACCTTCTCAACTTCACGTTGGACGTGTGTGGGGAGGTGGTAGATGACGACAAAAATGACAAAAATACCCTCAAACCCCGTCCCTCTTCTTCCCTAGAGTTGTTGGACCGAAACACCCAGGACCCAGATGAGCTTCCGAGCCTCTCCCCTGTAAGTTCTCTCGAAATCCCCTTTTTTTGCCGAAACTCGGACCGAGTTCATCCTGACTCGGGCGAGTCTGCGTGTTTTGTGTTGTTTTAGGGGGGCTGACTCGGCCCTGGTTTGAGTTGACTCGGACGGGTTGGGTCCGAGTAGGGGTTGTTGGGTGGTGACTCGGCCGAGCCAGGGAGGTGGCTTTTCTCGTGACGAGTCTGAAAGTCCGACATGGGGGCTGTGGCAGTTTCGATATTGAGGGTGATATGGTGGGCGTTTCTTAAACGTGTTTTTGCGAGGACGGTTTTGGCCTTGGGAGCCCTAAATATTTGAACCAACACATGGGATAACGAATGCATGCAGAAGGGTAGTTTAGGCATTTCGATGATTACGAGGCGCCGTGGACCCCGTGTGTCGCAATTACAGCGCGTTGTACGAATAAATGAGACTTTCCCATTTGAAACCGATATTTGTATGTGTGAAAGGACTATAATGCCCCTCAATGTCCCATTTCTTTTCCATTTTTATCCCTTTTCTGGAGAAAAGTTCATCTTTAATCTTTATTAGGTAAAAAAAATAGCCTAGGAATGTGAAAAGGATAACATTCCCTTCACCACCACCAAAACCTAATTTCCTTTTTCAAAAAAAAAAGCCCCCTGAAATTGAGTAAGAAAACCCCACCTCTCCAATACTTTACCAAACCCATTATCAAAAGGAATTTGAGTTGCTTTTTCCTCTCTCAAATTTTCATCTTTATTATCTGGATTCCAAATTTAATGTTTTGCCATAACAAAAAAATTACCCCTTTTTTTGGGGTGAGACCCCTTTTGCTAAGGTTCTTATTTAACTATTTATTACTTGTTGGAGGAGACAGGTCATTCTCTCATAATATATTACTTTTAATTTAAATATAAATACTTATTTAAAAAATAAAACTTATTTTAGTTAGTGAAACACATTCAGAATTGGAGCAAATTAAGTCTTAATTAGCCCTTTGTCTTTTTTTTCCCCCCTAAGATTAGAAGAAGGTTGGGGCTAGTTTGCTCGCACTTGAACTAATTTTGGGGCGAGGCCCTAAACTTTTTTCTTTTTTAATCTGCGCGAGGCCCTAAACTTACCGACTGGATAAACCCTCCAATAGCCGTGGTTTGGATTTGAACATGTGAGCTCATGAGGACAAACTTAGTACTAACTTTCTTGTGTCCACCCCGCCAAACACCCTTGGGGTTATGTGCCCTTTGTCTTTATGAAGAGGCAAAATATGGTGACCCTTTCGTAAAGATGGTGACACACAATCACTAAAATTATTTCAATAACTCTACGTGGTCATGTCCTCCTTCAGTGCAAGGGACATGGGTCCTACTGGAATATGACCCTTGTGTGATTTTGCAGGTTCACAGGCATGTGGTGTGAAATGATCAATCTGCAATTCCATGAGTTAAAAAATGAAGAAAAATTTAATAAAGAGAAAGGAAAAATGTGAATCCTTTGGGAATTCTTTGCCCTATTTGCTTGATTGACAGTAGTCCTATGACTTGGTGAAAGTGGAGGAAATCAATGCATGGAGTGGTTGGGGTTGGTCCTTGGAGCTCCTAGCATGCTTGGGTTCAAGTCCTCATAGTAGCTTGGCATGCAAAACTTACTCTTCCATTCCTATAGCATGCGAGAGGATTTAAGCTTCTGTCCCGGCATACAGCTTAGGTGCATAAGTCCCTATTGATGGAAAAATTATTCAGTTGAGGAAAGCTACAACACAACTCTGGACACAACTGCATCCGGAGTTGTTCGATGTACATGGGTACACATGCATCGAATGGCTTTGGATGCAGTTGTGTCCGGAGTTGTGTTTGTAGACTTTTTGTTATTCAATGCGCCCAAGGGTACCGCCACAGCCATAGGCTCCTTGTTTACCTCACATTTGTCGTGGGGCCTAAGACAAGTGTGTAGGCCCCATCTAAATGTGTGGCGGAAAATGGGTTGGGGCACCACTTGGCAGTGTCCAGGACACTTAATAATCTCTCGATTCTCTCCTTTTGATGACTATGTGGTGCTTAGGGCAATATTGCATTACATGACGCACATGTGGAGTAGCCTTATTGCATATTTATTTCTGTAAATGAGGAAATAGAGTTTGAGTTGTTTGCCTGTGGCTATTTGGCTTTGAAACCGTTAACACGTGCCTTCATATATCGGGTTGAATTGAGTTTCATCGAAGAATTTGTGCTGAACCATTTGTTTTCCCCATATCAGGAATTTGGAGAGGAAGAGCTAGAATGGTTGTCGAACAAAGACGCATTTCCGGCAGTTGAGACGTGCTTTCCATGCGACGAGACGTGCTTGGAACTTCTCTCGGGCCACCCCGGCATTGTCCTGAACCACCAGAGCCCTGTGTCGGTGCTAGAAACCGCCAACACCACCACCACTAGCAGCAGCACAAGCAATAGCAATAGCAGCTCGATCACGACTTGTCCAGTCAACATTTTAGTTCCATGGTGCTACCCGATGAAAAAACGGAGCAAGCGGCGTTTGAGGCGGCGACGTGGGTTTTCCGACTTGTCGAGTCAGCATTGCTGGTGGCGGAACCAAGCAAAGGTTAAGACTAGCAAGAAAGAATTACCCAGATTACCCCCAGCACCAACAAGTGCCTCAAGAATTGGAAGGAGGTGCCAGCATTGCCAGGTGGACAAGACCCCACAATGGCGGGCGGGTCCCATGGGGCCCAAAACATTGTGCAACGCATGTGGCGTCCGGTACAAGTCGGGGCGGCTCGTGCCCGAGTACCGCCCAGCATGCAGTCCGACGTTTTCGAGCCAGTTGCATTCGAATTCTCACCGGAAGGTGATGGAGATGAGGAAGCAGAAGGAGATGGGAGGAGGGATGACGGTGGCAAATGGAGCATGTTGATATAGAGTAGGGTAGAGGTGAGTATTTTTCCTTTGTTCTTTTTAGGATAGTTTTAGATTTAGGAACTAGGGTTTGTTGTAATGGGCTCTACTGAATTGTTAGTGAACCGTATCTGGTCTGTTTTCATCAAAATACATCAGGGGAATTTTGACTTTTTTTTCTAGTGTCAGTCAGGTATGCATTATTAGAATAGAAAACCCTAAAAAGATTTGGTTTTGGTTTTAGTTTTTTGGCCATCAATTACAACTTTTTTGCTTGATTGATTGGAAATTTGGAGTGGTGGTGATGACATTTTGAGAGTAACTTGGAATGTGCTCAAATGAGGGTTTTGTGAATTTTTAGAGGGGGAAGTTGCTACATCATGTTTGATTTACCTGATGGTCACAACCAGCTATTGGTGCTAGTGCTAAGTTACGCCAGAATTGACGTTAACTTAGCACCGACGTTAGCTTAGCACCGATAGCTACTGCTGTACTGCCTATTTGTGGAGTTGCTTTTGCTTCGACCACAGGTGGTATTTTTCATGTCAAAAGCCTTCGAATTAGGATTGATGGAGGATTGAAAGTTCAATTGTTACTCTCACTGAACTAGGTAAATGAGGTATTCATATTATGTACTACTTTTTTTTTTCAGTATATGTGGTGGAATTTTAATTTCCAAAGGTTCATCTGCTTTTAATAAAGGTACGGATATGACTTGGGATTTCTAGTTTTCACTATTCCAAATGAACCAAAAGTACCAGTCTACCATTGAGGTGGTAGCCCAATTGGCAGGGTTCACCACTCGTCTCGATGGAGACGTGGGTTCGAGTTCTGGCAGGTGGCTTGGCCTCACATCTACAGATGAGCCTTTGGACCATTAAGGGGTGAGCTTATGCCAATTGTGTACCAGGTAGTGCCATGGTGACGGCCCGTCCTTCCGGACGGTAGCTATGGCTCGAATAGGAGATTCCATCAGCAGACAGGGAGCCCATATGGTTATGCAGCTCACGCTCAATGGAAGTTGCTACGCTGGTTGTCTCCTCCCACCCTATTTTGTTTTCAAAAAACATGAACCAAAACTCAAGTTGGAGCAATGATTGGTCGAGTGAGAACATGATTTGTTCTTCCATGCTCTTTAGTTCAATTCTTGCGCTGAAATTTTGATCGTGTTTTCTTGTTTTTAATGTGTCAAACGAAGTGTGCGTGAACTGATTTGGATACTCGAACATAAAAAAAGAGAGATGGTGTTCAGTCCATCAGTCCGATGGCTTGTGTATTTAAAAATGGCCTATTGCAGCGGTCGACCAAATCTATTGGTTTCAAACATGAAAAAATAGTACTACGGAGTAGTTCTTTTTGCATTTTGCTATTCTGTGGTTCAACTTTCTATTGGTTGGACGGTTCTGCCCCTATAATTTGCAATTGGCATTCTCAACTTTATTGATTGAGAGAGAGGTTGATCATCCGTATAGCTAGCTGTTGTCACTTATTGCAGAGAACATGGACCCTTTTGGCATGTGGTTGGGTGGGTGAGGTGTGTACGAGAGCAATTCATGTGGTGGGAAAGAAATCTGTGAACTAACCATGTGCAATTCATGTGACCTATATGGGGAAAGGATAAAGCTTTTTTCTTTTTTTTAATGAAGGGTGTCGTGAGGTGTCATGTGTGTATCTCGGACTAATCTCTTCCGTCTCTTTCATAGCCGTTTCGCACGCTTAAGCGTGGGATAACCCCAAGAGTTGCTGGTAATGAGAATTGAACATGAGGTCTAGAAAAAGAGTAAACACCTAAATTTCAGACTAAAACCAAGACCACCAGGCCAAACCCTTAGAGCTTTTCTTATGAAAGTTTTTTATGGTTTACAAAATGGAAGTGTTCGTATAGTATCCCGTCACCTCCGTCAAGGAGTATTGCCCCGTCACACCACATCACTAACTGTAGGGGACTCCACCGCATTTACGTCGGGGCTGAAGCTAAGGTCCCACCACGCATGAGTGGTGTTAGGAGTATGTTTAGTCCTAATGAGGGACTACAAGGACTTGACCCTGGGTTTGTCCAGCCAAGTTCAAGTTCCTAAACACTGAACCAACCTGTCATTGGTAAAAGTTATGCACTTGCACAAAATATCTACCCAGAGTCCTCCTTAAGCCTTATACACGAGGACAAGTATAAGTGTCGAGTGCAACAGTGACATCATTTTACATGGTGTAATTGGTGAAAAAAAAAACACACAAATGAAGCAGATTGGCGGATATCCCTCGTCCTTGCTATGACTGAATTGCTATTGTAAGAAAAAAAACCCCATCATTTTGTCAAGTGAATCATCGTTTTTTTAACCTAATTGTCAAGTCAACTTGCATATATTTTGACTAATTCCAAAATTTTAAAGTTAATAACTAAATAAACCCTATATTAACGGCACAAGGTTTGGTGTACGATTTAATCCGTCCACACCATCTTATAGGAGGGGATAAATAGATTTACTATTCAATCCCATGTTTGGATAGGATTGTGCAATTCCCTAGATAACCTTAGGTTAACTAAACATTAATCTGGGTGACCCACACACATTATAGGACGTGATTAATACATAGCCTGCTGTCTGTGGTTGACCGGGCGCTGCGCCGGTGCAGTCCTAATCAGGTTTTGACAAAAAACAAGACAAGAGAGCCAAAACAAAGAGTTAGGTAATCTTTTACTGATTAGCAACTTTTTGTTTGTAGGTTAGGGGCTAGTAGTTCATTTTTTTAACCAACAGGGATTAGTAGTTTAATCCTAATGCATATAGGGTATCGATAGTCGATAGATACAGTGGCTTGAGCTTTGCCCAGGCACTATACGGGGTCCTTGTCAGTGGACGGTGGAATTGATTTCCATAAGTACTAGTCGACGTGTACCGTACGTATAAGTTGGACCAGACACTTGTTTATAAAAACAAAAGAAAAATACTGCGGCTTACCGTCTCTTGGTTTGTTATAGTATTAGTCAAGATGCTTAACATGATTAGCTAGGCTGAGTATATAATATGCATGAAAAGAAGAGAATTATGAACTTTTTGCTATGTTTTAGAGAATGCTGAATGTATTGATGGACCTAGCACCCTATGACACTTAAGAGAAATGGAATTATGTGAAACCACATCATCCCTAGGGCTTTTCTTGAATTTTTTTGGGGGAAAGTAAAAATAATTGATGACCTTTAGATCATTTGGTTGAATTCTAGTGTAATGCCTTCTTCTTTTTTTATCTTTCCCTTTGTCTTTGTATCTATCTCCAAAGCTTAATGAAATCTTTGTTTTTGTCGTTCAAAAATAAAAATAAAAATAACAAGGATCTTGAGAGAGAAGGATGAGGGCCGATTCTTTTTCTTTTTTTTTTTGAAGAGCAATGCTACACCACGTATCCGAAGATATAGAGGTGTTCAGAATCGTCCGATGCACGTGAGTCTCACACAATAGATGCGGAGCTAGCCAACATACGTATGTCGTCCGGTTCGGACACATATGATATATATGCACATCGATCTTATTCTTACAAATTGTAAAGGGCGTACCAAAAATTTAAAAAAAAAGGTGAGTATTGTAGTTGTGTACCCAAAACTTTAATAGTATGTGTCTAGAAGTTTTCCTTCTCAAGCTTCCATTAGTGAGAAATGAATAAGGTATACTTGCCAGTTTTGGCATAACTAGATGCAACAATAAGGTTGCCCCATGGTAAATTGTGTTCCAAAAACTTATTACTCCAGTATGTGAAATGAAGTTTGGCTATTGATCATTGCAAGGGTAAAAGTTTCAGTTATTTCTTGTTCAAGTTGGTCCTGACAACTGAGATTTAACACCTCTGGATGGAAATGAATTCTCGAGTTTTTGGAGAGAGAAGCAGGGGAGCTCATGTTGTGCTGACAAGTATTGAAGAGAATGTTAGATTTCGTGTTTGTACTTGGGAGCACTACCCAAACTCTCTTGAGAACTGAAGACTTTGCCGTCTCTGGAATATTTCAAGCAGAGTTCTTGGGACTTCAATTTTGCAGTTTTGGTAGAATGTGTTGAGGTTTCCTTTGCATAGGTTATTGTACGTCTTATATATCTATAATTTTATATACATAATCACAAATTCGGGTTAAGATCGGTTAGGCAATATCTCTATGTCTAATCTTTCTCAAACTTAAATATTTAGAGGTGGAGCCCACATACTTGTATTCGGCGAGAGGTATTTTTTTCTGAAGCACAGACTAATTTTTCCTCATTGAGTCTGATGCACAGGGCTACTCTTTTCGAGTAAAGAGAAAATCTTTTTAATTTTCGTATTTACAATCCTTTTGTTTGGCTCCCAATAACATTGTTCAAAATTAGGTCCTCTTTATAGTGGTGTCTGACTCCTGTGTTATCTTTTTTTTTGCTTGAGCCCCACAATCATGGAACCGATAGTTATTTATATTAACTTGTGTTTGATTACATGATGTTTGGGTAAGCTTTACTCGCATTCAACTCAACTCGGGACCGTCAAGTTAACAACTAGGAAAGCTTCTAATAGTCTCAAGGCTTTTTATAGTTAGCGGTCGGAGTCGAACTTACGAACTTGGAAGAGTAAACTCTTTACTTGTTGTTCCCGCTAAACTAACCCCTTGAGATTATACAACCAATCTTTATAAAAAGTTGCAGCTCACCTCCTAATTTTTTGGATGTAGATATTGTGATAACCCAATTTTAAAATACAAAAATCGAAACTTTTCTTAAAATTCTTTCACCGCGGCTAAATTCAAAACAAATTTTACCTATGGTAATTTTCGAATTTTTTTTCTGAGGCTAGGTTCCACTAAGCTTTTTCGGTATTTTGTCCTTATTCAAAAAATTTCGCGTTTGTTAGTTTTGTGCCTAACTTTTGTGGATTATTGATTCGTCTCATCAAGACGAATCAAAAAAGAAAAAAAAATATGATTTTTACATAAATATTTTTGAAAATATTCAAGATAAAGTCTAAAAAGGCCAAATAACCGGCTTTGGGGTTCGATATTGCCTACTTGAACCGGAATAAAATTGGGCCGCAGGCCCATGTACTGTTGTAATGACAGGCCATGCCCCATCTGGCCTATGCTGGACCTTTGAAGGGTGGAGGCCCTCAGCAGGCCTTAAGATCCAGCTCAACTGGGTTGGCCCAAAGCAGGCCTTAAGATCCATCAGGCCTTATTCTAGGGAGAGAAGCTGTGTTATAGGGAGAGAAAAGCCGAAGGAGGCTGTAATTTGTTGATAATGGGTAGGGCCGTAAATGAATCAAGTCGTTTGTGAACTGTTTGAGATTCGACTTGGTAAAGATTCGTTCGAGTTTGATTCAAGTGCTAAATGAACTGAACTTGACCCTTAATTTCATGCTCGTTTAATGAATGGACCGAACCAAAACTTGATAGTATTTGGCTTGATTAGACTCACGAACTTAGAGTATGTATATATATCTCATAAGAATTCCACGTATAAACCTTTGGTATGTATAAGCTTTTACATTCATATAATGACGATTTTATAATTTATTCATGTATAAACTTTGAAAAGTATTATTTTAATACTTTTAATATGTTTTGATATTTTCACATAAGTGTGAATATGTTAATGTACAAAATGAAAATTTTATTTGCAACTCTAAATCTATATGAGAGGATAAATATTTAATATTTGTGACTCATTAAGGCTCGTAAAATTAGTTCGAGTTCGACTCAAACCTAAGCAAGTTTGGCTCAAGCCTGGTTCTTCAAATTTTCATTGAGTTTGAGGTCAACTCGGGTTCACTTAAAAATTTAATGAACAAACCTAAACATTCTAAAGGTAGGCTTGATTTGGTTCGCTTGCAGCCGTTGCCCTAGCAATCAGGGAGACAGTGTCATACTCCAAAATGAGAAGTGACCGACCATAAACCACAAGACCAAAACTCATAGAATATGCAGCCTAAAAAGAAATTTTACAAAAACTCCCAAGCAAAGATCCACCAAACAGTCAACCATTTTTTTTTTATTCAGGACATTCCCAACCAATAAATTCCACAAAAAGAATGGGGCACAAACATGCCATGAACCAAATAAAATCCAATGATCCAACAATAATAAAAGAATCCAGATGTCTGACAAAATATTTCAAATGTGGAAGCAATTAATAAAATAAAAATATGATGAGACACCCCAAAGAGGTCAATACAAGAAATTCCCGAGATGCCACCAGAGTCCTTACCTATTTCCCCAACTTGGCTGAAAAAAAAGTTGGAATAAATCCATCAGTTGACGAGCTCAGTGAGTAGCAAAGCATGTCTATTAAATATAGTTCTAAAACAAGGATCAAAATAATTTACCTTAGTAATATAAATTTGGCATACAGGTGAACGACAAAATAATCAATTAATCCAATTAACGATTCATCTGAAATAAGTCTCAATGGTGATCACAATACAACCTCTAATAACAATGGGGAACCACAACCAAAATCAATAGTACCAAGTGCCAGTGAACAAATGTTTCATAATTGGATCCAATATCGAATCTTAGAGTCACCACGAGTAGACAACCTGTGAAACTTTTTCCAAAGAACGATCCGGTCAATAACAACCGTTGAGCATTAGGCTCACTGGCCTAATTTGGTCCCTAGACTTCCAAAATATGTTCCCATCAATATCTACAAAGTTCTCACCAAAAAATTATTCGAACAACAAATGGTTTTACCGATACCGCATGCCAATTTAATATAATCAAATATAAACAATATGTATTTCCAATTTCAATAGTAAATTTCTCAAAACAACAATTTAAGAGACACGGAAAAGTTCGAAAGTACATAACATACTTAACCACTCACCTGATCCAAACGAAATGCGATCAAACAACGAGAAACAAGATCAACTTGAAGAGAGAATCATATGGCATTATTATTTTATATCACTAAATGTACCAATTAGGACTGACGTCAATTACAATAAACTATTCCTAGAACTAGCTCACTCCAAGCCACCAGAACCATCCAAAACCTTAAACTTCAATTTTCAACTCAAACAATCACCCTGTTCGGTTGGCCTTTTTCAATTTTTATTTCACAAAGTTCTTTTTAAAAGCAAAGTGTTTAAAGAGACCTGCTTTTCCCACCCCCTGACACACCCCCCGCCGGCCCCACCTCGCTTTTCCCGGACTACCTCCACCCCTCCCTCCCTCTCTCTCTCCCTATTCTTTCTTTCTTTCTTTCTTTATGGTTTGAATTTTTTTTTTCCCTCTTATTTCCAATTTGTTTTTTTTTCCATTTTTTTTCCTTTTATTTCCAGTTTCCTTTTCTCTTTAATAATAGGTTCAAGTTTAATTCTAGGCTTTGTAAAGTAATTGAAAGAAAAAAAATGTTTCAATTGATCATGTTTATTCGACTGTTTTATTTTTCTTTTTTTGTCCTTTATAGATTAAAAAATATAGTTACAAAAATAAGTGTTTCAATTTTCAATCCGTTTAAACCAGTGCAAAGATGTTCACCCTGTTCGGTTGGCCTTTTTCAATTTTTATTTCACAAAGTTCTTTTTAAAAGCAAAGTGTTTAAAGAGACCTGCTTTTCCCACCCCCTGACACACCCCCCGCCGGCCCCACCTCCAGTGGCGGACCCAGAAATTCATGGCACTGGGGTCAAATTTTACACTCCTTCCGTCCCACTTTGTTGTGCTCGACCCCTGTTGTTACCCGCTAAAAACTAACCCATTAGAATTTCAATCCGTTTGAATGGGTGGAAAGATTTTATTTTTCTGATCATTTAATTCTAAAGGGTCATAATTAAATTTTGACTGTAGGATTCTCGTTAGTTAGTCCTACGAGATATTTGATTATACGATTTTCTTAGGATTAATCAACGAGAGCCCTATAGTCAAAATTTAATTATGACCATTTAGGATAAAATGATCAGAAAACTAAAATCTTTCTATCAGTTCAAACGAATTGAAATTTGGAACACCTAATTTTTTAACCATATTTTTTAATATATAAACTACAAGTTGAAAAATTAAGTATTCCAAATTTCAATCCGTTTGAATGGGTGAGAAGATTTTATTTTTCTGATCATTTAATTCTAAAGTCATAATTAAATTTTGACTTTAAGACTCTCGTTGGTTAGTCCTAAAAGATATTTGATTCTATGATTTTCTTAAGGCTAATCAATGAGAGCCCTATAGTCAAAATTTAATTATGACCCTTTAGAATTAAATGATAAATAAAATAAAATCTTCTCATCCATCCAAACGGATTGTAATTTGGAACACTTGATTTTTAAGAGAAAGCTGTGTCCGGAGAGAGAAAAATCGTGTGTCAATAAGACGAATTTTTATTGGTGGGAGGCACCACCTGGCTAAGTCCACGTGTTGCCCTTGGGGCAATGAATATGGTGAGGGCAAGAATTGAATTATTGTTGTAGTACTTGGGGGCAAATTTACTAAAATATCCCAAATATGTATAGCCATCGTGAGGTAATTTGGAGGGCAGTGGGGTCACGTGACCACCCTTGCCCTCACATGCTTCCGCCCCTGCCCACCTCGCTTTTCCCGGACTACCTCCACCCCTCCCTCCCTCTCTCTCTCCCTTTTCTTTCTTTCTTTCTTTCTTTATGGTTTGAATTTTTTTTTTCCCTCTTATTTTCAATTTGTTTTTTTTTCCATTTTTTTTCCTTTTATTTCCAGTTTCCTTTTCTCTTTAATAATAGGTTCAAGTTTAATTCTAGGCTTTGTAAAGTAATTGAAAGAAAAAAAATGTTTCAATTGATCATGTTTATCCGACTGTTTTATTTTTCTTTTTTTGTCCTTTATAGATTAAAAAATATAGTTACAAAAATAAGTGTTTCAATTTTCAATCCGTTTAAACCAGTGCAAAGATGTT
>BPLS01000606.1:35367-49273 GCA_019656275.1 Rhododendron kiyosumense
ATTTTTCTGATCATTTCATCCTAAATAGTCGTAATAAATTTTTGGTTTCAAGGTCTTTCAATGGACACCCTAAGAGAGTCTTGAAACTAAATAAATAAGATATAAGTAATTAAATAAAAAAATAAAGGTCAGCATGGAACATATAAAATATAAAAATTAATGAAAATAAATTAAGTGTTCCGAATTTCAATCCGTTTGAATGGGTGGGAAGATTTTATGTTTCTGATCATTTAATTCTAAAGGGTCATAATTTAATTTTGATTATAGGACTCTTGTTGGTTAGTCCTAAGATATATTTGATTCAACGATTTTGTTAGTGTTAATCAACGAGAGCCCTATAATCAAAATTTAATTATGACAATTTAGGATAAAATGATCAGAAAACTAAAATTTTTCTATTGGTTCAAACGAATTGAAATTTGGAACACTTAATTTTTTAACCATATTTTTTAATATATAAACTGTAAATTAAAAAATTAAGTGTTCCAAATTTCAATCTGTTTGAATGGGTGAGAAGATTTTATTTTTCTGATCATTTAATTCTAAAGGGTCATAATTAAATTTTGACTCTAAAGCTCTCGTTGGTTAGTCGTAAGAGATATTTGATTCTACGATTTTCTTAGAGCTAATCAACTATTTGCTTTGGGAGCCGGGGGTGGAGGGGGTAAATGCTAGGGGTGGCGGGGGTAAATTGGGGAAATGGGCTGTGGGGTCAGCGGAGGGTGTGTCAGGGGGTGGGAAAAGCAATTTACGTGTTTGAAAGTTGTAGGGTCCAAAAAGTAACTATAGCATACATCTCTCAAAAGGGCAAAAAAAAAAGTCTGTACAGATCAGACATCTGAATCCGTCAGATTCTCGAGAGAGGGAGAGTAGTCCCACTATTTGGTACCGATGGGTACGATCCTGAAATCGTACTAGTGGGCCTACTCCGGCCACCAAACGGTCGATCTAAGCCGTTCAAAAATTTTTAAAAAAAATAACAAGGGGTCCACGCGAGAATTGATGGCATCCGATGCGTGTAGAGTACTCGGTCTAAGCACTCCATTTCGTACACATATACACCCATTTTCGTTATGTACAAAAATGGGATGTTTGGATCGAGAACTTACAAACGTCAGATGCCATTGATTCTCTTACAAACCCCATTGTTAATTTTTTTAGATTTTTTGGACGGCTTGGATCGGCTGTCCGATGGCCGGAGTGGGCCCGGCAAGCCCGTTGGTACAATTACGTGATGATATTGATTTGGTACTAAATATCATTTCTGAAGAGAGAGAGAGAGATGGTCCACGCTTTTCCAGGACCCACCACTTGATTATTTCCGGTCATGAACAGGTTTTTTTCCCCTTTTGAGAAAGTCAAGGGACCCATTCATCTCTCACTCATCTCTGAAATTTCGCATCCAATCACATGTTTTTACATTTTAACTCAAAATTTTCATTCCAAAATTGTGATCCAAACACAGTGAATATATTTCCCAACTGACCACGTGTTCTCCATTCCCAAACTCTACCATATAGACTTTATTCTCACAAGCATAACTATTTAGTCTACGTACATACAAATTGTAACGACCCTAATTTTGGTCCTAATTTTTTTTTTAATTTCATAATATTTTATTAAGACTCACTAATTAAATTAGACTAATTGATTTAATTATTGTAACCAGGTATTTAATTCATATAGTTACTTTAAATTTCCTATATAACATTTTAAAATTTATTATACGTGTGTGTATATATATATAATCCCCTTCAAGATAAATAGGGTTATAAGAGATAAACTTCGAATTGATCTACGATGATAAGGATACAAAGATTAAAAATCTAAATTAACTGTTCCTATCTTTATATAACAAAAACCAAACCCACCCAATTCCCCATTTATTTGGCTGAGAGAGAGGAGAGAATTGTTCGGTTTGGGGTTTGGAAAATTTTTTCCAAATCTAAATCCACTCATTACCTATAATTTTAATTATTATTTTCATTTCTCTCTCCACTTATTACTCCTATATCCAATCATTAATCTTATTTCTCCCTCTATCTCTCTCCACTCATTACCTATATCCCTAATTATTACCCTATTTTCACTCTTCACTCATTACCCAAAAATCAAACCCAAAAATTTTCTAAACCCACAACCGAACAAAGCTCTCCCACTTTCCTCCACCACTCCCTCAATATACTCCACCCCTCCTTTATTTTAACTACCCAGTACTCTCTTTCCTATTTTTTTTTTCGGCAGAGAGAGGAAGAAGAGAGAGATATCATTACCATCATCCTCCACTATCTTCTTCTTTTCTTTTTTCTTATTTTTGCCGAGAGAGAGAGCATTAATAGGTTGTTGTCCATTTTTTTTTCTTTTTGTTTGTTTGTTGTTCTTCTAATTTTCCGGGAGGGAGAGAAGAGTGACTGGAAAAGAAGAAAAGAGGAAGAAGAAGAACACCGCATGTACCGTTGCCGCAACCAAGCTAACACTTCCGAAAACACCATTTTTATCCACCCTAGCTTGAACTCCAAGGATCAAGATAGATTTTTCATTGTCCCTTAACTCTGAGTATAATGAATTATTTAGACTTGACTCAGTTGCTTATAGAAAGCCCAATCGGAGAAAATTGTGAAACTAATAAAAACATGTTCGAATCAGTTTGTACCTCTCATCCATAACCATGTTCCTACGGACGCCCATCTCTAGACCAAGCGTTTGTAACCCTTATATATATCTTATCCGCAAACTCGATCCAGGTCAGAACCTAGATTTTTGTTTTGTCACTGTAGGTATGCTAGAACATGTTATAATATGGCTTCGTACAAATTACCCTTGAACACTATACTAACTTGTTTAATACGTCAACTGTCATTTATGTTAGAGTATATAAACGAACCTAGGTGTTAGTTTAAATCACTCTGACCCGTTACTGATCCTCTACTGTTGGAGTGTTTTTCACTGTTATTAGTTGATTAGAAAATCTTGAACTTTAGATTAGTTTGGTTAATTATAATACTACGTGCATTAGAATGTGTGGTTAGCCAAAATGAATTCTTAAAGGAGAATAAGACATCTTAAAATATGAAAGTGTAGTATGTTTAAGTAAAGGTATGCTACTAAATTTTTTTATATATGAATACGTAGCCAAAAAGAATAAGTCACTGATAGAAGAAAAATTAGTAAAATGAAGAATCTATTCAAATAACACTATGCAAATTAGCTAGTTAGTAATTACTAGAACCGGCATATATTTTTTTTAGTATATAAAAAAAATACTTTTTCTCTACGAATATAATTTTTGAATAAAAAGGTTTTGTAAGTAAAAGAAATATTTGCTTTAACTAATATAAGATCTATGTTTTCAAGTGAGACCGTAATAGTCTACATCGGTAATATTGTTTGAAAATGCCTAAGAGTACTAAAATTTCTAAGTATCCCTAAGGCTTATGAAATAACTATTCAATCCTTAGATAATGGAAATTACTAAAATGAACTTATATGCAAAATCCTACTGAAACCCAAAAGTCACAAGGACAGATCCAAATACTTTATGTGAAATTCAATTTGTCTTTAGAACTATTAATAATGTTATGTTTCATTGACTCTGTATGAACTGTGGTTATTATTGATTCACTTGCAAATACTTTGGTATTGAAACATATCGAAATTGGTGTGAAGTTAGTTTGGACTTAAGCTCACTAGATGTAGGTGTGCGGCGGTTCAGTTATCCTATGTCTGTAGTTATATTATGATCTGTTTATCTTCTTATTTGAAATAATTGCTTTGTTGATTGAATCGAGAACATAGAAAGGACATTATGAACATTGGATGATTTGTGGGCTTAGAGAAAGTATATAGATGTTGTTCTGGTTAACGGAAAAAGGAAATAGATGGAAAGTTGTGGGCTTAGCAGGACCTCGGGTGTGACCTGACAGGACCTCGTGTGATCGGGGGTAGCCTGGTAGGACCTTGAGGGCAGCCTGAAAGACTCGGTGTAGCTAGGGTGGCCAAGCAGGACCGCATGGGTAACCTGACAGGACCTCAGGTATTAAGGGTAGCCTAGCAGGACTTTGAGGGCAGCCTGATGGACCTAGAATTGTGAGGGTGGCCAAGCAGGACCTCAAGGGTAGCCTGGCAGGACCTCAGGTATTGAGGGTAGCCTAGCAGGATCTCAGGTATTGAGGGTAGCCTAGCAGGACCTTGAGGGCAGCCTGATGGACCTAGAATTGTGAGGGTGGCCAAGAAGGACCTCAGGGGTAGCCTGGCAGGACCTCAGGTATTGAGGGTAGCCTAGCAGGATTTTGAGGGCAGCCTGATGGACCTAGAATTGTGAGAGAGTAGCCTAGTAGGACCTGTAAAGTATGTCCGATGAAATTCTGAGTTTGGAACGTGGTGAATATTGCGGTGTTGGAATGATTATAGAAGTTGAGATTTTGGAATTTACTTAAGTTGATGGTTATCTATTGAAATAAGTTTTGTGCTCTTTGATTCTTACCTTCTTTTATTATAAATGTGATTGCTTGTAGAGTAAGGGTTAATGGATAAGATTTATCTACTGAGTTTCAAAACTCATTATAGTGCCGTTGGGCTGGCGTTTCATGCCAGGTAATCAGGAGATCGAAGAACAGAACCCTCTACAAGATGATCAGTACCAGGGTGAGGACCTCCCAGCTGAGGAAGGGGAGTTTGTCGAGTCTTGTTTGCCTTACCTTTAGAAGCTCTGTTAATTTGAAGTACTGTCATTTAAATTTCAAAAAGTGTTATCACTTTTGTCAAACTCTGTTTTATTTCGTTGGGTTGTAAGACAATAAAGTAGTTTTGAATTTAGTATTTGAGATTTCCGCGGCCAAATTCTGTTTAAATAAAATTTCGTTTCTTAAATCAGTTTTATGAATTATTAAATTAATTAAAAATGATTTAATTAACGTGTCTGAAAATCGAAGCGTTACACAAATTGCACAAGCACACCGCCTCGCCATTTAACTCTTCTGCCACATGTAGAACTATATCATTATTCCACTAATCCCCAATACTAGCAATTCCCAGCAACATCAGATCGATTCAACGTGCACCACAACGCACAAGCCACCAATTTCATAACCCACACTCCTGGCATCTCTCTCTCTCCCGAGTAACCCAATAAATTTACTCGATCCTAGTGCGCCAGTGCCCCCGTCCACGGACCCTATTGCTTTGAGAAATGGTAGATCAAAAGTAAATGAGAGAGATGGAAAATATTATTACCTCAAACGAAACCCAACGAATACCTCCTCAGAAACTTGGCTGCGGCAGCTCTCATAGAAACTCAGGATACTATTAATACTAACCCTACTCTACGTATTTATAAATCTCTAACTGTGACCTCATAAACTACCCACTTACAAACACTTATACCCTAAATTATAAGTATCCAGTAAATAAAAATATCTTACTGAGGTAAAAACTAATTACTACAATTAAATAGACTTATTCCCTCAAACACTAACAAAGCCGATAAAACTTATCTCATGCAATAATGAAACATATCAAATGGGGCCCAAACAATAAAAATCCAATTCTCAAAACAGGAAAAATAAATATTAAGAAAAAGAAAAGGTAGGGCGTAACAGATAGAAAGTGAGGAAGAAAGTAAGAGTTGGCTTCCTCCAAATCGAAGACCTTTTTTCTTTCTGGGACAAATCATCACAGAGTTCTTTAGAAAAAGCCACAAATTAGGGGCCTGGAAAGGGGCTTTTAATCTGCATTTCTTAAAACTCCCACTCCAACTCCCACTACCACCCTGGAGATACAAAATACCAACTGAATCAAAAAGACAAAAAAACACCTAAACCAACCCTCAATACTACAAGGTCACCTACCAACAGGAGAAGGGCATTCTCGTCCAAAATGACCCAAAAAATCATGTTAATTGGAATCATCTACTTGTTAGATCATGTCAAGGACATTAGTCATTCAAAAATTCATGTTGATTGGATGTTGGTAGATATGATTTCGGGGTTTGAAAAAAAAACACTTCCACACACTGAATCTGAACCCATTTATTCATTTGTCTCAACTTAAATGATGCCCGATATTCTATCGACATGATTTTTTGATCAACTAATGTCCTTGACATGGTTTAAAAAGGGAATAATTCCTGCATTTTTTATGGACTAATGTTCTTACCATATTTTTTAATATATAAACCATCTAAAAAAAATGAAGTGCTCCAATTTCCAATCTGTTTGAATCGATGTGAAGATCTTATTTTTTTGGTTATTTGATTCTAAAGGGTCATAATTAATTTTTGTCTATAGGGCTCTCATAATTAAGTTTCTGCTCTTTCTTTGGGATCATATAGAGTAGATACTTAATTATGAGAGTCTTGAAAATCAAAATTAACTATGACCATAGAGAATAATATGATTAGAAAAATAAGATTTTTAGACCGGTTCAAACAGGTTGAAAATTGGAACACTTTAATTTTTTACACTGTTTATATATATTAAAAAATATGGTAAAAAAATTAAGTACTCTAACTTTCAATCCGTTTGAATTGGTGCAAAAATTTTATTTTTTTATTATTTTATTTGAAAGGGTCATAATTTATTTTTTGTGTCTAGTACTCACATAATCAAGTATCTGTTCTACAAGGTACCAAAAGAGAATGTGCATAAGCAAGGATGAAACAATTATTTTTAAATTGCCATTTGTCCATTCTTCATCACTTTGCTGCTCAACCCAATCTACACGGAAGGGCCGTCTAGAATTTTCTCTCCCTTCGAAAAGTTGAGACCTTGGTGTTGTTTTGTACTCCTATTCCTATTTAATCTTTAATGGGTTTTCTGGAGGAATCACTTGGGGAATTGAATCAGCAGTTGGGGTCATTTCTCTCATTCCATAAGTACTGATGGACTCTGAGGTATGTTAACAAATCTTTGATCTTTGATGGGTTTTCTTTGGATTTCTTGTTTGTTGTGTTTCTTTTACTTCATTGATTTCTTTCACTCTTTTTATTAGGGGCGAGCAAAATAACCATGAAATCGTGAATTCAGCCCAAATCAATTCAAACCGAATAGTTTGGTTTAGTTTTTTAATGATGTGTTTAGGTATCGGTTTAAAAAAAATAGAAACTATGTTAAATGGTTTGGTTTATGGACTTACGTTAATGTTTCTGGTTCCAAACAGATCCTAACCGTTTGATATATATATATATATATATATATACACACACACACACACACATATAAGTTGTTTAGATATACTTAATAAACTTAATTTCCTTATCTAATACTCTATTCTTTTATTTCACTTCCAATATTAATTTCCTAAACTTCCTATTCCAACAATTTTATTACGCTAAAAATACACAATTTGGGCTTAGTCAAGTGATTTCCTACTCTTTTTTCTCGGTAACTTCTAATGTATTTTATTCTTATTTAGTTTGTTGATGTTAGTGAGTTTTGATGATTTTAATATACTAATTTCAATATAACTTTTAGTTTAAGTTATTTATGCAATTTTAAGCACTTAAAATAGTTTATAGTGATGATATCTCAATTTTAAGCGAACTGTGATTCAAAACCGAAACCAAATCGCCTTTGAATGGTTTGGATTGGTTTGATTTTATGAATTTTATGGGTTGGTTTGGTTCTCTAAATTCATAATCCGTAAGTAATGGTTTGGTTATTAGATTACTATAAAACCAGATCAATCCGATCCATGCTTACCCCTACTTTTCACTTATCATTTCCAAACAAGAATTTTTTTGTTTGGGTAAGTTTCTGAAAAAAAAAAATTGTTTTGTTGTATTATTTGAAGTTGTTGCTTCATCACTCAGCTCTATGCGCATTTCGGATTCCTTCTATGTTGTTGAAGATTGAATATAGTTGTCCATTTTCTGAATGCCAGTTTTCTTTCTCATGTTTCTAAATTTTGAATATGTGAATTGATTTAAATGGTCGTTAGTATCATTTTTCAATGTTCTAAAAGTAGTTAGGCGCTAGTCAGACAGTCAGCCACCAAACAATTAATTAATCAGAGCATATTAATTTGTAATCTCCGATTAATCGTTAATCGGACTTAATCGGATAGACTCTGTCAACAATTAGTCGCCGATTAATTCCTCATTTCAGAATATTGTCATTTTCTATTGAAAATAGACTCAAATGCAGAATTGAAATTCGTGGTTCACTTGGTACTTGTTGGAAAATAACTGGGAAAATTTATGAATACAGTCGTAGGAGTACAACGGAGAAGTACAAAAATTAGGAGAAAACATATACTTAGAATAGTTATAATCGGTAAAATACCATACCATAATTAAATAATATAACCAAAATTGTTATAATAAAATCATTAAGTAGCGTTACCTTACCACAACCTGTCGTATATATTTTTTTGTGATGATATATTCCATAACAAAATAAAAATGTCGTAAAAAATCCACAATAGTTATACTGAAGCAAAATATATACATAAATTAAATACCAAATATTGAATAAAATAATCGCAAATATTATAACAATACCATAAATTGTCGTTACCTTAGCACAATGTGTTGTACAAAACTTAACCTAATTTTTTTCAATTCCCACCACATAATTTTTTCAAAATTTGAAAATTTCCACCATATTATCTCAATTTTCAATTCCCTCCACACTATTTTTTCAAATTTTAATTTTCCTACACAATACTTCAATAATTTAAACTAAAAATGAAGTTCTCGCACAAAATTTTCATCAAAGAAATTCACCAAAAAATAAGTACTATATCCAAATTTTCGAAAACAACTACAATTTCCTCTCAAAATATTAGTCTAATTCAGATTCTTTCTCTACAAAATTTAATTGAAAATATCAAAATTCCTTCGTGAAAAATGAGATGTCACTAAAAATAATAATTATCCAACTATCTCAAATACATACAATTTCGACACTAAAATGGAGTACAAAAAAATAAGTGTGAATATCAAAAAATAAAGTGTGAAAATTACTCCCCTTTTTGTAATTGGTGAAATTAATTATATTACTACCCAATCTTATCAATATTCAGGGCGGTGCACTTAACAATTGGCACTATATATTTGACACATGGATCAGTGCCAAACCTTCACACTGCGCATGCCAATCCAAATTTAATGGTGGTCCCTGGAACAAGGTCGTGGAAGTACAATTTAAATAATTTTGTAAATTTATTGTCATTGTACTTTCTTTCAAAAAACTTATTATAGTCAACATATTAATTTACATCAATGACATAGGCTATAATATGATCTACAAGTGCAAACCCAGCACTAAGACGGAGGCATTTGAGGCCACTGTCTTCTCAAATTTTCAATCGGGAAATAGGGCCCATACGAATAAGAAAGTATTATATAATTAATAGCTTTTAGAATTACAAATTCTCAATTGTATACCATAGTGATAAGGTGTTGGAGTTTGGACATTTATCTAAAGTATCTGGGGTTCAAGTCTTGCACCCTTCATCCTTATTTTTTTTAAAAGAATGTTGTTATTTTTTAGGATAAATTACATAGTTAGTCATTGAAGCTTCATACTTCAACAAATCTTGTCGTTCAATTTCAATACAACATTAAAATCTAATAATGCACCATCTGAGCCCCACGTAAGGTGTTTTATTTATTTATTTATCAAAATCGTCTATCTTTTACAATTTACATAATATCAATTAGGTCATTCGTACCAAAAATGAAGTTGATGGCTTATAACTAGACACTTAATTGAATGGAAAATATCATTCTGTTATTCAATCTGCATGTCGATGATGGAGCTTCCTAAACTTGATCGAGGCAAAAATTTACGTAGGTGACTTAGGTGGTGTTCCGCTTTTAAAAAACGTATTTTTTTTCAAACGAAGGTAATTTCAAACTCAAATATAATGAAACTGAAAAATATTTTTTCAATTTTTTTTGGCACCGTTTAAAAGATTTTAATGAGATCTATCAAACAAAATCCATATTGGTAGGAAAATTATTTGCGTAAATACATGATTTTTGAGTTTGAAATTACCTTCTTTTTTTAAAAGTTCTTTTTCCAAGAAACCGGAACACTCCCTTAATCAACAAACATAAAAAATTCAACGGATTTAATTATCATTATTGTGTCACGATTGCATGGCTACCTTACATTCAACTACAACAGAGGACTAGGTTTCATATCAAATATAAATTGAATGTACAATCTAAATGTCGTTAGTTAGTGTATTTTTAAAATGATCGATCAGGACTGTTAGGATGTCAAGTTATACGATATTTAATTTGTAATATTTTAGACATGTATCTTGCTTGAGTATAATAATTATTGATTGTGCTACGACATATTTTGGTCTTGTATCTAGTATCTTTTGATCGATTTCTTTTGGTACGACACATTGTGGAAAGAAAGTGCCGATTTTTTGTGTTGTCATAACAATTGTGATTATATTATATAATTTGTAGTATTTTACATATGAGGGAGAGGGAGAGAGTCAATGAGGAGAGAACAACCACTACAAGAAAAAACGGCTTAAACGGCGTTTGGAACACGACACTTGTTTGGGCGCCGTCGTAGAGAATAAAAATGGCGTTGTAAAAACGCCGGCTTGCTTTCCACTGACTTAACACCTCAAACTAACGGAGGCACACGAGTAAATCTCATTCCGTCATTCCATCAGGCACAACGTGAACCTAGGGCTTCGAGACCTCTGAACTTCGCTCCACAAAATCTCTTTTCCTCCCTCGCGAATTCTGAACTTCGCTCCTCCCTCCCTTCGATCGAGAAATCTGAAGATCAAGAGGTTTTCTACAATCTAAATCGCAGAATTTTTTTCATTTTTTTCGTTGGAAATCAAACGAAAGGCCCTAATTTCTCTTCCTCCCTCTCTCACGTTTTCATTCGAATCTCTCTTCGGTGAAAATCGAACTAGGTTTTTTGCAATCTCTCTTCAGTGAAATGCCCTAATTTCGATAACTTCTCACGTGTTTTTCGCGTCCATCAGGAATCTCATTCATCAGGAAGATGTAGATGCAATTGAAGTTCAGAGACCAAAGCTTTTACTTCTCGTTCATTTGGAAAGTTTGAAGCGCCACAGGTCTATAGCTTCCCAGTCGACCATTTTCTGGTGAGTTCTTGATCGACTATATATGTTCATTGTTTGAACTTTCTTTGTTACAGTGGTAGTTGAGAACTAGGGTTTTTTGGAGACACCTGGTTGAACAATGCACGCTGGTAGAGTTTGGATTAACCTTAGCTTTTCATGATTCAAATGTTTGACTTGTTTGATTTTGGAGTATGAGATCGATTTTTGGAGGAGTCAGTCCACATTTTTGATTTGTTTGTTTATTTTTGTGTGATTTGAAGCCAAGTTGTTTGATATTGTGATGCTTATTTTTTTTGGTGAAAAAAAAAACAGTTGACGAACACAAATGGATAAAGGATGGATAAGTCTTCCTAGGTTGCATCCAGCATACATTCAAGGAGTGAAGGATTTTGTAAAGTATGCATGTGGAATCAATCCTAATTCAAATGAAATCATGTGTCCGTGTAAGAAGTGTAGAAATGTCAAATTAGTAAAAAAGGAGGTACTAGGTGAACATTTAATGATCGATGGGTTTCTACCTAGTTACACGTGTTGGATCTTTCATGGCGAATTTGTATTATCTCCTGTAACTTGTACTGAGGATAAAGGGCAGAGTGACTCGTACGAGGGTGATGAAATGCATGAATTGCTCTATGATGCCATTGGAATTCCCCCATTTGCTCCTCTTACAGATGACACGATAGGTTCTAGTAGTAACTACGGTCCAGATGAGAAAGCAAAAAAATTCTTTAGTTTGTTGAAGGAAGCTGAAAGAGAGTTGTATCCAGGGTGTTCAAAGTTTTCAACCTTGTCATTCATTGTTCGGCTTCTTCATATAAAGACCCTTTCTGGTTGGACTGACAAGTCTTTCACAATGTTGCTTGAGCTACTGAAGGAGGCATTCCCTGAGGGTGACACATTACCCAAGTCCTTTTACGCAACTAGAGTTCTCCTTAAGGACTTGGGTCTCGATTACCACAAGGTAGATGCATGTCCAAAAGATTGTTCATTGTATTGGAAAGATACCGCTGATAGGGATAATTGTATAGTGTGTCATCATCCTAGATACAAACAGTTTGAGAAAACGGAGCTCTCGACGCAAATGGAGGGATCTTCTACTGAATCCACGTGCATAGATGAGGATATCTTTGTAAAAGTTATGGGCCCTGAGCAACCTGGTCGTGTTCGAACATTTGGATTAGGCCCTTCTATCAAAGATGTCTTTGGAGGTGGATATCGGCGATCACAAGAGCAAACCCATATATTTCAAGCACAAATGCAAGAGCAGTTTCAATTGTACCGGGCCCAATTTGAGACACAAATGAAAGAGATGATGGAGACGCAAATGGCTGCTATGCGTACACAAATGGATGCTACTATTCAAGCGCAAGCCGCTACCATTCAAGCTCAGCAAACAAGGATGGAGCATTTGGAGTCTGAATTGCTAATCAAGGGAGGGCCTGCTCCACGTGAGGCTACTTCGAGTCACCACCCAATGTCACGACCGCAACAAAACTCGCACGAGTTTACCTCCTCGTCGAGTCACCAAAAGGTGAGTGAACAATTATGCCCAACATTTCATTAGCATTCAACAGCTTGTGGGTGAGTTACCAATCAACAACTTCTGTTTTTTTTTTTCCTTTTGTGGGGGAGTTACCAATCAATACCCTTGTCGAGCTGTTGAATTTGATGCACATTTCATTAGCTTTTAACAGCTTTGAGTTCCAATAGCCTTACTGGGTCTGTCCTTAAGAGTAGCTTGAGCATTTGCACCAATTTAGGTGAACATAAAAGCTACCTAAACTGACAATTCTTATTTGTGTGTAGGTTGCCCTATCAAAGACAAAGAACAAGAGCAAGAGCAACATGAGGCATCATATAAACTGACAATTCTTATTTGTGTGTAGGTTTAATTATGTTTATTGAGAGAACTCCAAATAGTTCCAATAGCCTTACTCCGAAGTTACTAACGAAAGAGAGTGAACTTGGCTCTGGTCTTGTGATAGTTTTCCTTTTTTGGGTGAATGAATACCTTGTGATAGTTGTGGTTGGTAGTATTGTTGGGTGAGGGGATGAAGAAACTCTAAACCTTTTTGTAAATGCGCTTCTCCAAACTTTGGTGGTTTCCAGATGTAATCGTGGCAGTCATTTCCCTGGAGAAGGGATTTTGCCTTTGACTTTTTTTTTGATTGGGACTTCGACTTAAACTCTTGTTGAAGCTATGAGCAAGGCTTGCCGTTAGATGTTTTTGTGAATGTTTCAGTCCTAAGGTTCTGCAAAAATTATGAGGATGGATGCATTGGTTGCAATTATACGGATGATTTCGACTAGTAGTTGATATTTATGGCATCCGGATGTTAGTTGTGGAATTTTGTATCTAGCACTCTCATCGCCTTTGTTAGTAGATTTTTGCCGTTTTAAAAAAAAAGCACATCATTTCAATTGAAGTTTGGTTTTTAAACTTTTTTTTGGTTCAAACATTTACCTGAAACTTTTAAAATGGAATTGATGGTTAAATATATGGAGTTCTAATTTGCTGGGCTAAATAATGGAGTTGTAACATTGTTTGGGCCCATGACTTTGGGCCTAGTTTTGCTGGGCTTTTAAAATGTTGATTCCGGCGTTTTCCTAAAAAACGTTGGCGTAGGACGTCATAATGACGTCACCGTAACGGGACAGACGCCGGGTGGTAACGGCTAAACCTTTTAAACTGCATTTTTAAAAACGCCGGCAGAGCTTCTACCCCGGCGTTTTTTAAGCGCCGGAAATATAAGCCGGCGGCCACGTCACCGACGTTCGGGAAAAAATGCCGGTGAATATATGACAGCGTTTAACGGGTCTATAACGGCGTTATTCAAGC
>BPLS01000606.1:63687-77063 GCA_019656275.1 Rhododendron kiyosumense
ATCGGGTCCCATTCCAGAGGAGGTTGGAAAACTTTCTTCTTTGGTGCAGTTTCTGGCATACTCTAACAACATCAGCGGTCCACTGCCTGTTTCCCTTGGGAATCTAAAAAACATGACGACATTTCGAGCGGGGCAAAATGTGATTTCTGGGAGCATTCCCTCGACCATAGGTGGATGTGAGAACTTGGTGTATCTTGGTCTGGCCCAAAACAACCTAGGAGGCAATATACCAAAAGAGATTGGGATGCTTAAGAGCTTGACGGATTTGGTTCTTTGGAGTAATGAATTGATCGGTTTCATACCGAAGGAAATCGGGAACTGTACGAATCTTCAGACTCTTGCTTTGTATGACAACAACCTTGTGGGCGAAATTCCTGTTGAAATTGGTAATATCAAGTCCTTGATGAAGTTATACTTGTACAGGAATGGGTTAAATGGAACAATACCTATTCAGATTGGTAATCTCTCTTTAGCAACAGAAATCGATTTCTCAGAGAACTACTTGTCGGGAGAGATTCCGTCCGAGTTGAGTCAGATACAGGGTTTGAGTTTACTCTACCTTTTTGAGAACCAGCTAATGGGTATTATACCGAATGAGCTTAGTAGGTTGGAAAACTTAACAAAGCTTGATCTATCAATTAATAACCTCACCGGTCCTATTCCTTCAGGATTTCAAAACCTAACTCAAATGCTTCAGTTGCAGTTATTTCAAAACTCCCTCAGTGGTACCATTCCTAGAGAGCTTGGACTTTACAGCAAACTTTGGGTGGTTGACTTCTCAAACAACTACCTAGAAGGAAGAATACCTCCTCATATTTGCTGGAATTCCAATTTGATATATCTGAATCTTGAATCTAATAGCCTGCATGGAAATATCCCAGATCATCTCATAAAGTGCAATTCTTTGGTGCAACTTCGTCTCGATGGGAACAACCTGACTGGGAGCTTTCCCTCTGAGTTGTGCAACTTGGTGAATCTTTCTGCTCTTGAGTTGGGCCTGAACAAGTTTAGTGGTCCGATCCCTCCAGAAATTGCAAGCTGCAAAAGGCTGCAAAGGCTTGATCTCTCAAACAATTTCTTCACATCTGAGTTGCCAAAGGAGATAGGAAATTTGTCCCAATTGGTTACTTTCAATATTTCCTCTAATTTGCTCACTGGGAAAATACCACCTGAGATTCTCAACTGCTTGATGCTTCAACGGCTTGATCTTAGCCAAAACAGCTTCACAGGTTCCATACCAAATGAGCTCGGAACCCTTTCGCAACTGGAGCTTCTCATGCTTTCTGAAAACCAGTTCTCTGGAAATATTCCTGCAGCATTGGGAAATCTCTCTCATTTGACTGAGTTACAAATGGGCAGCAACTTGTTTTCTGATGGAATACCAGCAGAGTTGGGGGCTCTCACTGGCTTGCAAATTGCGCTGAATCTTAGTCACAACAATCTCTCTGGTAAGATTCCACCTCAGCTTGGAAACCTTATTTTGCTAGAAATCCTCCTTCTGAATAACAATGATCTTAGTGGAGAAATACCAAGTACATTTGGTAACCTGTCGAGTTTGTTGGGGTGTAATTTCTCATATAATGACCTTTCTGGACCGTTGCCTTCTATCGGGTTGTTTCAGAACATGGCCAAGAGCAGCTTTATCGGAAACAAAGGGCTTTGTGGTGGGCCTTTAGGCAATTGCAACGGCAACCCGACTTTGAATTCAATGCAGCCTTCTGTGAAAGGTGGTTTAAGTGCTCCAAGGGGTAAAATAATCACACTAGTTGCTGCTGCTATAGGTGGGGTTTCTCTAATTCTCATTGCAATTCTCTTGTATATCATGAGGCGTCCGGTAGAGGTGGTTGCTTCCCGCCAAGAAAAAGAGACATCCTCTCTCATTTCGGATATTTATTTTCCTCCAAAGGAGGGTTTTACTTTCCAAGATCTAGTTGAAGCAACAAACAACTTTCATGACAGTTACGTTGTTGGGAGAGGAGCTGTTGGAACCGTTTACAAGGCGGTTATGGAGTCTGGGGAAACAATTGCCGTTAAGAAGCTAGCTTCTAATAGAGAAGGAAACAATGAAAACGTTGAGAACAGTTTTCGAGCTGAGATTCTAACTCTTGGAAAGATTAGGCACCGCAACATTGTGAAGCTTTATGGTTTTTGCTATCACCAGGGTTCGAATTTGCTTATTTATGAGTACATGGAAAAGGGTAGTTTGGGCGAATTGCTTCACGGTGAAGGAGCAACTTGTTGTGAGTTGGAATGGCCGACACGTTTTAGGGTTGCTCTTGGTGCTGCCGAGGGTCTTGCTTACTTGCATCACGACTGCCGACCAAGGATTGTTCACCGGGATATAAAGTCTAACAATATTCTCCTTGATGAGAATTTTGAAGCCCATGTTGGTGATTTTGGATTGGCAAAGGTCATTGACATGCCTTACTCCAAGTCAATGTCTGCTGTGGCAGGGTCATACGGCTACATTGCCCCTGGTAAGCTCCTGCTTTTTCTTTTCATCATTTCATATTGTAGTTTTTGCGTGTTTGTTGAATGTGTTTCAATTTATACCTTGTTTGTCTGGTTAAGACATATCAGAAGAAAGGAACGTTTAGTTCAAGATGAACCTCTTACTGCTCATATACACAGTTGCTTAAATGAATCCGTGTTTCATTGTCTTTTGGTTTTACCCATTGTGTTGTATCTGGATCAAGGATTTGTGGTGGAACTTATCGAGGGAAAGGAAAGAGGTGAAGGAAAACGTAGGAAAATAATAACATAGAAAAAAGATAAGTTCTGTCCACCATTTTCCTTTCCCTCAGCAAGTCCCTCACACAAATCCGTGACCCAAATGTAGCCTTGGTATTTTCTTTGGGATACGGTTGCGAAGAGAGAGTTTGGCTTTGCTGAATCCATGTCAGTTCATTTCTAGTTGTGAATTTTGAAGCTAGGCACCGTAATTACATTTCCAGTTTTGGAAACTTTCCACTTCTATCTATTGTGTTCAGCTTACAACAACAGAACCCATGTTGTCCCCAATCATTGGGGGTGTGGGAGGAAGAGGATTGGAGACAAACCTAACCTTTGGCAAAATTCACAAAGTGGCTCCTCTCAAAATACACCACTGAAAGAGTGGCCCCCTATACCTGTTTTGCTGCGGAACCATGCCTACTAATCAAAGCCAAATAGTATCAGAGAGAGCAGGCCTAGAGACCCAATTTAATTTCTGTGCACATTACCATGTTGTGTTCAGCTTGGTGGAAATAATTTATTGTGCCCTTCTTGTAATAATTTATTGGGCTTTATGTTTAGAAAACTAGAGAGTGTCATGAATTATGTCCTTATCTATGTAATAGCACCCAGAAAAATAGATCCATGTTTTTCATACGACTCCTATAACAATTTTTAAATTTCTTGAACTACCTTATTACTTCATTGCGGCAGATAGTTTTACACCTTGTTGGTTGAGATTATTGAGCTTGATTTCATCTTGACTGACAATTCACATTTTCTTGATGCCAGAATATGCATACACAATGAAGGTGACTGAAAAATCTGATATTTATAGCTACGGAGTAGTTCTCTTGGAGTTGATAACCGGAAGAACTCCGGTACAGCCGATAGATCTGGGATGTGATCTCGTCACGTGGGTGAAGAAATATATCCGCGAGCATCAACTATCATCTGGGATACTTGACAGTAGATTAAATCTGAAAGATGAAAGTACAGTCAATCACATGATTGCTGTATTAAAAATCGCTCTATTGTGCACAAACTTGAACCCTTTTGATCGGCCATCGATGCGGGAAGTTGTGCTGATGCTGATTGATACTGAACAGAGAGTAAAGAAATTCATTTCTTCACCGGTATATGATCCTACGGAGAAAGATGATGCCTCTTGACTTGTACGTAACAATAATCTCTCAGTTTCTTTGCTAATATGATCTTTTAGGACCTGATTATTACTTGTATCGATATATTCTGCAATAAAATCATCATGTACATTTGCTTTTTTGAGAAGTATTATTTGCCTGAGTCTCTGATATGAGTGAGATGTTATTGTTTCTTTTGCTCATTTTTTGAAACATGACAGGAAAACCCTGAAGCTTTTTCCTGCAGAATTCCCTAGTTGTAGCTTAAAGGTCCATTGAGTTGCTTCAAAATCCTTTAAACGTTTCCTTTGAACTATTGAATCAATGATAGATCATTGGTAATGGACTTTTCTGATAGTTGTGGATTTACCCTTGTTTCGTTTTGTTGCGACTTGTGCCTTGAGTTCAACCCGGATTACATGTATAAATCCTGTGCGACCCACACGACCTGAATTAGGGACGAATATTTTGCAACCCATGCACACAACGCGAATATTTTGCAACCCACACAACGCGAACTAGCGACAAATCTTTGGTTCCGGCCAGTGTGCATACTGAAACACATTCTCCGTCCTTTTTCCGAGTAGAAACTGTGACATCATCATAAATCGTCCTGGCTCGCTGAAAATTCTGAGTCCCACACGGTCACACCCTTCTCTAGTCAAGAAAATTTAGCCGACCACACAAGTTTGTTCCTCTAGTCGCAACTGTAAATTTCCCAAATGCGAAGGACTGTTTTGAATTTCCACTCGGAAGAGCGATTCACAGACACGGATACACAGACACGACAGAGACAGGTCGCCAACAATATTTTGAAAAATGTGAGGCAGAACATGCCGGTGACACCTCAAACGTATATAACCATAAAATCTTGGTACTAGGGGCGGAGGCACATGGGTACAAGGGAGGGCGGCTGACTCCATTGGCTGCCAAATTTCCTTTGGGATAAGTATAATTTTTATCTCATTTTTACTAATTTGACCCCAAATTTTCGTAGGAATAGTTTTGACCCTACAAAAAATCTCTAAATTGCCCGAACTTGTTTTAAGTCATAAAAATTCCAAGTGTTATCTTCTTTTTTGAGAGTTGATAGTGCTAGAAATGAAACTATCATGTATTATTTTTCAAATATAACAAGTCTTTTGGGGCCAATTACGAGGCAAAAATGAATTATTAGTGCATATCGATCTTATAATTAGGGAAATGATATTGACACTCCAAAAATTGATGCAGGCGCTCCAAAATTAGTGTAACTCCAAAGCTACTTTCCTTTGTTTTTTGGAGTGTCTGCATTAATTTTTAGAATGCCAATATCATTTTCCTATAATTAACCTTTTAATTTAGTTTTTTTTGGACTTGCGTGTAGAAAAAATATATTGCATATAAATCTAATTTTTTACCTCACTAACCAAAATTCCTGACTCCGGCCCTGCTTGGTACTATGTTGTTAAAATCTACGACGAGATTTTGAATAATACAACATAATGCCAATTGAAATAGGAAAGAAAAGAAATACGTGTAACGTAAACATCAATATGGCTTCATATGATTCCATCAAAATAAGCCATAGGTCATATCCTTAATTAACACATCATCATTAATCACACACATCAATCTGCATTTTCAAACTTAGTAAACGACTAGCGATTAACACGACGAGATAAGTGCCCGATGAGTCACTTGGACCAGGGATACTGCACCACATAGTCTCCCTTTTTGGCGGAGAACAAAAATACGCCGTCCTCTGCCACCTTCCAAGAGCAATCGAAATTCTTAATGCCGCACCTTTCTGTATTCCAATCCGTTCTACTATCGAACAAATCAAAGCGGCCATGCAGGTTTCCAGAACTCATGTCGCAGCTGTAGACTTCAGTTTTCCCGATGACTATGCTTACGTTCCACTCCAAAACATCAAAGGGAGGGAGGGTTCGTGGGCCAAAATCCTTGTGGTCCGATTGGCAATGGATGTTCAAGGGTCCGGGGACTTGGTTGAAGATGAACACCGAGCCTATAGCTAGGGTGACCGACTCTGCCACCGGTGACTGGTGCATTGCCATGAGTGTTAGGGCTAGCAGAAGCACATGGTTTGTGTGGAAACTCATGTTTTCTTCGGGTGCTTGCGTATGTTGTTTCTGTTGTTGCTGCTGCTGATACCGGTACCAGTATCGACAGTGTGATTGGTCTTTAATTCCTTTAAATAAGTCAGAGTATAAAATCTGTGTAATCAAGTACTCCCACCGTCTCTTCTCAAAAAAAAAGTACTCCCTCCGTCCCTTTTTAGTATCTTGCTTCGTAACTACAACTTATTAAAAAGACATCGTTATTATACCTTCACATCAATTTTTTCCTCCACTTTCCCTACTTATCCATCATCATTACACTTATGTTCACTAACTTTTCAAAATGGAATATATTTTTAGGGACAAAATAGACAATGCACAAATTTTTACCCACTAACTTTACAAAATAGACACTTATTAAGTGACAGTCCAAAATGGAATAGTGGACTCTAAATAAGGGATGGAGGGAGTATGGATTATGGTAGAATTTCCGTTTGACAAAAAAAAAAGAAGTATGGATTATGGTAATCTTTTGAAGATTCAGGTAATTTTTGGAGATCGGATTTTATCAAGGAAAAGGAAATAGAAATAAATAGAATTTTGTCTGTTTGTTATAGGGTAATTATACTGATTCCCCCGAGATTTATAAACTAAGAGTTACCTCCCCTGAAATTTCTGAAATGTCAGGTAGCTCCCCAGGTAGACCGTTCGGATTAATGCAGTTAATCCGAAATCTGATATTAATCTAATGTACCTATTCCTGAGTATAAAAGCACTGGGAATTGGTATAGGAGCAATGATTTTCCCAAACAATAGCTAGAAGGGTAAGGAAAGCCTCTGACATCCAAATTTTCAATTTTGGATGGTTTTTGAAATTCATTTCCTTTTTCCTGGTGCAATCACCCAAACAACGCCTAACTAGTGCTAGGGCAAGCATTGACACATAGCTTGTATGATAGGAGCGCTCATGTTTTTTGGGGTTTGATAAAAAGTTTTTTTTTTTTTGGCTTTGCGAAGTCAGCATTGTTAATCGTAGTTAGTGAAGTTTGAACCCCTGTAAAATATAAATGCATGAGAGTACAAGATACTTACCACTTGGCTACCATTTCACTTGCGGGTTGTTGATTGGTCTTTTCATGTAGATACAAAAAAGCTGTGGAGCAATAATTTTCATCCTCACAAAATCTCTGAAGTAAAGTGGAATGAGTTTGGTTTATACCGATTTCACAGGTGTTTTCGTGGAAAGAATTATGGGTCTACAAAAGGTCGAATAACAATTTTTCAGAGCACAACTGTCTTCGGAATCTTTTGATGCATTTAAGCTTATCTGGATTGAACAGTTGTGGGCACAGTTGTTGACCGAGACCCGCATTTTACTTTCGTAATATTACTTGTGCATGTCACAACATTACTCAAAACAGAGTAGTCACGAAATTTCGGTACAGAAGATTCGGTCAAAAAGTGAAGGGAAAGAATTTCGTAATATTACTCATGCACGTCAGCACATCCCGTTACAAAATGGATGAAAAGTGATGCCAGGTGCCTAATTTAGGAGGTTTCGTAAAGCACAAGTGTTTAGTTGAAATAAAGTTAAGGTCAAATATTTATATTGGGTCCAAAGTTTAGGTGATATTTTGAATTTTTTTCTATTCTTTGGATAAAAAAATTTTTTACTTATCTGATTCTTCTTATCAAGATGAATCAATAATCTACAAAAGTTTGGCGCAAAAATAACGAAAGCGATTTTTTTTTTTTGAACAAGAACAAAACCTTCAAAAAGTCCTAAAAGCGAAGAAGAACTTCGCCTAACTTAGAATAAACGGTGAACACCCCCACACCTTAAACTAGGAAGGAATGTGTATGTATTAATGTATATATTGATATCTCTACTATACATTCTCTCTCTTGCTAGTGCCCTTACCGGCTGTAAAATTTTCCCGAATGAAACATTAGAGACTCATAGTGGATGCTGTTACTAACTGAAGTCGTCTAACACCCAAATTTGGGATACTTAGAGCATCTCCAACTTTGACCCATTTTAAGATTCAAATTTAAAATTTGGGCATAACCCACAAAAAATTCTCTCCAATCTTTGACTTAAACCCTTCCCCATTTTAGGTTTTACCCATTTCTTTTCCCAAATTTGAGACAATCCAAGTCTCTACTCATTTTTTTCCTCAATATTCCAATGGTTCTTTTCTCTTTTTAACGGCTCCCTCTATGCCATTCTGAGAGCATGGTTTCCACGACGCCATGGCTTTCCCAAGCTTCGATTACCCCCACCCCCCTCTCCCTCTCCTCTTGGATGTCTTAATGCTAAAGTCTCGACGATCTCTCCCTATCCTCTCTAGAAGAATCCTGAAGTTGGTTGCGGAATAAGAACTGTGTAGTTGAGGAGAGATGTATGCTACCCTTTCGGTTGAAATCGTTGGGGGAAACAAAAATGGAGGGAAATATTCTTGAAAGCATAAAAAAATATAGGGAAATTCATAGAAATGGTTCTCCTAGTTTCACCCGAGTCTCATTTTCGTTCTCCAAGTATCAATTGCAACTCTTTTAACCTTCAAGTTTGATTTTCGTACCAATTTGGTCCAATTGATAATGCCAGTCAGCCAAACTAGATGAAAAAAATCAGATTGAGGGCAGACGTTATCAATTGGACCAACATGGTACGAACTGCAACGTCCAAACTACCATCAATTTGATTTTTTCTGTTCGGTTTGGCTAACAGAAGTTATCAATCGGACCAATTTTGTATGAAAACCAAACTTAAAGGTCAAAAGAGTTGTAATTGATACTTTGAGGACAAAAATGAGACTCGGGTGAAACGAGGAGGACCATTTCTATAAATTTCCCAGAAATATATATTTGGGTAAGGGATCATTTTGCCATTGGAGTGAGCCTTACCCAAAATGGATTTTTACCCAAAATTTGACCTAAATTTGAGTAAAAATTTGGGTTAAGGCTGGAGATGCTCTTAGGCTCCGTTTGTTTTTGATGTAAAATGTTTTCCATGTAAAATATTTTTTCAGAAAACAAATTTCAAACTTTTAATTTTCAGTGTTTAGTTGGCAATTAAAAAATATTGCCTATCAAAAAAATTAAAAAATATTTTCAGAAATCGACAAAATAGTGTGGGCCTCGTAACTTTCCTGATAACTGAACACACAGAAAATTACAGGAGAGTTGATTTTCCCATCTTTTCCCATGTTTTCCGTGTAACTAAACGGGCCCTTAGAGACTCGTAGCAAATGTTGTTACTAGCTGAAGTCGTCTAACACCCAAATTTGGGATACTTGAGGCCAGAATCCCAGATAAAGAATAGTGACCTTGGCATTTTCCCTCTTTTGTCATTCAATAAAATTAATTATTTGAATTATTTTGATATCATCATTTCAGCTGCCTAGACTCTCCGAGCACCAAATTCCCAAACTATTATTCTAAATGGAGTAAAATTTATGCATCCAAAACAAAATCAAGAATACACATATTAAGAAAATTTTCTTGTATTATTGAGAGCAAAATTTGCATCAATTCAGGAAACAGTAGGTGATACCACATTAGTATTCAATCACGCTGCTAGAAGGGATACCGCAAAACATACTCCCTTCTTTTCGTATAAAAAAGAAACCAGCCGCCATTTCTCAGTTGCCAATCGCAAACGAAGTTCTTCAAACCACAGACTTCGCTGCTAACGTCTTTCTTGGGGTCGAACAGAACAAAGTCACCGGCCTTGTTTCTCGAATAGGTGACGCAATTGTAAATGTTACTCTTACCGACGACAACGCTAACGCTCCATTCGAAAAAAGAACCGCCTCTGACGGTTTGAGTGCCGAGGTCAACGGTGTGATCGTCAGAACTGCATTGAATGACCAGAGGAGAGGGTAATTGGTTGGAAACGCGCACTTTGCCTGCAGCCAAGACGAACGACTCGACCGGCGGCAGCTGGTGCATGGCCGTGATCAGTGCTAGGGCAAGGAAAATGCCATAGCCTTGTAGGTAACTCATGTTTTTTGATATTGGTATGAACAATATTGTACTGATGTTTTGTTCTTTTATATAGACAAGCAACGAGACTTTTAATTGTCTATATGAAGAAATGATATCAATATCTCCTTCGAATTAAATGTATTACGAAAAAAAGAGATACACGTATTGATTTTCTGTTGACTTAAGTACATCGCAAATCTTCGCACGTGATAATCCTCCCATATGTGACGCTCGTCATGTAAAACAAGACTCATCATGACCCCTCTTGATCGTGTAGGAGTCATTCATTTACTAGCTAGGCCTCTTTCGGTTTAGTAACCCACGGAGAAAATTAAATCGATAAATACATTAATACTGGCATGCATTGAACCCGTGCTATGCACGGAGTAAACAAAAAACGGTTTCACAATTTTTTTCAAAGAAAATAAACATGTTATTTTATTGATTTGAATTCTACAATTATATTGTATAAAAAAGATAAATTGCCAATATGATTATTAACGAAAATGCATCTAACTCCCAATTGAAATGGTTTAAAAAAAATTCGCCTAATGTGTCCAACTGGAACTTTGGTAATTATTAAAAAAAAAAAAAAACTTCTAAATATAAAAACCTTGAAGTTTAGGTGAGTTTTTGAGAAGAAGGAAAGTTTGCTTTCGAAATCGGATTTTTGTGTTAAGAGTAGTCTTACCAAATTACTGGAAGAAGAAAAAAAGTTATTCTTACTAAATTAACTTTAAAATATATAGCCCAAATTAAGGGACGTTAATTGAAAAATAAAATATTGTATATATGAGATTGAGTTCCCTAATAAGTTGACATTGAAATATTGTAGTAAATACCCATGTAATCTTCAAACAATATATAATTGATTTCACTCATTGTACTAAATGTGCCGATTATATTTTCTCTCTTTTGACCAAATGACATGACTAAAAGAGATCCTACAACAACGTACAAAGAAAAACTGAAAAGGAAAGTCTAATGTCACGGGCCGCATCCACAGCCCTCCTCACGAAACGTTCTCCTGCTATACTATATAGTATATATTCACCGGAATGAAACGTGATTGTTACAAAAGAAATGTACAACGATATCTGATACGAGCTAACGTACTCGGAGCTTAAACCTAGCTAGAAGAGGTAAGCTACACGATAGACCGAGAAGATCCAGGTATGTTGATACTAGCTAACTCTGAGCCTAGCTCTGTACTTTATCTCTTTCGACTGGCGTACGGCCGGTTAGACACTAAACTTGTAAATGCTATTGCACGCATATGTCATCTTGAATAAGAGAGGTCAGAATATTGGGCTGCCCCCTGACTCTTGAGGAAATATTCACTTGAACGCTCAATAAATCTGATCTTCAAAGAAGTCCCAATCTCAGTTGATCAATTATCCTCGTGAACAGGGGCATGCAAGGGAAATTGAACCAGTCTACTAGCACAGCAATCTGTGCACATATTGTGTACAGATTTTTATGTGGGGTCCACTACAAATCCCACACAAGTGATCCGAGCCGTTCATTATGTTTAAAACATTTTTTCAATGGCCCCTGCGAAAAAATCAGCTCAATCCGATACTTATAAGTGCTTTATTTAATCATCTAACTTTTCATTCAAGTTTTTAGAGAATGAAAAGTTAGACGATTAGATCAAAAACTTATAGGTATCGGATTGAGCTGATTTTTCACGAGGGCCCTTGAAAAAATGTTTTAAACATAATGAACGGATCAGATCACTTGTGTGGGACCCGTAGTGGGCCCCACACAAAAAATACGTGCACAGATTACTGTGCCAGTAGACTTTCTGAGGGAAATTTGTTCAGAAACAGATCGATCCCGAATCATTCCCACGTGTATTTACCTCTTGGAACGCAGGTGATAATTTTCCCAATAGCAAGATACGAAATCGTTATCACTTCCATAATTTGTGGCTATTTAATGTTAACTGTGATTAAATTAAATTCGGTAGGACCTACCAGAAGTTAGCAACAACCAATAGGGGTGAGGATAACGTTCACCACTTCAATCTTGTTTGGTGAGGGTGAACAAAATTGGACTCCTATTTTCTTGTCGGACCGTTTTTCCACCATCGCTTCTAAAACTAATTGGTGTTAAGAAGCGTTTCAGTTAAGTTTTTTTTTGGTATTCGATAACCCGCAAATATGTTTTTAGAGTAGTCGTAGGGAGTAACATTGTGTAACCAAATTCATGGGGGTATTCAGACCCAACAATCTCTCTCACAATGACGCTTCTACGACTCGAACCCATGACTTCCTAGCTTTGATACCACTTGTCAGACCGCTTTTCCACCATCTCTCCTGAAACCAATTGGTGTTAGGAAAGGTTTCAATTAAGTCTTTTATGATATTCGATATTGCACCCGCAAGTCTGTTTTTAGATTGAGCAGCCGCAAGGAGTAACATTATATAACCAAATCTACAGGAGCACCCCAGTCCAACGTATCTGAGCACCAAATTCCTAGACTATTTTTTTAAATGGAGTAACATTTAAGAATCCACAAAATCAAAGAATCTACCTAAATAAAATACAATGGCGTGGGCCTCCATACAAAACAAGTTGATCCAAGAGTTGAGATTGATTTGTTTCAATGGTTGATATGTGCTCTTTTAACTCTCTTAAGAAAACACTCACACTCTCACAAATATATTACAAAAATGTCATCAAATGGTAGATAATGCCGTAGGTACGGATAAACACTAGTACACGTATATATATTAGAAAATTTCTTCTATTATTGAGAGCAAAACTTGCATCAATTCGATCACGAAACAATACATGGTACTACGTACATTAGTAGTAGTATTCATCCATGGCCAGCCAACACACAATCACGGCTAGAAGGGATACTGCAAAACATACTCCCTTCTTTTCCTATAAAAAAGAAACAAGCCGGCATTTCTCACTTGCCAGTCGCAGTCAAAGTTCCTAGTACCGCACGCTTCGTCGTTAATTTCTTTCTTGGGGTCGAACAGAACGAAGCGACCTCTCCTGTTTCCCGAAAGCAAGTCGCAGCTGTAAATGTTACTTTTACCGACGACAACCCTCACGGTCCATTCGAAATGAGCACCGCCGAAGACGGTTTGTGTTAGACTTGTCCCACATCGCTCATCTAATCCACCCAAGCTTGGTTAATAAATTCTAGAGACTACTCCACCTATTGCCAATTGGTTTTAGGTTGGAACCCTCCAAGAAATCTAACATGGTATCAGAGCTAGGTCTTGGGTGGCCTCACCTCTCGTGGGAAAGTCTCTGTCATCTCTGTCGCCCGAGTCAGTCAGTCAGCTCCTGGTCAGTCAGCTCCACGTGCATCCGGGCTGCACGTGAGGGGAAGTGTTAGACTTGTCCCACATCGCTCATCTAAGCCACCCAAGCTTAGTTAATAAATTCTAGAGGCTATCCTACCTATTGCCAATTGGTTTTAGGTTGGAACCCTCCAAGAAATCTAACA
>BPLS01000606.1:77073-88776 GCA_019656275.1 Rhododendron kiyosumense
GTTTGGTTGCCGAGGTCAATGGTGTCTGAAAAGCAATGAAGGAGCAAAGGAGAGGGGAATGCGTTGGAAACGCGCACTTGGCCTATATTCAAGACCACCGACTCGACCGGCGGCAGCTGGTGCGTGGCCATGATCAGTGCTAGGGCAAGAAAAATGCCATAGCCTCGTAGGCAACTCATGTTTGTGTTTTTTTTTCCTTTCTTGTGCTATACTCTTTGTTGATATTGGTTTGAAAAATATTGTACTGACGTTTTTTTCTTTATATAGACAAGCGAAGTGACTTGGGCTCACTCATATTTTATTCACTTGGGCTTTTAGTTTTCTATATGAGGAAAAGATATCAATATCTCCTCCGAATTTAATGTATTACCAAAAAAAGAGTTAAATGTATATTGATTTTTGTCCTCCCATGTGACGCTTGTAAAATAAGACTCATCACCACAGACGGAGCCAGAATTTGTGTAGGGGGGTGATTATACACAATCAATTTTTTTTTAATGTGAAAGTAGGGTTTTTTTGAGTTGTAAGGAGGTGACTGTCCCTACTAGCCCTCCTTTAGCTCCATCCCTGCTCATACGACCCCACTTGATTGTATGAGTCATTCATTTACAAAGCCTCTATAACTTAATAACCCATGTAGAAAATCAAATCGATAAGACATTAGTATATATCCGCCGGAATGAAACGTACTCCATCTGTCCCAAAATAAGTGTTGTTTATCAACAGTCGTGCCATTTACAAAATTTCTTATATTTTTTAACTTATAATGTAATTTAAGATTTTGTATAATAGAACTAATTTAGATTTATCAAACGAAATCCATATTCTATGTAAAAAATATATTATGGATAAAAAGATATAGACAATATTTTGAATCCTCCCAAATAGTAAAAATGGACACTTGTTACAAGAGAAATATACCGTACATGATATCTGACTGCCATTTTTCTTATATGAGTTGATCAGCCTCTCATTGATGTTCGATCAACTTGATTTTTTTTTGGTAATAAACAAATGCAAATTCATGCCTATATTCTTTTGCTTAGTGGATTTCATGTACTATGATGGCAACTATTATTGTCATGATCATCTCCTAAACCATGACACATCAAGCTATAATATTAAATAATTTACCACTTAAAGCTTAGATACTTAATTGGGGGTGGATAAAATAATTACCTAATTTGTTTAGATTTTATACATAGAGGTTAATTTAATAACATTTTCTACTTAAAGATAACATAACGCAAGAGTAGGCCCAAAAACATGAGATTCCTCATAGGTTAATTGACAGCAAAGATAGAGGAGGTTTCATTATGTATTGAACTTCATACTTTCCTGATCAACACCACACTTACTATGGTTGTTTAATTTCATTATTGATCTTCCTTTTAAAGGAGAAATTCTGAGTTTGAGTTTTCATAGAGGAGGTGCTCGACTTTCATTGTAACAACTAGCACCTAACTCTTAAAATTCTATCGGCCTGCAAAAAAAAAACTTCATACTTTTCTCAAAAAAATAAAAAACCGAAAAGAGGAGCATAAAGATTTTATCTTTTTCTCCCTTTTGTAGGTAGGGCTACTAAACGAACCATACAGCTTGAACTCGGCTCAAGCTTGACTTGACTTTTGGGTCATTCAAACTCGTTCAAACAAAATATAAGACAAGCTCAATCACTTTTTATTGTTTGTTTAAATATTCAAGTCATGCCCGAGTATATGGATGTTTGACTTGATAGGTTTTGTGAACAAGGAGTCATTCCACAAATATCTCAAACATAGGAGTAAATCAATAAATATTTTAAATATGTGAGATCTTTCCATATATCTTCCACCAATCACGTGTGCATTAATTTAGTATAATTTTTTTGCTAGTCTATAGCCTTTTTTCCCCCTACTTTTGTCATTTTTGAATGTCACGAGCTTAATTTTAGGTTTGATAACTCAAATTTCATAAGCTTAGGCTCGAGCTTGAAAGCTCGAGATTGACTTATATATTTTACGAGCCAAACCCATGTGTTAATTATAACGAACATTAAATTTTAAATGCAAGCCAAACTTGAACAATTAGTTTTCGAAAATTCTTAAACTCAAAGTTAAACTTAAACACATGTAATAAGAATCGTTGAGACAATCCTAAGCAATATTGTGTTCAGCTTGTTTGACCTCCTATATCTTCATGTGAATATTTGGACTTTGAATCAGCCACAAATTAGGAAGTAAAATCCCTGTCAATTTTTAAAAGTTCTATGATTGAGTATCGATTAATTAAAAAAAGAAAAATTAAACTGCACCTCGCCGCAATAAAAGAATTGAAAATAATGGGAAATACTGCAATATTGTAGGAGGGTAAATGAAAAACATCAACAATTTATTAGGTTATAAGTGCAATATCCAAAAATTAAACTACACCTCGCCACAATAAACAAAATTGATCATTGATGAGGAGAAAACTTATGCCATTCACATTTGATTTCTTATTCTTCGACTCGTGAAACAAAAGTTGCCTCTTAGTCCAGTTGGTCGGACAGGGAATGGGCACTTCAAAATTCACCCGGTGAGGTTCAAATCCCACTTCACCTGGTGAGAGTTCCGAACGCACCCTTTCCCTATGCATGGTATTCAAGAATTCTCACTACCAAGAATACTGCAATACAAAATCCTGGCTTTTGATCACAAACAAATAAATCCCCTCTCTTCTCACCCTCCAAAGACACGCAAAGTTCTCAATACCACACCTATCTCTAGACCAATCTCTTCCTGCGTCAAAAAGACTAAAACGCCCGTGGAGACCTTCGACTACCAAACCGCAGTTATAAACTTCATTTTTACCGCCTACGCTTACATTCCATGTGAACTTGCCATTAAAGGGTATGGATTTTGTGCCAAGGTCTTCGCCGCTGGATGATCGACAATGGATGCGAAGAAAAGCATCGGGGATGCTGCTGACGATGGCAACGGTGCCCTGAGCTGTGGTTGTCGACTCCACCGGTGACTCATGCATGGCCATCAGAGCTAGGGCAAGTATTAGCATGTAGCATTTGGGATGACTCATGTTTTTTTTTTTTTTTTTGATGGAACTCTTGCTTCTTGGTGATAAAAGAAAAGATTATCACTATTTTGATGTTTTCCCTTTGTTTACATATGGGCAAGGACGATATACTCGCATAATTAATTAGGGAGAAATTAAGATGAAAATTGCAAAAATAGAGTCACTTTACATCTTTCCATGTATGCAAAGATTTTTATCCCGTTTGGGTTGCTTTATTTTATTTTATTTTATGCAATGAATTATCCCTTTAACTCGCATGGTAAGTAGACCTAAGGATTTGAAGGATTGGTATTGCTTAAAAAATTTGTGAACGAATTTGGGATATTCTAAGGGTCTTTCAAGGCAACCGAACAAACCCACTTTGGTTCATCAAATTTGGACGAGGCACCTCTAAAGTCCAACGGTTACGGATGATTAATACCCACACAATGTGAGATTTATGGAATATATTTAATTACCCTATTCATTCCGAAGGTTTCAAGAATTGATTTATGGAGTGCAGCTCATGGGTCACCCTCAATGCTATATAAGTTGGCAATTTTGTATCTATGTTCTATACCAATTTTGTATTCCATACACCAAAGTTCCTGAGTTTCATTTTTTTTGTGATAAAGAGGCAGATTTGCTCATAGTGATATTCTGTGGGTAGTGGTCCTAATTAGATAAAACTTAGGAGATAGAAGCCGGTTCAACCTCGACACCCTTCGATAGGCTTGATTCTGTTTTTAGGATATTGTGTGTAACACAGATTTCGGTTTGTATTTCTGTTTCAATTTTGTATCGTCATTTCATTTACAGTTTATAAATGGTTTGTACATGCAATATGTATCTTTCAATTTGTACATAATAGTATTGTTCTCTGGATTTGCCGATTGCATTGTAATTTTTCCCAACAACTTCCTATATTAGGAAGCCAAAAAAAATTTGGTTCATCGTTGCCTATATCAGAGGCGACCACCACTCCCGCGTTTAGGGAAAAATCCATAAAACGTTCATTTCAAGGAATTTGTGTAAAATCTAAGGATCCAGATCCTCTCCGGTCTATGTTTTGGATTGAAGGAGACAATCCTGATAATGACCGTTCATTTACTACAATCGATGGTTTGGATGTATTTTAAAATTTTGACCGATAAGAGTGAATTCTTACCGGAAAGAGTTTACGAAAAGATCCAAACTATTGAATCTATCAATGGATAGTCATGATCATGACTGTCTGCTCCAATCCAAAACATGGACCGAAGAGGAGCCGGATCCAAAATCTCTCTAATTACTAACAAGTCTAACCCCGAGAAGATCATTATTATTCCCAATGATGTTAAAATCGTGCTTCTAGATCCCATTATCAGTAAGCTCAGTTCAGAGGCCCATAATTTTTAGAAAGAGAATAGGAATCTGCAGATTGGATTAATTCAGTTATCTTTTCGGGAATTATTTATTTTGAAAAATGTGATTCCTACTTTCTTTTTTCCTTTTTCTTAGAGATTCCTGCATAGTTTGAAAATGTGATTTCCTATTGAATATGTTATCAAAATCACATTCCAATGCATGTGAATTCCCAATGTAGAAAACATGAAAATATGGTATCACATTCTCCTTTCCCTTAAAAATGACTGTCATTTAGGGCTGTAAATGAATTAGACTATTCGTGAATTGTTCGAGACTCGGATCATTAAGGGTTCGTTCGAGTTCGATTCGTCTATTAAATGAATCAAACCTAAACCTCAATGTTAGGCTCGTCTAATAAATGAGCCAAGCCTAAACTTTACAGTATTCGGCATAGTTGGGCTCGCGAACTTGTAATTAATATCTTTAATAATTCTTTAGGGGTCTATATGCAAATATAAAAAAATTCAAAGTTATATATATAATTTGATACTTATTTTTCTTCTGAATTCTATACGACCAATGAGAGAGTTTAGGTTCGGTTGAGTTTAATGAGTCGAGCCGAACCAAACCGAAGTCTTGACGAGCTCAATTTGAGCCTAGATTCGGCTTGGCTCTGTTCGTTTGAGTTTAACATCTATTCGGCTTGGCTCTGTTCGTTTGAGTTTAACGAGCCGAACCCGAGCTTTGAAAAATTTTAACGAGCCAAACTCAAGCCAAGTTATTCAGGCTCGAATCGAATTCCCGAGCCGAACTCAAGACAAACTAACCTTTAACGAACGGCTCGATTCGGCTCGCTTACAGCCCTACTGCCATCCAAACAGACCTTTCTGAGAGCACAATTTTTCTGAAGCTCAAATCATGGGGGAAAAAAAAAAAATTTGAGTGTACTAAGGCGGAGTTGGTATGCATTAGAAATATCCAACAAGTCGTGGATCAAGATGAAAAGAAAACTTATTTATTGGGACAGTTATACCCTTGAATAACTTATGTATTCATTTACTTATGAAACCAAATAACAATGCTCCCATACAAATAGACAAAACCATGGCACAATATATGGCTCGTAATATCGCTGTTATTAATATATTTCTTGCACCACTTTTACCGGAAAAAAAAATGCCAAATTTTCGATGCCGGAGTTTAAAACAGTTATCACCAGCGATACTGCAACTCAAAACTCTGGCTTTTCGAGAAATACTGATATATCCCATCTGTTCTCACCTCCCAGTAGCACCTAAACTTCGGGAAACCACACCTATCCTTATTCCAGTCTCTCGCTACGTCGAAAAGACTAACACGCCCATGCAATCCTCCCTCGCCCAGATCGCAAGTGTAGACTTCATTTTTTCTACTGGCGACTATACTTGCATTCCATGTGAACCGATCAAGGACGGTTTGTGTGCCGAGGTCGTTGCCTGCATTGGACCAGCAATGGATCGTTAGAGAGGCGGGGAGAGCGTTGACAACGATGATGGAGCCTGAAGCTAGGGTTATTGACTCCACCGGCGACAAATGCATCGCCGTTATGGCCAGGGCGAGCATCAATAGGTAGCTTTTGGGGTGACTCATGTTTTTTTTTCCCCTCCTTTTCTATTGGGTTACTACTTGATGTGTGACATTCTTATCTTGTTTTAGTTTTTATATACACAAGCCTGTTGATCTATATGTAGTAATCAAGAGAGGGATATGGTAATCACAAAATATTTCGACTATATTACATCTTTCCATCTATGCTAAAAAATAAAAAAGATTCATTGTGATTTAATTAGTAACAGAAAAATTTCTTTATGAAGCTTTCCATAAAGAAGGATTTACAGAGCCCAATTGCGCGGGGTCAGGTTTTGGGTTTTCTATGGGCTGGGCTTTATTGTTAGATTTAGACTTTTAAGACCTTTTGGTTGTATGAGATGTTTTTGTTTGTATTTGGGCACTTTAGGTCTTCAGGTGTTGTTGTGGGTTTTGTCCCTCTGGCTGTATTTTCTAGCTTTTGGTTGAAATCTCTTCTCTTATCCCTAATAAATTATTACTTTTGCCGATCAAAAAATAATAATAATAGCACACGTCTAAAGTGTTTTTGGATGATCTAGATTGAAAACCAATTGTGACCGGTCAAAATTAAAAATGAATCTCAACAATTGAGTGCGCAAATGGACAGTTGTGATTGCGCCACTCCATGAGCAACTTGTTCACGAAGCCTCCGTGAATAAGTTTTTTCGTGAACAAGTTTCTCACTTTTACTAATCATGCTATGTACTAAATTTTACCATTTGCTTGGATATATGGTAAGTGCATTAATGATTTGAAGGAATACGTTGGCTTCTTTCTACATTAGGAAGATAAGATACGATTTTATCTGTTTTGACGGTGAATCAAGAATTGATCTTTTGTTTCCGCTTTGTCCTTTCAGTTTGCTCTCTTGAGTTTCGGTTTATTTCTTTTTGTCTTAGGTTGTTTGGGTTGTTTCAACGAATGTTTTGGTTTTATTTTTCATTGTGATGTTTTAATTAGTTGGCTTCTTGTCTTCCTTTGGATTTGATTCTAGAGTGGCGTTTGCAAGTGTGCCCATGATTCGTTAAATCTTTATAATCTTTTTTAATCATCTATAAAAAAATTGCAAAATAAAAAAAAAAAGAATTGGTTTTTTGAATTTGGTTTGGGTGGCCACCCCTGTCCAGCCATCTTCGGTCCATCCTTAATTTCCCATTTTTGAAAAAGAAAACCATTATTAGTCACACTGCAAGAATTTCGTATAACATCTAATCCGATCGTACGTCCCAAATGATCATTCTTTCCCGTTGGGTTAAAACCGTCTTTTTCTGTCTTTATTGTCGTCTTGTACGGAATTTTTTTGTCGTTGGTCTATATTTTTATGCTTTTTTATTCTTCTCATTGAGACGAAGATGTAATATAAACATTTTATCGGAATCTAATATTTGATAAATCAATTGTAAATTAAGACCGTGTCAAAAGTTAGGCCAAAGGGACATTAGTGCACGCTCCGAGAGCTTCTAAATGTGCATGGAGCAACTAGGGTTGTCAAACAAGCTAACCTGCTACAATTTGGAGAAGTATATGTGGAAACAACCTTCCATACTACAATTTGGTCTTTATGGTTGGTACGGAACGATTTTGAACTCAACAATGCTACATGGCGAATGGAGGATCTTGGGGAGTTAATTAAAACTAGAGTAGCAATGTGGGTTAAGGTGAAGTTCGATATTAAGGTATACTCGGTGGAGGACTTTAAGGGCTATCTTAACGGTATGAGGAAGGTGAAAGTTTAAGTACTTTGGAGAGGGGTGGGGCAGTCCAACTCTCTATCAGATGGTCCTCTTCTTTCTTTTTATTGCTTTCTGATCTTATTTTCCTTTGCTCGTAAGCACTTGTGCTTAGTGAGCCTCATCTCGATGTACCCCTTTCAAGCTAATAAAATTCTTCGTTTTGCCGAGCAAAAAAAAAAAAGCTAACCTGCTCGAGTTTGAACTCATGTTCGCTCGTTAAAACCTCGTTTAAGAACGGTTTTTAGATAAAACAAAAACCAAGCTTGAACATCATGTTTGAATATCGTTAAAGTTTCAAACTAAGGTCGAAAAAGCAATTGACTCTAATAATTTGTTACGGAGTATTTTATGTTGCCTTGGAAGTTTAATTTTTGTCCGTGTGTGATAAATTACATATGATTCGAGTAGCATACATTACTTAATTTACATTGATAATCTAATCTTGAAATGATATGCGACACACCGAAATTAGAACGTACCGTACCAATAACAACAAAAAGTCAACAACTAGAACGAATAGCAATAGAGATTCATAATGCTACCAATTCCGTCTCAGTACACTAAAAATGAGTGCACTGAGATTCGGTCGTGCATGGTACGTTCGTGATTCATACAAATGAAATCCATCGCGTACTATAACCTTCCTTTTTTGGGCTGGGCTGTTTCATCAAATCTTTGAGAAAGAGGTCCAATCTCGTATTTGATGATCGGCATGGCGAGTCTGCATTAGATTTTGAAACCACCCGAAAACTCGTCAAAAAAAAAAAAAAATTAATGCAGAGACAATTATACCCTCCAAATTTGTAATTTATTTATCTGATAATGATACCAAATAATGCTTTCACAGTTTACAATAATTATCGCGGCCAATAATACTGCCAGTCAAAATAGTGCCTATCGCCAATCGAATGGTACAAATATATCCCATCCGATCTCACTTCCCAAAGGCACGAAAAATTCTTAAGGCCGCACCTATCTGGAGCAAAGTCTCTCTTGCCATCAAAAAGGGTGAAACTACCGCGCAAACCTTCAGAGTCCAGATCGCACCTATAAACATCAGACGCTTTACCGGCGACTAATTTAACGTTCCATGAGAACTTCTCGTCGAACTGCCTGGTTTGTAAGCCGAGGTCACTGCCGTCGGAAGACATGCAGTAGATCATCAGGGGTTTGGGGATTATGTTGGTTATGATGACGGGGCCGTCGGCCAGGACTAACGACAACGCCACCGGTGATTGGTGCATGGCCATTAGAATTAGGGCAAGCATCAACAGGTAGTTTTTGTGAAAACTGATCATGGTTTTTGCTTTTGGATCGATGCTCTTGTTTGTTGATTTTGTTTGTGATATCATGTTTTGTTTATTTATACAGGCAAGCTGTATGCATCTATTTAATCCTATGTAATAATTTATTTATTAAAAAATTTAAGTTTTTCCTTGTAATGACAAAAAATATTTTCAATTAGGATTGATTTCTTTATATTTGATGGTATAGTATGAATTATCCCATTTGCTTGCATGGTAAGTAGAGTTAGTGAGTTCGAAGGCCAACAGGCCTTTGACCCAACGGCATTAAGGAGTGCACTTAGATGCTAGGAGTAGGAGGTCACACTAACTTTCGCCATGGGAAAAAATGTTAATGACTTTGAAGGATTACCTCATTGCTTCTACATCAAGAAAATAAATGACATTATATTTAACTTCTTTGTTTTTTGTTATCTTATTTATTTATTTGATTGAAGCATCAATATTAGGTAGATTTGACAAAACTCATGGTTTTTGTTGTTGTTTTTTGTACGTAGAGGTGCTTTGCCTCTCCAGCTTATATAGAAAAAAATGCAAAAAGGGGAGCATCATCCCCGAGTCGGCTTCCCATATGGAGACGGATAGAAATTCGATGTTGCCCAACATCGAATTTATATCTCCCTCTGTCATGTTCGGGTCGTACATCTCGACTCTCCGCTCTTACGAGTGATTATTATTTGAACCCAAAATATTTCTCTCCGATTCCAGTTTGTTTGTGCACCCAAGCATTTTAGAATTTTGAATTTAGTCAGCAAATTACCCTCATCTTCAACAACTCACAAAGCTAGCTAATCTCATCGATTTGCACACGACCATATCCGAAGCGATCGGCAGATAAGTTGTCCTCTAATGAGTAAAAACTCCTCATTAATGTTACACTCATGAACCCCGAGGAGGTGGCCAAGTGCTAATGCTTCCCTCTACCCCAAAAAAAATAAATAAATAAATACTTGTGTTCGATTCTCATTGCGGGATTCCATCCCCTACCTCCGAGGTTTCTTGCATGTATTCAAAAATAAAAATAAAAAACATGCCGAGGAATCAAAAATTTTGAGAGACTCTGAGCTAGAAATCGGCTTGTTCCTAGCTCTGCTAGTTATTTGTTTTACTTTTTGTGTTGTCCAAAATGATGCGATAACTTTAATTTAACCCTCTTGAAAATTATTCTTTTTCATCATAATTTTGTAGTATTTGGGCCATTATTTTTGTAAAATTCATATCCTCCGATCCGCCACTATATAATAAGTACTCATCAGCTACGATCTAACACATGCATGCATGCATTAGCTAGGCAAGACAAGAAACACAAGTCAAAGAAGAGCTTCAAACAAAAGTAGCTTCATTGGAACCAAAATACTACTAACATATTTCATTCAAATCCACAGAGAGAGAGAGAGAGAGAGAGAGAGAATGACCCCAAAAAGCATAACAAACTAGCAAGGAAATAGCATAATGAAAACCCATTGGAAGTGAACTTCAAAAAACCCTACTCATGCAATGATGCATGGGATCAGAAGCTAGACCAAACAAACCCTAAGGTATGATTCCACCAGCACCACCAATGCCACCCACACCACCGGCTGCGCCACCCAACCCACCTACTCCTCCCAGCCCACCGACCCCGCCCGCACCACCGACCCCGCCCACTCCACCGCCGACCCCGCCAATGCCGGCACCGAGGGGAATGAGGGGAATGACTCCGCCAACCCCGGCAATGCCACCGACGCCGGCAAAGCCGATCAGGCACTTCTTGTCCTTGACGGTGGTGGCGTTCTTGGCATCAGTGTTGTTTGGTGGGATAGCATTGTCAGGGACATGGACCAGGTTTGTTTGGTTGGGATTTTCATGACCAGGTGATGCCTTTGGGCTTGGAATCTCCCTAGCCGTGGCATTCACAAGTACCACTGCTACTGCCACCACAAACAAAGCATGCCACTTTGCCATCTCTCTCTCTCTCTCTCTCTCTCTGGAAGATAAGAACTCAGAATGATCTGGGGTTGGGAAGTGGTGTGGTATACTGGTATTTATAGAGAGAGGTGGCCAGAGGAGAGGTTGGTTTACAGTTGTGGTTATTAAAGGGAGAGTAAAATTAATATTGTGGCGCTGACCTAAGTGATAGCTAGCTATAGCTAGCTGGGAAGCTATTTAGGGTATTGGGAAAACCATTGGGTTTTGATTGTGGGTCAGAGTTAGGTGGAATAACGAGTAGTATTATTAATTACTACGAATTTAATATATGTGTATTTCCAGGCCATGCAAAAAGGGTGCTTATACCATGCAAAAAACCCGTGATGGCTTGGCTTTATTTTGGTGAGACATGTGGATACAGATAAGTAATTTGCCAAAATAAAAGTTTGGAAGATTCGGTTGGAAACTAGGGGTAGTCATGAATATGGTAAGTTTTTTTTAAAATTATAATATAATGTAGAGTGTCTCGTGCCAACTTGCGCGCATCTCGGATTAATCCCTGCAGCCACTTATAGCCGTTTCACACACTTACGCATAAGGTGAGGTTGCCCCAAAAATTATTGGCAAGAAGAATCGAAATTGAAATCTTAAGATGGAACATACACCTAATCGTTTATAACGCTAATGGAAAGCTAGAGGGATCAAAAATGGAGTGGGTTAGACCAAGTGTTGAGACATTTTTGTCTCATGTTTGATTATACACTTCGTACACA
>BPLS01000606.1:103776-146060 GCA_019656275.1 Rhododendron kiyosumense
TGCGCAGGGCATGGTGGCGTGTAGAGGCTCAGCCACTGCGTGCCAGTATGCTGCCTGCTCACGCGCCTGAAAAGCAGCGTACACCATCTCGTTGAAACTGTTCACAGTGCTTGTTCTCAATCTATATTCTTACGTTAATTCAATTCAAGCAAATCGCCATTCATAAACATTTGTCATATAAACTGCAAGTTGTTACAGTATTAATCCCCATTAACTGTTCCCCCACCCTAACTGGCTAAAAATGATCAATGAGAGAAAAATGCAAATATTTTACAAAATGTCTGAGTAGAGACCGATCCCTAGATTGGGCGAGAGGGATGCCATAGAACCCTTCCCCTCTCGTAACCTGGCTCCCGAACCTCAGATATCGAAGGTGACGACGGACCAGTCTGCGCCTTTTCAAATCAAATCAAACCTTTTTCAATCAAAGCAAACGTAGCAAAAACGTTTTCGAGTTCAGTTCCTTGGGTGTCTCACCGTTAAAACCCGAGTGGCGACTCTAAATCGAAGCGTTTCGCCGCGCTATTTCAAAAGAGGGTCGCACTCAATTTTACAAACAAAATCCGAAAATTTTGGGGCGTGTGCCCACATAACCCATCTAAACCAATGTATATATAGGTTAATATGAGTTCAACCCATATCAACCCATTATACAATATGGGTGGGTTAGATTGGGTTATAAGTGGACAAATTTAAACAGGTTAAAAATATGAATTGAGATTACCACCCTCTCTAGAGTCTAGATCATCCAAACCCATGAAAACTTTTGCTTTTCTCTAGAGAAGGGAAACCGTACAATCCTAGTTTAATTGGCTTAATTGGTATGCACATGGTGTACTGATAAGCACCCAATATTGTAGATATTTGGTGCGACTAGTCCTGTAGTATGTTGGTTTAACTTGCGTTTATTTAGCTTTTATAGTGATATTGCTCGTAAGGTAGGTTTTTGTGTTTTTCAAGTAATTCGTATAAATAAGGCGCGTTTGAACGCCAATGAATGCTCCGGGTGCAACCAAGTGTTCAAGGCCACGTTCCACCCCGTTGTGGTGCCTAAAGAGTCATGAAGAGATGGTTTGGAGGTTGCCCGGGTCGCCCAAGGGTCAAGAGAATTGAAGGCCATGTGAGGATTTTACCAAAACTATTCATTTTCCGACCAGCTGAGGGTAGAATTGTCATATCTTTTGATGTACAAATTACTTTTGATCCAAACCACTTGGGTTAGAAAGTAGACTCGACAAGCTTTCCAACGGTCCAAAGAACACCCAAATCCGAGTTCGGGAGTGTCCGGAGCAAGCCCGTGAAGTTCAACCAAAATCTGTCATAACCGCGCCGTATCGATACAAGCATTTTTGCCGTATCGATACCATAAGGAAACAGAGAGTTTTGAAGGAAATCCGTAGGAGTTCCGTATCGATACAAGCATTTGTGCCGTATCGATACGGTGACCTTTTCTGCAGATTTTTGCTACTTTTTGAACTTTTCATTTATGGAATACTTACCACTTTTGGAAAGTTCTGGGATATTTTGTGGAGAGAGGTTGAGTTGTATAAATACCCCTCTCTCTCCCCCTTAGTCATTTTATGTACATATTTATGTTTTTAGTCTTTCAATTTCTTTGAACTCCATTGTCATCTTCAAGCTTTCTAGTTAATTTCCTTCGAGAACCACTTCAGGTATTAGTCGTTTATTGTTTTCTCGTTTATTAATGTTGTAGCTACGGACTAAATTCTTACTAATATCAAGTTTATTTCCGTTTTTATCGGTTAAACATGTTTTCTTTCCTTAACATGATTTCTAATCTTTTCAATATGTGTGAGTAGTTTCTTGGCTAAGTCTTGGGCTACTCTTTCCCGATGTCTTAGGTGGTTATTTGGTTCTCAAACTCTCGGGCTTAAAATCATGGTTTTCGGAATTGAATTAACCTAGCCATTTTGGTCCAAGCGAGGGGTGTTAACTCCTTGGTATGTGGTTTAGTCAAGCGGTCTTGGCAAGCGACATACTGAGGGCTCGTGGCTGTTAGATACATTAGCAAAAACAGGTTGGTTTAATTCCGTTTAATCACATCTTTTGATAAACGTAGTCTTTGAAGCTAAATCTTCCGGGCGTGAGCACGCGGTCGTGACTCTCGCCTGAATTATATTGAGAACCGGTAACGGCCTTTGTCAAGAGTTAGACGATCCCTAGATTTGCCTTTTTTAGTTCATTAAACTCGTTTCTAGTCTTTTCCATTTTTACTTTTACTGTTTCAAAGCAAAACCTAGTTGGCCGTCTTGAACGCTGCACTCTACCATATTAATCTACAATCCAAACTAGCTATATTTCTATTCTCTGTGGGTACGATCCCGGACTTTCCGGTTATTATGCTATCAACGACCTAGGCTTACGCTTGGGGTGTCTCAACCTTATTCGAAGGTGAAGTTGGAGGTTAAGCATGTACCCCCTTTTATCCTTAGTCACATAATTTTTCAAATACCCCGCATTCTCGCTCTCAATCCTTGTATTGCACTCGCGCTCTCAATTCTCGTTTTCACAGATATTACTAGTTTGGGGTATGTTTCAAAGACGTTTCCCAACTCATGCTCACACACCCGTAGACAAATTACGTGACTTTTAGCTCCTACCTACCTTGAATGGAGTCAACTGGGAAAAATCAGCATCCTATGCTAATACCTGAATGGAGTCACTCATCATTATGGACTTGGACTATTTATGAAAGTTAAGATACAATTTATAACCCAACTCCCGAAATTTTCCAGCCATTTCTCACTAACTAATACATCATTTTGGTAGGCCCAGGGACAAACCTAACAGCTGTGATTTCTCAAAATTCTGGTTGGTGCACATGAGAAAATTATTACACCACCCAAAAAGTGAACAAAGAATGCACCATAAAACTGGTACAAAGGGGAAAGACACAATCACCAGCCAAAAGGCATTGATAGGATTGCTTCCATTGACAATGACAAAACCAAAAAGAGTGGGGGGGGGAAGGTAAAGAGGTTAAAGTGCTATGCATCATCATCTGTCACCAAACTTTTCCATAAATCAAGCCTCAAGAGTTTGACATTCACACTGTAAGATCTCTTGTATCCAAAAAGAAAGCTAAAAACACACACCCAAAGCCAAAAAAAAACACTCACAAATTGCAGTAAAGACTGATAATTGATAACCCAAATGGTGGTTAGGAGGAGGTTTCCATAAATCAAGCCTCAAGAGTTTGACATTCACACTGTAAGATCACTTGTATCCAAAAAGAAAGCTAAAAAACACACCCAAAGCCAAAAAAAAACACTCACAAATTGCAGTAAAGACTGATACTTGATAACCCCAATGGTGGTTAGGAGGAGGTTGAGATTGACAAAACAAAGTAAGGAAAAAAAAAATTTTGAACAACGCTTGCGAACCCGCTCCTAGAATCGCTTCTGTTTTCGTTTTCAATTGAAGCAGGCCGAGGTTGCGCAACGATGGTAGGACAATGTGGAATGAGGTTAATTTGATTGTGGGATGAATGACGACGAGGGTAAAATTTGAAAATCATATCGAAAATGGAGAAACAATGGTGGAATATGTAGTAAAAACCGGAAACCTAACCGAAGAAAAGAAAAATACAAAGACCAATTCTTTTGCATATATAAGTGGACTGAGTGAGATTGGTGTTAACACTGATGGCCTCTGCGGCAGCCGAGAACACCTGCACCGGAGGTGATGGAGCCAACCATTGAAGAAGACTTGGCCCCTAGGCTAGAAGCTCTGGCATAGTTGGCCGAGGCTCCGGCACCGGATGGGGTGAAATAGGCACCATTGAGCAAAAGGTCACCCTCTGACCTCCAATTCCAACCCTTCCATTGACTTGCTGCTGTTTCCACTCTCTTTGTAACCTGCACCAAAACAAGCCTCATCAACATTCAGAACATTCACTACTTTTTGTTGGGAAATACGAAAACAATTGGCATAAATCCAGAGAACAATTCCATTACAAGAGACCCTACGAATTTCCCATTTTTATTCACCAAATTTCCAACACTTTTTCCATGAGGGGGAAATAGAAGTTCACCTCTTTTGCAAATGGATTGGAGGGAGCAAGGTATCTGTTGGCCTGGCTGTTGATGGTGGGGTTAGCACTTCCGCCAATTGCATACATCTCCCAGTGAGTGTAGTCATTGTTCACCACATGGAAATACCCATGCCTGCATCTGTAATTTTTCACAAACCAATTTCATATCAGATACAATGCTGAAATACAGACCAATATTATCCTGTTCTTCACCTTCTCCTTTCTCACAAGAGATCCTTACTTTCATTAATCAAACACAGCCCCATATCGTAACGAAACCAAATTGTTATTTGTGTTCAGTAAAACTTGTGGAAAAAGCAGAAAAAAATTCAGTTTCTGATTGTGCTACTGCTTACATAAAGCTGTGTGAAAAAATTCTCATCTCGCATATTTGGAGAAGATAATTCCATTATTCCAAGAAACACGTTAAGGTTATGAGTAACTTAGCCGTCTACACAGAGAAAGGTGTCGGTAGAAAGTCACGTACGGTGCAGATATAGACTAGGCTATAAGGAACGGAGTCTCAATCTATGGACCCAGACTACACTGAGGAACAATTTTTCGCATTTTTAAAGGACAAAACAAGAAAACTCAGCTCATATGAAAGGACAAGCAGTATATATACCTTGGCATTCTCTGGATAAGTCCCTGACCAAAATGGTTGTACGCAATAGTGACTTGCATCTGTTTGTCTCTAACATAGGAATCACTGTGCCCCAACAGCATCACCTATTTTCATCACATACAAATCAAAGAAATCACTCTCCCCATAACCAAACAACCAAATTAAACCAGAGTTCAAATTGCAAAATTTGCATTGAACAAACCTCATTGTGGTGAGTAAAGTGGTTATTAGAAATAGTAATCGCGGTCGAACCCATAACAGCATCAACAAGCCCATCAGCACAATTAGACAGAGAATTATGGTCAACCCAAATATGACTCGACCCGAAAATCGAAACAGCATCACCATCAGCCATTGTCCTCCACCCAAAATGACTAGGTGAGCTCCTCACCATAGCATTCCCAGTGGGTTTACAGTCATGTATATGCAGCCCGTGAATAATCACGTTGGTCACATACTGAATAGTAATGCAAGCACCATTTGCTATGTGAACATTAGCCCCACGCCCATCGATTGTTTTAAAACTGTTCATGATCAGTTCTTGTTTCAGTTGTATGACCATGTCGCGCTTGAACACAATCCAGAGGGGTTTGTCTTGGATGACAGCGTGGCGAAGTGTCCCGGGGCGGGGGTTGACGGGGTCATTGTCAGAGGGGTCTGTGACGACGTAAAAGCGACCATCGCGGCCTCCGATGGCATTGCGCCCAAAGCCGATGCCACAGTCCGCCAAGCGCTTGCGATTGCGGTGCCAGTTCGAGTCACACCGCCAGCAATCGTCAATAGGGTTTCCGGTACCACACGAGAAGTAGCCTAATTTCCTCCTCTCAGTGCTGTTCTGGATGCTCCTGTTAAGTCACAAGGAATGTGTTGAGAGTTTCATTCATAATTAATAAAAGCACACATAGGACACACTACATGTGAGGGCACACAGATAGCTCTAATCCAAAGCCCCAAACCCCAATTAACCCTTTATAAACAACACCCATTAACAAATACCAATCACAATAACAGAAGAATTCAGGGCAACACCGAAGTTTTCCTAAACGGGCTAAACAGACTAAACGAGCTAAAGCTCACAAAAATACGAATTTTGAGATAGGTCATTCTCCTTACACACATCAACTAAAAGTCCAAGTGATGCTACGGACACATCACTCGGCAACACCCCGACCACATCACTCTCACATACGTCCTTATTTCATTCATTTCTTCCTGTTTCATTTATTTATTCTTATTTCATTTACTAAGATAAGATGTTATGCAGAAATACAGCTAGTAGTTTTTGCCAAGATCTGTCGGTGGATGTAATTATTCTCACCCACCATCTGTCCTCCCAACATCTAGCACTTTCATTTTTCAATGGCCAAAACAAGATTACTGTGGGGTTACAGTTGCATAGCAGAATGTGTATTTTTTGTCATTTCATCAGGGTACAAAGCAAGAAGGTACTACTTTTTGCTTCCTTTAGCCTCACATGGGTGAGGCTGTAATAAAGCGACAGATCTAGGATTCATGCAACAGGAAAAAAACACCGCATTCTAATCTGCACCTAATAGAAGGCCCCTGTAATTTACACTAACTAGGCATCTCTGTTGTTGCTTTTGATACATTGGCCACATACAAATACAGTCCAAATGTAAGCTTTCTCGATGTAAATCCATAGAGACCTGTGCAGTGTAGATTTTGAGTAGTTCTTTTTTATGCTAATAATACTGTATGTAATTTGTCTCAAGTAAATATACGAATAAGCAACTTTTTATCCATAGCATAGAATAGAGTAGAAAATTGCTTGGGGAAATGGGAGATGGATCTCTCATTCATCCGGTGTGTGAGTCTCACGTGCATCGTGTAGCATTTGTTTGCATTTAAGCTACTGTGGACACATTTGTCTCTAGACATCTATTTTCGTAATACTGATCAAACAACTACGCAAATAGAATCTTTATATGAAAATATCAATTTATGCTTAATTTCAGTTGAGTAATGGTGTACTGCATAATCTTAAATGTTTTTTTTTTTTTTTGGATCAGCATAAACTTAAATGTTAAACATTAGGATACCACTGCAATTGGCAGGTGGAGCAACCGAGCAAGGAGATGGAGAAGTCACAAGAATGTAGCAGATGAGGATCATGGTTTTTTTATTCCTTAATCTGCAAATTTTATAATAGAGTAATGGATAGATCTCATTAAAATAAGTAGATGGGAACAAAAAGGGAATGGAAATGCAATCCAAAATTGAATGCCATGTGCTTTCCAGTAATGGGGGTCACTGTAATCAAATGAACACATTAATTGGAGAGAGAGAGAGAGAACAGACATTTCAACCATGGCAGCAACTTCATCTGGGTCGTCCACAGCATGCTCATTCAAAGATCCATACTCTTCCAACCTAAAACAATAAGAACCCAAATTAAATCCACAACACAAAATCATCAACAATTCGGGAAGAATCACAAATCAATGTGAAAAAGAAATAGTCAATCAGAACCGTTGACAAACTGACATTTTAACAACTTTTTGGGTAATCACCAACTACTTTCTGCTGATTCCACAGTGACCCATTTCGGCTAAAAACAGAGCAATTCCACATGCACGACATAACGAGTGCAATAATAAATAAAAGAAAAAACAAACCAAACCGAATCTTGTTTCAATTAATTCGGATCAGCTATATAAATTCTAATTTTTCCATTGAGGTCTTTCTAGGTCTACATGTTCACCTAGGTTTATTAAGCTCAAGTCCTTCCATATCATGACATCCAAAATTTGTTTATGTCATTCTCTTTTCCTAGCCCGACAATCCACTACTATTATGCCATTTTTCTTGACTAGTACAGATGCAGGTCTACGGGTAAACAAAAAAAAAAAATGCACAGAAAATATCTATTTGGCTTATTTTGAAAAAATATTGCCCCATCACCCATATGCAGAAATTTCTCCAGATTTTTTTAATTCGTAAACAGGAAAATCAGAAAAATGCCTACAGGGGAAAAAATTATGTGTAGCTCAGATTTATTTATGTTAGGCTCAAAAAACGCCTAGTAGTAATTTATACCTGACCCGTAAATTAATTTTTCTTCGTGCACTTTTATTTATTTATATACGTCTCTTTGCACCAAACCGACTAATGACGGTTTAAGGGTCTTTTAGTAACTTAGCCTTAAAATACCCCGACAGTTATTCACCATTACAGTGAGCAGAGCAGAAAAGATGGACTCCGGTCGGAAGTACACTGCAGTACTGGGAGCGTGGAGAGAGAGAGAGAGTGTGAGCAGAATTTACTCCACAGAGAGAGAAGCTTTCCAACTGCTTTTTGTAGAGAGAGAAAATTCTGGAGAGAGAGAGAGAGGGGCGAGGCGGCTCGTCGTCGGCGGGAAATTTCCTCCATTTCGTACACGTACGGTAAATGACGACTTTACCCCAACAGAATCTCAACTACTGGGAGCATTGGCGAAACCATGAGTTTGTTACGAGGGTAATTACGGAAATTCGAGGAGAGGAGGTGGAGGAATGCACCAGTGGGGGTTGGTTGTTTCGGCCAAGGAATCCGAAGAACCCCAAACCGAACGTAACTGAATAAACGATTCAGATCTAATGGGATTCGGGATCTCAACGGCCACGATTGTTTGAAGAAGTTGGCCAGAGAAAACGTAGGAGTTACAGATCTAACGGTCACGCACACTCTTTTACAGAGAAATTGACGGCTGAGATTTCAATAAAAAGTGTTGCACTCCTACTAAAACTAACCTTGTGGCCGCCATTGATGATGAGTTGTTGGAGCTCTGTAAATCCACTGTTTCTTCGATGCTGTCAGTAATGGTAAAAAATTAGTAACACACAGTCACAAATCCTTTCTCTCTCTAAAATCCCCTCCCTCCCTCTCTCTCTAGATTTCTGTTGAGAGCCAGAGGTGGACCTGAATCAATAAGTTGAGGGTGAAATGGGGAGTAAAGGAGATGCTCAGAAATGAAAATGTGGACCAATTTAGCGAATAGTGCCTTCTTATTAACGGAAATAACGGAGGGAAAGCTGCAATTCTTCGCCAGCTATTTTGGAGAATTTTGTCGAAAAACAGTTAATGCAGAGCAAATACAAACTCAGAACCAAATAATTCAACAATTGACACGAACAACGAAGCTCGATTATGTTTTGAAAAAAAACAGTGAGTGAGCTATTTGGAAAAACGTAGAGTACCGACTCAACACACACACAGAATTTACATTCTGCCAAATAATCCTTGGAACACAGAGAGAGAGAGAGAGAGAGAGAGAGGAAAATGACCTTGAAGCAGAGGTTTGGTCCCTTTGCACAATCGCGACGACTCCGACCAGCAACAGGATGAGGAGAAGAAACGAACACAGAGAAACCAACTTCTTGGAGGCCGCCATTGCCATTACAAACCCCTTCTCTCTCTCTGTGGGTCTTTCAGTTTCTCTCTCCACTGTGTAGTGGAAACTGAGAAAAGAGAAAGAAGAAGAAGGAGAAGCAAAAGAAAAAAGCGGAGCAGAGACGAGGAGACGAGGAGCTCGAACGTGACGGACTCTTTCTTTATAGAAGCAAAAAGAGAGAGAGAGAGAGAGTGCAAGGATGTTGAGGTTCAACGGTAACGGCCGTTAAGTACTAAACAAGACAAACGCTCGGTTTGACCGCGGTTGGATTAAATTTTCCGTTACCCAAAAACCTTTTCCCCACTGCGACTTGAAGAGGAATCATCATATCCGTGAAAATCTTGTCTGATTTTCCTTCACCAATTTTTCATTGACCTCGAAATGGATCCAGGTGTGTTACCATCCATTTTTTCTAATAACGAATATTATTCGTTCGTGTGAGTAACGACAATCCAATTAACATGTAAGCTTTTTACCATATCGAGATGTACGTGATGACCAGCTCGGGATAAATAGCTTTTTACTATACGTGAGACATAAATGGCATCGTGGAGGGTTCAATTTTGTAGCATACTCGATGATATTGACTCCAAAAATACATCAAGTCAAAAACAAGTCATCCATGCTAAAATTAGAGAATTCACAAAAAATTACTTTCTTTTGTGTCGGTAAATAAGAAAAGAAACTACTTTCTTGCGAATTAACCCAAAGAAATTACTGGTACTACTATTTACATTTACATTTTCTATTTCACTCGTAGTATGGAGAAGAAATGGACTCTAGAAGTACTACTAATTTAATTGAGTTGATGACAAAAACTATATCAATTGTTTTTTAGATCATTCTGCAAAGCATTTTTAACGATTTAAAACCAAACCAAAATAGCTGTCATTTTGAAATTTCATTGAATTCTAGTGTAATTAATATATTATATGAATAATACTTTTTTAATCAAAGAGATATTTCAATGATTTCCATGTTTGGAATTTATTGATAAGAAATTAAATTATGAAATAATATTCCTAAAGGAACCAAAAGGGCCTTAAATAACAGGGAAAATGATGGCCAATAACGTGTTTTGATAATTAATACATGTCAAGAACATTTTCAGTATTAACAAATGTTCTTAATTTGTTCTTAACGAGTATTAATTATCAAAACACGTTCTGAAACCGTCATTTTCCCTAAATAACCAGATTCCAAGTAAAGTACAACCTAAATTTTGTGTTTGGCCATGGTTCCGTTAAATATCTGTAGCTGAAAAAGATTTCCACTTTTTTTTTAACCACCGTCTCAACCGCAACTAACCGCTCTCTCTCTCTCTCTCTCTCCACAAACACAAAACCCCACCACCACCACCGACGCTGTGTCACGTGCAAGTTCCATTCTTTGGGCCCCCTATTCCTGTATATTTACGATTCTATCACTCGAATTCCTTTTGGGGATTTTCACCGGAATTTTCCGTTTGCCACGCACGAATTCCGTGACAGAGTGAGAGAGGGGCCGTAGATAGGGCCGTATGGGTGATGACGTGTACGGAGAAGGCCCAAGTTAGCACGGTACTGTGCAATCTCAACCAGTCAAAGGTATTTTGGATGATTCAAATTTTTTAAAAAAAAATTCCGGGGAAGAGTTAAAGTCCGTATTTCAACTCTTTCTCAGAATTTTTTTTTTAAATCTAGATCATTAATTATCGAAACAGACGGTCCGAATGGTACACAGCACGCCCCCTTCCCTTTTATTGGGGCTAGACATACTTTGAATGTCATCTAAATATAGTGGAACTTGCTTCGGCTCTGACATAAGTGCGATAGGATTTCCAACAAATGATGGTTTGGTGTGACGAAACCATACTCTCGAAATGACGAGTAGCATACTTGCACTTCTATTTTCGTAACGAAAGAAAGAGAGGGAGGGAAAAATTATTCAATGCTCTTGCGGCACCGTCACATGATTCCTCATGCCTCTCGTCAATCACACATTTTTGTAGAATCCGTGACTAAGTGTTAAAATTCCACAACAATATATAGTGGAAAGAGACTTGGGACGCCGCCACATAACGTGCGCCAAGGGCACTGAATGATCTGGCAGGGGGAGTAGGAGAAAACGTGTACGGACATTCCGGGGGAAACAAAAGTCACGGTTTTGAGCTGATTTTGGGGTGTGAACATTCCGAAATGGGATTTGTATATTTCGCGTCCGATATTCTCGGCGGTTGTCATTGAGAAACTGCCATAATGCTTAGAGCCCGTTTCAGTTTCGGAAAGGTAAAAAAGTGATTATTTTTTAAGAAAATAATTTTAAACTTAAAAATTAGGTGTTTTTTAAAATATAAAAGGATACAATATGGATTTTGTTTGAAAAATCTCGATGAAATCTTTTAAAAATTTATATTATTTTTTAGTTTGAAAATGTGAAATAAGTTGCTTATTTTTTAAGAATGTTTCTGGATCGGATTGGATTGGATTTTTCTATTAATCCAATCCTAATTGAATCACAGTTCAGTTCCGATTTTGTTTACGAATTGTATCAACTAATTACAACCAAGAAACTTGGATTTTCAAACTTTACTTTTACCCATATACTTTGAGAAATAACCACTTATTTCTCAAAACAAGTCAACTTATTTTATTTTATTTTTTTGCTAAAAAATGGTTATTTCTCAAAATACTTGGGTAAAAGTAAAAAATTTAATTTTCTGATTCCTCTTTTCGAGGTGAATTAATAATCCACAAAAGTTTGGCACAAAATTAACAAATACAAAAAAAAACTTTAAATAATGACAATTAAAAGAACGCAGCCAAGAAAGACATTGTGTATTTATTAAAAGGGAAAAATAAATTACAATGGGTGGGGCACAAATTGTACGGATGTTATTGCATCTTTGGGAAATTTGTAAATTTTTCAACTACATTTACTACATCACAGATCCCTCAACAAAATGAAATATATCAAATTTGTGTTCTTATCTGCAAAAAAAAAAAAATAGTTTATTAACGCGAATATCACTAATAAGTACAATGAGTACTTAAACAGATTAACAGAAAATAGCAACGACAGGAGGGACCAAACAAAAGTTGATACATACTTAACACAAACCGACACAGCATTAAAATGGATTATGTCATTTGTTCCCTAATATTACTCCTATTTCAATGTCAATTTTCACAAACCAAATATTGCACCAATGTTCGACATTATACCTTGGGACCAAAGGTACACTCGTTAAAAGTTGAAGTCTTAACACCAACGGATTGGCCAAGTGGTCTTGGGCCACCCCACCCTTACGCATTAGTATGTGAAATGATTTTGGGAAGAGCTGTAGGAATTACTCTGAGGTGCGCGCAAGCTGGCCTGGACACCCTGCATTAAAAAAAAAAAAAAAGAGTTAAAGTCTTGGTAAAGAACCAGTCTACCCACACAGAAAAAAGGGTACAGATTGTGAACAGATTTTTTTGTGGGGCCCACCACGGGTACCACACTAATGATCCGTGCCGTTTATTAAATTTAAAACACTTTTTCAAAGGTTCCTATGAAAAATCAGCTCAATCCGATACAAATAAATTCTCGACCCAATTATCTAACTTTCCATTGAGATTTCAAGAAAATAAAAAATTAAATAATTGGATCGAGCACCTATACATATTGTATTAAGCTGATTTTTCTCAGAGACCCTTGAAAAAGTGTTTTACATCCAATAAAAGGCTCGGATCGTTTGTGTGAGCCCCACAAAAAAATTTTGCACAATCTGTGCATGTAATATCTGTGCGGACAGACTTTCTGCTTGGTAAAACCTAACTCAGTCAAAAGCAAATTGAAACCCCATGATTTCTCCTAGTATAAAATTTTCCTCTTTCACTGTGGTATTTTTGCCATATTTAATAGTACTAACAAACTACAGTTTAAAGAGGATTAGATTGACTAAAAGATGAAACTCTAGGGGGGGCACGCATAAAAGACGCTGCCTTTGATTTTTTATTTCCTACCTCATTGGTGATAGTCTTTAATCTGTATACACTTTCTGTTTTATTTTTTTTTGGTGATGGTTTCTCAACCGACCCAATTCTTTATAAAAAAAATACTATATATATATAGAGTAAGAAATCATTTGTTTTATTTTCTTTTACAATTGGTAAGAGGAGAAAGGGGAGGATGGGATTTTGCATGCATCGTAAACTGATACGCTTGGTATTTGGCGGAGTCAGGAATTTTGATAAGTGTGGTCGGAAATTTGAACTGTGTAATTCAGAAACGAAACCCTTGATTTGTTTTGAGGAACGAACAAACTAACGCTACGTTTGGGAATTTTGTGGGTAGAGATTCTATTTTGACTCCTTTTTTTCTTAACTACAAAATCCGTATATGGACTGGGGCAAAAATAAATTTTAAAGTGGGGTTAAATTAGTAAACATAGAGTAAAAATTATACTTATTTCCATGAAAATTTGATAGCCAGTGGGGTCGGCTGCCCACCTTTGTCTCTATGTCCCTTCGCCACTAGGCCTTGGTTGAAAAAGTTTTCAACACAACGATTAGTCGTAATGCCTCTTTCATATGAGATGGGATTGGCACATGCACGAGACTCATCTCATGTGGGAGAACGTTACAAATAAACATTGTATTAAAAAAAAAAAAAAAACCCTCCTTAAATTTTTCCCTAAATTTATTTTCTATTTTCCTTTTTCCGTTCCTTTTTTGGGAGAGGGTTTTGACTTTTAATGACATATATAGCCCTTCTCCCTATATATTTTGCCTTTTAGAGAACACGATCATGTCCCCATGCAACAACCCAAGTGACTCCCATCATAACATTATTTCACGCCCTCTTAACTACAAACATAAATTCCTACACAAGTTTTACCCCATGGCCAGAGCTAGATCCTCTGTGTCGAAAATCTCTGTGCCTCTGTATCAAGGGATTTTTCAACAGTTGAATTTAAAACACAAAAAGAAAATTACGTACACAATCCCACGGTCGGAAAACCTCTTAACAAAGAGGCACAGAAATTTTCGGGACAGAGAAGATCAAACCCCCGGCCATGGCCTCCTTACATGCATAAAAAGGTTCACAAAACATCATGATCATAAGTGTTTTACATTTAATTCTCAAATCAACTGGACCATTTTAGCAAACAAAAAAAGCACGGGACGGTTGATTGCATGGAGTACCAATCAAAGCATCATCACAGGTCACCCCAAGGACTTTTTTGTGTGTGTGGTAATGCAGGGTCCCGGGCCAGCTTGAGCGCACCTCCGATTAATTTCTACAGTCTTTTTTATAGTCGTTTCACACTCTTATGCATGGGAGTGAGGTGGCCCCAAGAGTCAACCCCAAGAGTCAACCCCAAGGACTTGACAATTGAAATGGGCAAAGAGTGCTCGAGTACTGCAATATGTGCGTAATCCGTGGGTCAAAACCGGAACCGTGATTCACAGATTAATTAGTTCGGTTCGATCCGTAGGACTTTTGGTCCTGACACGAATACAATTTCTTAGTACCGCAAGTCACGATTTGGTCCTCGGATTTCTAAGAAACCGAACCGATCCGGACCGTATGCAAGCCTAGTGTATAGGTCCATCACCCCTAGATTTAATTTTCCTTCATATTATTAATTTCTGTAAAGTAAAATTTTGCATCCTTACGTCCACGAGCATTAGGTTGAGTATGATCCAAGAAATTACATTTCAACTGTTTAATTACAATCAACAAAATTTAGTCAACTTCATGAAAAAGCTTGTTGGTCGTTTGATCAGACGGTCTATATATATGGAATATATATGGTGGTTAATGGTTAGGTAGGGCATGGATTTTACTTTGATGATGATCATAAAAGAAGTAAATCAATTAATCATGATCGTCTTTGCTTAAAGGTCTTCCATTGATTAATTAGTGAGATTTTAGGTGGGGGGCCAAATAATAAGATTTAGTAGATTATATTAAGCCTTAACCATTTCTAAACCTTGACTAACAAGCAGAGAGAGAGAGAGAGAGGGTTTTTTAATTTAGGCTCCATTTGTTTAGGTGTAAAATGTGTTCTAGTAAAATGTTTTACCTATTTTCCGGTATTTGGTTGTGTAAAAAATGAGGAAAATATTTTACATCCATTAATTGATGAAAATGATTTACCCTTAAATCTTCCGTAAGTTATTTTTCGAAATGAACTCGTTGTCTTCTACTGCAATTCTCACTACTCAGTTTTCTCGATCATTAGTCCTGAGCCACTTTCAATTCCAATACTCTCAGATATCTCCACTGTTTAAGTCCCCTTCTCTCTCTCTCTCTACATTATTTTGTTGATTTCTGAAAATATTTTTCAAATGCCAACCATACACCATAAAATAAAAGTTTGAAATTTGTTTTCTGAAAAAACATTTTACACCAAAACAAACGGTGCCTTAGTCTTTACTAAATTGCGTCCATAAAAATGAAAAGGTATTCGTAGGCCATATATGTTTTGTTACCCGAAATTTAGGCGGGTATAAACCCAATTCACTCTCTTATTTAATTAGTCTTAGGCTCTTTACTCTTTACTCAATTGCATCGATAGCAAAATGAAAAGGTAAAAGTTGCAGATTTTGTAGGCCATGTTTTAATTTGTTACCAGAAATTTAAGTGTATACCCGATTAACTTAAGTGTTTTAGCTCGATTTCAGAGTGGTTAGGTAAGGGGAAATGTTAAAGAGCACAGTGAGGCCCCGTTCCAGAACGGATAATAAGTACTTATTTTTTAAGAAGGCAATTTCAAGCTCAAAAATAAAGGGCTTAATGAAATCTAAAAATATGCAATATAGATTTTGTTTGAAAGATCTCGATGAGATCTTTAATACGGTGCAAAAAAAATCAAAAAATTATTTTTCATTTACATTATTCTTGCGTTTGAAAATGTGAAATAAGTACATATTTTTTAAGAAGGTGTTTTGGAACGGAACCTGAGTACAATACTGATCTTGGTTTTTTTTTTTTTTTGTTATAAACGAAATAAAGCGAGTACAATACATACTAATCTTGGTTTTTGTTATAAACGAAATAAAGATTTGATTCAATTCTCCTCTAGTGATCTTTAGATGAATTAAAGTTTGAGATATTTTTTTTATCCGAACCATTTGCTATTTTTTTATCAGTACTACAAAAGGTGAAGCTTTGTTTGGATTGGAATTTAAAATTTTTTTTGAAAAAATAGTAGGGGTATTAAGTGAAAAGAGATAGAGAGAGAAATGTTGAAAGTAGGGGGAATTTTTTGAAAAATTCTTTTTAAGTTCCGGAGATAACAAGGCAAGTTGTTTGAATACCGATACGCGCGTGTCTAATCCTATGTTACCTGCAACGCGAATTGTTCCGGTTCGACGAACAGAAATGGGAACACGGTACTCCACATGTTTAAATTGTGGTACGTATGCTAGGAGTAAACTTTTATAGATAGCAAAACTAGAACTTTACTCTTCCAAGGGATAAACACACCCAGTGCAACTAAACATTATTTGTCAAATTATTCACACAAAACACATTTCTAGGAGTATAAAGACTGAACTTTTTACACTTTTTCCAACCGAAATTTCATTTTCCCTCTATTTTTACCATTATAAGTTGACATTTTGGGAAAAACTAAGGGGGTCGCTTTGGATCGCTAAATTTACGATTTTAGAACGTTCGTATCAAAACGTAATTCGCTAGGGTAGTAGAGTTCCCTAATAACATAGGTCTAATCTATAGATAAAACATAGCGCTATCATTAATACCCTCTATTTTACACTTTTCCCTTATCTGAAAACATATTTACGTATAAATAAAGAAATTTACCCTGATAAATATTTTGTATTTGAAGAATTAATTTAACTGACATGTTATTTTCCCTTAATCATTAATTTTTATAATTAAGTATACCATTAATTGTCAAAAGCTACCAGAGTGGTAAGGACGGTCAAGGGCGGAGCCTGGATTTGGACGCGGGGTGGCACCTTTCAATGGAAATGTAGTTACATGTTACATGGAAAAATATGAAGAAAAAAAAATTAAATGTGAAGTCATATAATTAGGTTTGGGTTTTTCTTTAATTTTTGAAAAAGAAATAAAGGCTTGCTTCAATTCTCTTGTGGAATGCAAATCCAAGACATTACGATATTAAATTTTCTTGATCTGAAACCTATCATTCTCTAAATTGCATTTTTTATAGTATTTGTACAAAGTATTAGTTTTTTTTCATACTCGTAAATACCTAGTTGAACCACATTAGTTTTTAAAAGTTTATTCGTTCGAATGGGTCTTGGAAAAATTTTATTTCCAAATGGTCAAGTTCAGTTCCAATTAATGGGGGAAAGAATTACAAACCTTGTAAGTACGCAAAAAGTGTGTGTGTGAGGGGGAGGCCATGGTACTACCGATTCCCTTTGTGTTTTTTTTTTTTTCCTTTCGTCCCTCCAGATCTACGACTTGTTGTCTGATATGTGAGAGTTTTGTCTCTCATTCAACAAGAGTTATTAGTTTCGTCTTTGAACGAATTTTGTCTACAGATCAGATTCTCTCAATCGAGGTTGCTTTGCAACAATATATGTGCTTCAACGTTCTATCCATACACGATGTCTTTGGCGAGGCAACCCATGGCGGCTTGGCAGATCTGTAGTTCTTGAGAGTTCATACTTGAATGTAGTGCATCTGATAGTCTGGGTAATTTGTGTATTTTGTCCTTAACTTTGCATTTTTTCTCTTTTGAGACTCCTAATTAGACGTTAGGTAGTTTAAAAGTATCGTTATTGCGTCAGACCATGTCTGAGTTAGAATGACATCAATTGCCTTGTGATTTACTTGTTTTGTATTTGTTAGACGATTAGTTTGAATTTGTTCAAGTTCTTTGTAAGATCTCCGTTTTGTAAGTGCCGCTAGGCGTTTATCAATACAATCTTCTCATTTTTTACAGAGAGAGAGAGAGAGATCGGAAAACAAAAAAAAAAACTGGGCAATGGGGGAGATTCAAACCCTGGTACTCGGTGCCTAAGATACGTTTACACTACCACAAAACCAACAATAGTTTTGTGTAAAGTTCTTCAAGTCCTTTTATTTAACCTTATTACAAGTATAATTTTTATTTTTTGTTTGGGTTTTTTCAAAACGGAGTGGCACGTGCCACCTCTCCAACTAACTACCTCCGCCCCTGGGGTGAAGGACTTCCATTGTTATTATTTGTTCAAAAGTATTTAAATTATCAACCAATTAAAAAATAGTCTCAATTTGCCACTTGTGCGCTCCTAATTGGTAGAACAAGGGTCTAATATTGTCGAGGCAAGTAATGATTATTTTTTTCCAGAGTATAAAGCGTTCTCTGTTTATTTATGTCTTCAAATCTTATAAGTCACTCCTCTTTCAAAATTTATTTCTTAATTAAACAAGTACCACAAACAATTACTTCTTTTTTTTTTAATAATCGGATGTTCGGACAAGTTTCCGCCCATCTAGACTAATTTCGAGACTCTTAAGTTAACGATCAGACTGACTTTTCAATAGTACCAAGGTTTAAAATGTCTGGCCTCCGAACTTCCTGCGAAGAATCTTGTACTATCTCTACATGGGGTTGTTATCAATATATGTCCATTCAAGACCTCACTTTGGAAGACTGTCTGTAATTATGGGTTGGTGCCCTAAATTGGGGGGGGGTTTGTTAAACTTTGGGTTGGTGCCATAAATTGGGGGGTCAGTTAAATTTTCTGCTTAACAACCCTTGAATTGTGGTCAGCATTAGTGAACAAGTACTAGAGTGAAACTGTTCAAAATAAAAGTACTAGAGTGAAAGCAGACTGTTTTTATTTTTTATTTTTTATATATCAACAGCCGTTAGCAAAGAGTTAAATAAATTAATCTACTGGAGGTCTAGAGGCTGTTTGATGTAGAATGAGAATTGAAAATAATTTAATAAATAACATTATTTAGTTTTTTTTATTTTGGTTTTAGTAATTTTGTTAGAGAGTTTTAATTTTAGAAATAAGTGTTCTGGAGCATTCAGTATTCTAATTATAGTTTATTTAGTTTTCTATTATATGTTTTTAATTCTCATTCTGCATCATTGTTCATAGCCCTAACCCCTAACCAATCGCCCCTTATGGGGCTCCAACAATGCCAACTAAGCTTAAGAACTCATTGGCTGAAAGCAGACTGTTGGGGACACTAATTAACAATTAGGACATTCATAATTCTGAGAAGACTTATGACCAACATTCAGCCTTGTTCGGTTGTGAGTTTGAAAAATTTTTGGATTTGGTTTTTGGGTAATGAGTGAGAAGAGAAATATGATAATAATTGAGAATAGGGGTAACAAGTGGAGAGAGAGAGAGAGAGAGAGAGAGAGAGAGAGAGAAATAAGATTAATGATTGGATATATGAATAATGAGGGGACAGAGAAATGAAAGTAATAATTGAAAATATAAATAATAAGTGGATTTGGGTTTGAAATTTTTTTTCCAAATCCACAACCGAAGAAAGGCAGAAAACAATTACCCCATTCATGGAGTACTGATACTTTTGTGCCTCACTTGTTTGTGATTATCGAATTTTCGGAGAATTCGCGGAAGCCCAAAAGAAAAAAGCGAAGAGAAAAAAGAGGGTCAAATTTACTTTCAAAATCTCTCTTGTTTTTCAGTTCTCCCAAAGGTTCTCATATCATAAAATTAAATAATTTAAATCCAAAGATAAAGTAACGCTTGGAATTCTACTCTTCACTTCCGTAGTGCACTCTTGTACTACAGGGTGTCCGGGTCCACGTAAGAGACCCTTCACAATAACTCTTCGCTGCTAATAAATACAAGACACTTCATAACATTTGGGTCCCGTCCCGAGAACCCAAAGTCATGCCGATGGGCAGTTGTTAAGGAATTGAATTTGGGAAATCTTTCATTATGGCGTGACATTTTGAGGTCCGAACATCAAGAAATTTGTGTGTGCCGAGCGGGTACCATGTGGCGGTACCCGTTGGCGATCGTAGCTGTCCAAAGTGTTTTGGACGGTTTGAATTTATTCCTCCTCTCTCCTCTTATCCGACCACTCTCTCTCCTCTTTTTCTCTCTTTAAAATCCGAACCTGCCAAAATACGTTTGGATTGCTAGAATCGCCGACAGGGTACCTGCCCGACACCAAAAAACTTCTCAGAACATCTCACATTTGTTTATATCTTTTCTAAGTGTGAAAACACTTCGGCTTTACTGTGCGGTTTCGGGTAATTTACGTAGTTTATCTGTAAATAAACATTTCTCTGTTTAGTTATGCCTTGTATTGTCTAACAGAGAGGGCAAGTTGAAATTCTCTGCGGTTATGGGAAAAGAAGTCCCAAAAACCCCCCACTACCCTAATTTTCTTAGGCCCTAGAATTGTTCTGTTCTAATGGTACCATCACAATTTGCAGGAATGTTATTAGATTGAGGGCTTTTTTCTTTATAGTAATTCAGGTGTCCAAGACAGCTTACGCATACCTCAATTAATCTCGGGGGCCAATTCGACTGCCCACTTGAGAAGAGCCCAATTAAAGCCAGAGCAAATCTCCATATAGACTAGTCTCGAAAGAATTGATAACACCTGGAACGTTTTCGAACCTGAGACCTTATGAGAAAACAAATCCCTTAGTTTCAAGTCTTGAATACCAGTATAACCCTTATTAGATTGAGGTTTGTTGCTCGTGTTTATTGCATCACAAACTACCATAACACTACTTACCAACAAATTAATTATGAAAGCTTGTCGATCAAACCTATGATAATTTTTTTTTTTTTCTAAATAACCATATGATAATTCAGCTTGAGGCCGGTTAGTGATGATCTTGATGGTATGAATTAGTCTATAGCTAATTATAATTCAAGTTTGATATGCTATCACATTTGAAGAGGTGTCCCAAACAATACTTCAAAGCTAATAGGACGGCTAATAACTACTCCAATTAATACACCTAAGCTGGTTAATTAGGATCAAAAAAGAAGGTTTGGCATAAGGTCATACTCCTAATTTGAGCAATTTAGGTTGGGCTATATCTTGATGGTGGGCGCACAAAGGCGTAGCTTAAGAGGCTTTGATTTGAAGATGGATTCACATTTGCGCGTTGAAAAGCTTGATGTGTATGGCTCTATTCTTATACTTAAACCCCAATGGTGGGTCAGTCAAGTGGTCTCAACCCCAAAGGATCAGTCAAGTGGTCTGGACCTATGACTTAGGCGTTTGCTTCATTCTAAGATTCTTCTTGTCAACAACTCTTGGAGCCACCTCACCCCAGGCGTAAGCGTGTGAAACGGCTATGAGAGGGGGGGCTGTAGGGATTAGTCAGAGGTGCGCGCAAACTAACTCGGAACACCCTACATTACCCGGAAAAAAAAAAAAAAAACATTCCTATATTTCTATTCTCTCCTAACAATTTGAACTTATGAAATAGGAGTGCTCTACCAGATTATCATAACACAGGTTGCAGATGTGGGAGACTGAGAGGACACAGTACTCCTCGTCTTGATTTATTTTCACCAGAGCTGAGACGCACAAGATGTGTGTGCAAATAATAACCAAAATTGAAGCAAAATACTTCCCTCGCTATTGGGATTTAAAAATAAATAAAAAATCCTAAAGCAGTTGCCCAAGAAGGGATAAAAGAAGTGCCCCACTTTGTGGGGTGGGTGCATGGGTATAGTATTTGCTTTTCCTCTTATGCCCTTATATAGTTATTGAGAGCATCCGTTAATTTTATCTGTAAAAAATGTTGAACTTTTTTCGACAATGTTTAAATGGCAAATTGTGAGCCAGCTTTATTTTTTTTCCATATCAAAAGGGGCTCTCCCTTAATAGATAGCTAGAAATAGAATAGGTGTTTATCTTCCGGTTAGGTACTTATATGCGTTAGGACATGTACACTAGGCTAGGTATAAGTGCAAGCAACTTTGGCTAGGAAAGGCACAAAAATGGGCCTACACCAACCTAGTCAAACACTCATGTATTTTACATTTATGGGGAAACCTCTCCAAATATACCGAGACACTGTTCATCTGCATTCCCTTAAACAATTGTTTCTCTCTCCTATTCTTGACTTCTCTGACTCTCTCTCTCCTATTCTTGACTTCTCTGACTCTCTCTCTCTCTCTCTCTCTCTCTCTCTCTCTCAAATTAAATAATGAAGTATTTTATAATAGTTTATAAGAAAAGAGAGGATAATAGAGAGGATTGGTGTAGGATTGAGAAAAATTTAAATAGGTAAAATGCAAAAAGTAGACTATTGGGTAACTAAAATACATATTTGTTGGTGTACATGCTCTTAAAGGTTGAGCTGCATGAGAGGAAAGGTGCGAGCCGGGAGAGCTTTGCGCGCATTGGTGCAAATTTTGAGTGGGTTGATTCTCAACCAAGGCAATCTCCTCGTGGCACAAAAACTAAATGCTCAAAATGGACATACCGGAAGGCTATTTTCATGTACCTATCAGCGAGTATCGTTCTCTGTCTCATACCTCAATCTATAGGGAATATGGACACCTCCATCTATAGGGAATCTGACCAAACCTATGTATGTCAAGATCGAAGCTCAGATCACACCGCGTGTTTTGTTCTCCGAAAAAGTATGTTTAGCCCACTAAGTAGCTACGGAGACTCAAAAAATCCAATTATTTTCCTATTGAAACAACAGCTAGCGGTACTACTACGTCCACTCCCGCATGCCGTTCTCTCAATCTCACCGCCCGTCTCAATAATCAATGATCCGAATTTTACTCTTTCATGTAAGAGTATTTAAAATCCAAATCGTAAGATGAGAGCGGTGGAAGGAGCCATAAAAAAGTGAGCACTGGACGTAGACGTTTCGTTGAAACCACCTGTCCTCAACCAAGTACTCTCCTATACGTAGTGCACATTGGCTATTTTTTTCACAGAGGCACCTCATACCCACATGGGTGTATGGATAACCTGCACCAAGGTGAGTCTTGGTGGTTCATTGTTGAATCTCAAACAAGTGAAATACTGATCACTTGGCCCAAAATGTCTCATGCCATGCACACATTAGTGCACATGGAATTAAATGTCAACTACATCTTTGCAACCAAATCACTTTGTACAGTTCCTTGAGGTCATTTGCTGGCATGGTGGGGCTTGTACTTCCAAGTACAGCTCATAAAGTACTCCAAACCATTCACATGCTGAAATGATTCGCGCCAGCTAACCATTTGCCTAACCACGTAACTCAAAAAGTTCATTTCAAGTTATATGCTCCCTCCGTCCCATAATCTTTGTCCGGTCCGCAAAACGAAGACATAAAAATAATACTATTTTTGTAAGAAAAGTTAGAAAAAAATTCAACAACTTACTGGATCTCGACGAGTTCTTTTAACTTATGAAAAAAATTTGAATTTTTTCTTGAAAAAAATGCATTATTTTGTAGTTCTCGTTTCGCGTACCGGACAAAGATTATGGGACGGAGGGAGTAGTAACTGGTCGGCCTTACATTATATACCATTCACTACTTCCTCAAGTAGCCGATGTGGGATCTAACAATCTCCCCCACTTGGACCGACCGCAACGCCCCCGTTGCATCCCAAGCTCCGTATAGGACAAGTCTTCGCTTAAGCACCTCAAGCTCCTCACTTGTCGGGCCCACCCAAGCACGTCTTCTTGGGGGACCCGCCCTACACTTCCGGTTGGTGCAAGTTCTGATACCACCTGTAACGACCCGCACCAGCTAACCATTCACCTAGCCACGTGGCTCAAAATGTTAACCTCAAGTTATACAGTAGCTGGTCGACCTTACAATATATACCGTTCACTACTTCCTCAAGTAGCCGATGTGGGATCTAACACGTGGTCGACTAGATCAGCGAACTACGACTTGTTTGTTTTGGGTTTCAGAATTCCTGCGTATGGGTTCTCGATAAATTTTCTCTATCTATCTCTCTCCACTCATTAACGGAATATACAAAGTCTTTCGAAGATTAATTGCAAAGATTTTGACGAGTCAATATATACAAAGTTATCTTCGACCGGTACTGATAAGTCTTTCTAAGTTTTGCTTGGACGATCACGGGCTATGCAGAGGGATCGAATCGTCCGAATGTGATTGGGTGCATGTGATCCCCATGACCCCATCAATACCGTTCAGTTTGCAATATAGACTGGGGCGATTTTTGTTGGAAGTACGTACAGTTGTTTGTGGTATAAAATGAAACTATCCCTACGTGTAGTGCCGAAATAATTCCTGGGGAATCATTAGGGTTGGCAATGAGGCGGGTACCACTATCTTTGTTCCCGATTTCCGAACTCAAATTCATCCCTATCCCCTCCCGGATCCCCACCGGGGAATTATTTTTACCCTCCATCCCCACCCCAAATGGGGAACAGGGATCCCCGCAGGGAATCGGGGATCCAACTGGAACCACAGGCAAAATCAGGGTTCTTAATCCGGTATTCCTCCAGCAAGACGTCAAGAACAAACAACACACGCAGAACTATTTAAAGCATCGATTTTTCAGTCTCTCAACATAACGTTATTTCATGAGTTTTCGACGTAAACAATATTTATCTGACTAGAATTATCGATTTGAGCTCTTCTTTCTACTAATTTTCTATCTATCGTAAGTGAATTTAATTACTTCTATGTTAATTGATAGTGAGCTTTAGTTTCTCTCTTTCTTCCTCACTTATATATAGTACTCCTATATAACTTTTATTTATGTACATAACACACACACACAAACACACACACACACACACACACACACATATATATATATATATAAAAACAGGGCGAGGATGAGGCGGGGACAAACTCATTCCCATCCCCTACCCTTTCCCCATTTTTTAAAAAAATTATCCCCATCCCCTATCCGATCCCCGAAAAATCCCCGAATCCCCAACCCATTTGCGGCGGAGAATGAGGCAGAGCGGGGTGGGGCGGCTGGGATTGCCATCCCAGTGGAGATATAAATCCAGCTAGCTGACCGATTAGATCCACGAATAATGGGTTTGTTTTGAAACGTGAATAGAGTCCGGAAGTCTTTCCTAGCTATGTTACAACAAAAATAATGGGTCCGTGTTCATTGCAGCTTACTCTTCTGTGGGTCCTTCCAATCTCACTTTGATGATCTAAACGTTCATTATCTAGAGCTCGTCGGTGACATCAATTATATAAATATATCGCGCGTAATGTTGATTGGAGTCTACTTGATATGATTTTGAACATACTTATCTTGAAAATTAGTGGGTGAAATGGGTTCCTATCTGGTGTTGCTATCAAATTATTTTACGGATAAATGCATGCCGAGATGATATCAACAAGTATTTGGCCAACGTGGTTTTCTTGGTTGGTTGACATTCTCGACGAACTCTAAAAAGTCAACGATTGAATCTATAATCCACAAATTGGCAAATTAGACCATCTCGCATTTTCATGGACTGCTTGATTCCCTTATACTAACTCTTCTTTTTGATCAGGTGTTGGAATAAAAAAAATTTACAAATAAAATGCATTCCGAAATTACATCAACAAGTAACCCATCAAAGTGTTTTTTTTTAGGGCAGTCGTTCTCAACAACATCTAAAACGTGAATGGTTTCGATCTAATACCTACAAGCTGGTAAGTTTAGTGTCCAAGGGGTCCAATTCCTACCAAACTTCACCCAAAGTTTGTGGGTCCGGCACATGAATGAGGGTCAAAGTAAAATGTAGCTCAAGACGCGGTTATACGAAAGTTGGACCCAATTAAACCACTCACCGCACATCAAGGGACACCAACCTTCTGATTGGAGAAGTTTTTGGGTGCCGGGCTGTACCACACACGTTGTGTCCGTACACAATTTGAGTCATCCAAATGTATTTTGGAAGTTCTAGAATTTAGATAGAGAAAGAGGAGAGAGAATGGTGCGGTGAGGTGAGAGAGAATAAATACGGGCCATCCAAAATACGTTTCGACAGTTGGGATCGCTGACGGGTATCGCCACGTGATACCGTTCGACACCCAAAAATTTCTCGATTGGAATAAATTTGGGCTGTCCAAAACACGTTTGGAGGGTTGGAATTGCCTAGGGGTACTGCCACGTGGTACCTACTTGGCACCCAAAAATTTCTCAATTGTAATAAATCTAAGTCATTCAAAGCACGTTTGGACGGTTGGGATCGCCGATGGGTACCGCCACGTGGTTCCCGCTCGGCACTCAAAAAATTTCTCAATTGGAATAAATCTGAACCATTCAAAACAAGTTTGGACGGTTGGGTCACCGACGGATATCACCACGTGATGTCCGCTCAACACCCAAAAATTTCTCGATTCATTGACTGACCTTTTATTCCGCATTTGTAAGTATTTCCAATTTCCAATTTGTAGTATAATTGTGGGATAGGGTGACTTTATACACACACTTTACATTTCTCATGTTTTCCCTTTACTTTTCTTTTACTGAATCGAGGCTTGCGGAGTGATTGCCGGAGGTTTTTTCACTTTTGACAAAATCTCAACCGTGGATTTTTATGCCAGATAAATTTAAAAATATGAGAAAAGAACAATAATGGTTGACAACCCCATGCACATTATACAGAATACACCTACCGACCTACGTTACTACTTACTACGTACGTATATGAGAGAGAGAGAGAGAGAGAGAGGCCATGTGCATGTCCTCACTTTTGCACTCAGAGGGAGAGAGAGAGAGGGGCCATGTGCATGTCCTCACTTTTGCACTCAAAAAATGAGAATGTGTGATTATAAAATTCATGAGTTTAGGTTAAACTTTAAAAAATGGAGACAATTTTAAAATTCATCCGAGTGTAGAAATGACAAAGTGACAAGAATAATGCTAGAAACTGTACACCCAAACTTCTACCCACACTTTATTGTTTGGTAACTTACGAAAATGATATGAGTACCGAAAATGGGGGAGAGAAAACGTACCGACGGCCGCCGGCCGGCCGTCTCCGGTCACCGGACGGCCGATCCGAGCCGTCCAAAAATTCTAAAAAAAAAAACCGATGGGGCCCACGCGAGAATAAATGGCATCTGAGATGTGTAAGGTGCTTGATCTGAGCACCCTTTTTTGTGTATATATGTATATACGTGTATATATACAAAAAAGAGTGCTCAGATCAAGCACCCTACACACCTCGGATGACGTTTATTCTCATGCGGGCCCCATCGATTTTTTTTTTAGAATTTTTGGACGGCTCGGATCGGCCGTCTGGTGGCCGGAGACGGCCGGCCGGCGGCCGTCGGTACGTTTTCTCTCCCCCTTGGTCGGTACATATAGCACAACTCGGTAACTTATGTGTTCAGGTCAGATTTGGCACATATGATTAATACTACTAAGATATTATAATTTCACTGTAAGCCATCGGGCCGGGGACAATCAAAATTGGATAACAGTCATAGTACCTAGGAAGTTCAAACTTGAGATCTTACAAAAATAAATCCTTAATTCTTAAATAGACAAACTATTTGTTTGAGGATAAATTCTACACACACTTAAGGCACGGGGCGCGACCGTTTGTGAGTATATGTACAGGTGCGTGTAATTTGGTGTGGCATCAATATTTTCCTAACGGCAATTTTTTGTTTTGTACGTAACTTTCCTAATGACGCTTGGTTTTGTAATCATTTGATTTGGACATTGTAGCCAAACTATATCTATTATCACAAGCCATGTGACATGACAATCATTGATACAATTCTTACGAGTTTAACAATCATTGAATTTTAAAAACTGATTTTAAAATTAGCTAAGTCAAATCTCAAATGAGTTTTTAACCAAGTCGATTTTCCTTGCTTTTATTTTATTTTATTTTATATTTATAATCGGATGTTCGAATCAATTTGAGCACACCTATTAAAAAAAAAACAAGCCGATCAGTAAGGATGGCAATTTCCGCCGATTCGACTCAACCCGATTCATTCCCCACCCCAAATGGGAAGGGGATTCGGGGATTGGGTAGGGTATAGGGATTATTTTTTAAAAAAAGGTGGGGAACGGGTAGGGGGTGGATATGAATTAGTCCCCGCCCTGAATCCCATTATATATATACATAAAAATTAAGAAGTTAGGGTTTCATTTATTTATGTCACTCACACACACTGATGCACACAAGATCCCCATTCTCCACATCTCTACGACTCTACATCTCATTCTTGCTCGTGTTCTTGTTCCAGGTTTCACTAGTTTTCAGACAAAAGTTGTTCTCTCTAAATCCAAACGGTTTGCTGTTATGGAGAAGATATCGACTAATTTAATTTCAATTTGGTTTGTAATGCACTATGGCAGTAGATATGTGACTGTTTTCATTTCAATTTGGTTTGTTATGGCAGCCTAGATCGTTTTTTTTTTTTTTGAAATTGGTTTCATGGTTTGTATTTTGTAATGACAGATGACTTCTTTTTTTTTTAAGTTTTGGAATCTTTGGATACCCGTTTACCATTTGGGGCGGGGATAGAGGGTAAAAATAAATCCCCCATGGGGATCGGGGCAGGGATGGAGAGAGATTTGGATTCGGAGATCGGGGACAAGGATAGTGATATCCACCCCCGACCCTCCCCATTGCCATCCCTACTGGTCAGCCACAAATCGAGCTCGATTTTCTTGATTTTTTGACAATAGAAGTTAGTTTATGAGGTGAGTAGGTCTAAAGTCCCTAACTTAACTTATCTTTTTCGTGATTTTTCTCTTTATAAAAAACTCTTAGATAATTTTTCTCTGAGTGACTTCAATGCCGATGTTAGTTTCTGGTTTAAAAAAAAAAAGGAAAATAACGGCTCAGGGCGTATTTTGATAATTAATATCCACCAATGACATACTAAAAACATTTGTTAATGTTGAAAATGTCTTTAACTGATATTAATTATCAAAACACAGTTATTGGTGGTTATTTTCCCCAAATAAAAAAGGGGCTAGCAAGCCCAAAAGGGTTTCCATAATAACATTGGGCTAAGGCCCATAAAAGAATAAGAGTTTAGCAACCAGCTATCGTATCAATGGGCCATAGACCATGACGAAATGGGTCAAGAAAACATCAACTGCGTCCCTAAACCGTGTAAAGGAAAGCCATCCATTAATTAACTAAAAGCCCGTGAGACGTAACTCTTGACCCATCTGGTATTACCCTTCAGCTTCTAAGTGGAACGATTGGGGGTTCGAGTATGTGGACAGACATCGAGCCCTGTATTGTTGTTAACCCGCTAGTTCACCCTCTCGCCACCGATTGATAAATACAGCGTTGGCAAAAAAAAAAGACACTGAAAGGCTATCGATTAGTTACAACTTCGTGTGGTAATTAACACAACATAAATTGCAAAACAGAAGGCTAAAACAGTAACAATAATTCTATGTACCCCGACATACCCCGAAAAGAGAAATTAAATGGTTCAGTTTCGGGGCATTTTTGGAGTAAGTTATCGGGGTACGTAGCATTGCTCAAAACAGTCATCAAGAATGGGCTGCAGCCTGCAGACCACAAATCAAGATGATCCATTGCAAGCAGTTTCAACAAGCAGTTTCAAGAATGGCCCAGGCCTTAGATAACCCAAAATCCGCCATGTTTTTGGTTAGTCTCTCATCTCTCATAAATATTGAATAGACCAATTCTGAATGATTTTTTTATAAGTTTTTGTTTTTATTTTTTTTAAAATCTGGATTAGCTGGTAATGGTTATCATTGAAGTTCACGTGGTGAGAGTGATACCAATAATGTACATGGTCCTATTAGCCATTCAAATGCCAAATGATAGCATGCTCGCTATCAAAGCAAGTGGCTCGTTCACTAGATAAATATTTTGAATTCCTCGTTCAATATTTCGGTTCACGATTTTAAAAAGTCTTTTAGTGGGGGGCTAAACCCATTTTCCAAGCCTCGTAACACGCAGTGAAATCTTAGATTTGCTATAAACACATGTACGCAATAAACTCCCTCTGCAGCTGACTGACTATATGTGGCGGTGAAAATAAATCTTCTTATAGATATGTCAAATACTCTATTATATCTACATGGTACCAAAATCTCTAAATGAGAAAAATGTTAGCATGTGTGCCAAATTTATTAATCTTGGGATTATTGTTTTTGATCCATTTTTTTTTTAAAAAAAAGGTCAAACCTCAACTCCATTTGTTGATCCCATCTAGGATTTTTTAAAAATATACAGAGCTAGCCAACTATGCATTTGATCATCGAAAGTCCATGGTGACCAAAAGTTTGACTTCGAAAGGTTTATTTAACAGTAACAAAGGGCTTATTTTTAGAAAATATATTTTTTAGCAAATGGTTTCGGGAACTATTAGTTTGTGAAAGATTTAGAAAATAAAAATTCATGATAAAAAATATAAAAAAGTTCAGATCTCTCGCTTCAACACACACGTGTCAATACTTCACAAAAGATTTAAAACAAAAACTGACCAACAAAAAGAAACAGATCGAAACGAGTCCATCCGAGCCGAGCTTTGTGGTGAGTTCAATTGGTTTACAAAACGAGATTAAATCTTAAGCTCAAGCTCGGCTCGTAAATGAGACAAACCCTTAATGAGTCAAGTTCGGTTCATTTATTAAATGAGCCGAGCCTATACTCGGATCAAGATAAGCTTTTTTGAACTGAGTCGAATTTTAAAGTATTGAACTTGGCTCGGCTCGATAATTAAACAAATCAAACTAAGTTGAGCCTTAGCAAGCAAGCGAGTCTCGAACTGCTCGCTAGCAGCTTGGTCCGTTTGGGGCCCTAGCTGCCCTAGGGTCCTGCGGTCCTGCCTAGGATACAAGCAGGTGAATAACTCACACTGTGGTTTTCAAGTTCCTACTTGCGGCAGGATCAGGGCGATGCAAATGTTGATAGAATAGAACTAAAAGATGTGCCAACAAAGAAAATTCATTTGGGCAATAGCTGGCTCAAACTCATCAGGGCCACTGATCACGTGATTTCTATTTAGAATTTTTGGACCCATCACTGGCTCACAACGATGATCAACACTGTTCACAATGTAGAGTTTGTTTAGTGATCTTCAACCATGAAAAGAATCATGTTTAGTGGATACCGATCAATTACATATCGAAACACATTTATCATGAAACAAATGAGCCCAATTCAACGTGCACTATACATTTGCTTCGAGGTAAACATGTTTCGCTAAGTCTCCAATGCAAATATTTTTTTTTACATGCTTGAATACACACAACAAGCTCTACAAAACAAACGGCATCAATTGTTTGTATGTGAGCCCGAGATGAGTCCGTAAGAACCAATACTAGACGGGACTGAGAATGGGAGGAGAGTGGAATGGAAATGAGCTCCAAAATGCTGTCAACAGTTTTCGAGAAATTTTTGGGTAATGGGTGGGTACCACGTCAACCGGCCGACGTGGTGCCCGAGCAATACATTCGAGCCGTCCAAAAATGTATTGGACAGCTCAGATTAAAACAATCGCCATCCTCTCATCTCAACGCTTTCTCTCCTCTTTCTCTCTCATTTTTCTCTCTCCAAATACGAGCCGACTTAAATGATATTGCACACTAGTGAGTTTGTAAATAAGGACCTAAGGAGATATCTTGCGCACTTGGGAAAATGGGCTAAGGCCCAAGGCCATCTGGAAAACTAATTTAGAACCAGTTAACCGGGTGCGCGCACGCAGGTGGGTGCAAATCCGGGATTTGAGCCTCGCATGCAGACCATGATTTGCTAAATTTTTGAAACAATTTTTTTTTAACATAATTGTTAGTCAATCAAAAAAGTAAGTGTTCATTGAAAACGTGTGCTAAGCCTAAATCAAAGCAACTAATTTGATTTGATTTTTTGTTTCCAAAAACTAGTCTAGCCGCTCATTCCTCCCTCTATAAATTCACTCTTCCATACTCGTTCTGTGCAGAGAAGTCCGAGCAAAGGTAGTGTATTATGTGCTGTTTTATCTTGGAGACAGCGTGTTGCTCAACGAATTGCTTGCACAAATCTAAGCAGAACTGCGAAACATTTTAAAAAGAGCAATATAGTCCGCGACTCAACTCAGACGTTGTTCTTCATTGATAATCTGTTTTCGATTTCAAATTAACCCGTTCCTTATTTACAGCAATTATTCCAACAATCCCTTTCCTGTCCCTTTCGCCGTATAAGCTGCTCGACCTTTTCCACCAAAAATAAAAATAAGAGTAAATTACAGTAAACCCCCCTCAACTAATCCAAATTTTCACTTAACCCCCTCCGACTACAAAACCCAACAGTGTGCACCCTCTAACTATCCAGAATTTACACTTAACACCCTTTTGTTAGGTCTCCGTAGGAAAAATGCACCAACGGCCGTCTCTGGCCACCGGGCGGCCGATCCGAGCCGTCCAAAAATTTTAAAAAAAAAAACCGAGTGGGCTAACGCGGGAATCAAAAGGCATTCGACGTGCGTAAGTGCTCGATCCAAACACCCCAAGAAATTAAATGGGGTGTTTAGATCGAGCACCTACGCACATCGGATGCGGTTGATTCCCGCTTAAGCCCACTCGGTTTTGTTTTTTAAAATTTTTGGACGGCTCGGATCGGCCGCCCGGTGGCTGGAGACGGCCGTCGGTGCATTTTTCCTACGGAGACCTAACAAAAGGATGTTAAGTGTCAATTCTGGATAGTTAGAGGGTACACACTGTTGGGTTTTGTAGTCGGAGGGGGTTAAGTGAAAATTTAGATTAGTTGAGGGGGGTTTACTGTAATTTACTCTAAAAATAAAGTACTACAAAAAAACGGCAATCAAAAATCACTTGAACCGGTACGAGGTCATATATGGGCCACGTAACAGAATTCGGAACCGTGGGCACCACCTTATTGTTTTGAGATTCTTCTATTTTGGCCATCTATTTCATCAATATTAATAGAACTTCCTAGCATATGAAATTCCCTGGATTTTTAAACCAATCAATTACTTGGCCTTTAGTTTATCAAAAAAAATAGTAAATAAAGCCCGTTCCACTAACGTTCTTACTTCATCCGTCCCAATTTAATTGTCATTTTAGAGAGTTTGTGTCACTTTTCAATTGATTCTATTTTGTAATTTATAATTTTTTCTGTGATTTTAAAAATATTGTATTATAGAACTAATTGAGATCTATCAAATAAAATCCATATTTGATATGAAATTCATTACGAATTTAAAGATATAACTCATTCTTTAGCCAGTTAAAATAGAACAAAGAACAATTAAATTGAGACGAATGGAGTATTTTGTAAGTACCTTATTTCTTATTTTGCGAGATGGATTATTTTCTCACAATACGCTACCTTTGATTTGAAAAGTACTTATTTTATTTAGCAGAACGAGACCTACAACTGATTCTTCAATAAAAAAAAAGAAAAAAAGACTGCTACTGATTCCCCTTGATTCTTTGATTTAGTTCCTTAATAAAAGAAATACTTAAAAGAAAACATTGGTTTTGTTCAACCTCAACGGGTTAGTCTGACATTTAAGATCGAAAATATAAGAATTTACTTCCTCAGAATTAAGTTTGTCAATTCATCTAGGGGCCTTTCTGTAAGAGGCATTGTTTATCTTTAATCCCGCAGGATGCTGGTGGACAATTGAGATTGGTTCTTTAGAAACTAATTAAGGCGCATGTAAATTAACCCATATACCTTTTTTTTTCTTAAAAAAAAGAGATATGTTCATTTTCATTAAGTATCATGAATTATATTGTTTGATATATTTCTAAGACTCTAGTCTCTGCCCTTGTGACAAGAATCATAGGTGAGACAAAGCTCGTGCGTTGTAGGTTGTTATTGGAGTTTGGCTACTGTTGGAGTTCTTGTTTTGGAAAGCCCCAATAATACATGTTCCTAACTAAGCCACACACAAAACCAGTACAACCAACTACCTTGCTTGTTCCGAACTAGCACTGCAAATAAACTAAGCTGCTCGCGGCTCAATTGGTTTAGTAATTGTGCTCGAGCTCGAGTTTTGGGTTCGTTTACTAAACGAGCGGAGCTCAACACTCAAAAGCTCGGCTCGACTTGCAAAAGCTTGATTCGTTTGTATAGGCTTGGCTCATGTATAGAGGCTCGTTAAATAAATTAGTCAAGCTTGATTCGTTAAGTTCTTGGCTTGGTTGTAGGCTCGTTAACAACCGAACTGAGCTCGAATTTTAAGATCGTTTATTAAACGGTAGAGCTCGAACACTGCATAGATTGGCTCGGCTTGGCTCGTTTACGCCTTATCTCGGCCTGAATGTGTAAACATCAAATACAAGAAAAGGGAGAAATTAGGTCAAAGAAGAAAACATACAGTGACCAACAGCAATAAAATAACTTTACAGGGTATAAACTGTCATTTACCGCCAGATGCCATCTCTAGTTCTCTACTCTCCGGTCTCTAGATCTCCTCCTACTGTACATTCTTTCCCACAGCCTCTCTCTCTCTCTCTCTCTCTACTCTCTCACGCCACTTTTTTTCTCTCTCCACCGCACCACCACCTCCGATCTATAAAAAAAAATGCAGTACAACAACCTGGGCCGATCGGGCCTGAAAGTGAGCCAGCTCTCGTACGGCTCGTGGGTCAGCTTCGGCAACCAGCTCGACGTGAAAGAAGCCAAAACCCTCCTCCAGACCTGCCGGGACCACGGCGTCAACTTCTTCGACAACGCCGAGGTCTATGCAAACGGCCGGGCCGAGGAGATCATGGGCCAGGCCATCCGCGAGCTCGGCTGGAAGCGCTCCGACATCGTCATATCGACCAAGATCTTCTGGGGCGGGGCGGGGCCCAACGATAAGGGGCTGTCGAGAAAGCACATCGTGGAAGGTACGAAAGCGTCGCTGAAGAGGCTGGAGATGGATTACGTAGACGTGATTTACTGCCACCGTCCGGACGTGTCGACGCCGATCGAGGAGACGGTGAGGGCGATGAACTGGGTGATTGATAATGGGTGGGCATTTTATTGGGGGACGAGCGAGTGGTCCGCCCAGCAGATCACGGAGGCGTGGGGGGTGGCGGAGAGGTTGGATCTTGTTGGCCCGGTTGTGGAGCAGCCCGAGTACAATTTGTTGTCCAGGCATAAGGTAACGGAAAATTTTTACTCCCTCCGTTACCGTAACGAACAATTATTTGGTGGTCCACGGACACTACCATGTGGTGTTCCAACATGTTTATCACCACACATTTCTGTTGTCCTACTACTACTAGATGTATGGATCCCACATAACTGATAAAGAGGTGTTGGCGTAGAAATGTTATATCCATCTCAAAATCAATTGACAATGAGCGGAGACGTCTCAAATGTTATTAAGTGATCACTGATTTGACTCTCAAGCAATGTGAGATTCATTTCCTTAACATCCCCGTCACGTGTAGCGGCGTTTGAGATCCGTCACGTGGAGCCACTTTTGGGTCCTATTGCAGCCTTTTTGTGGGGTTGTCATTGTGGGGTGTGGACTGTGAATTTTATAAAATGTGGAGTGAAACGGGTCTCGCTCTGATACCATGTAAAAACATTATATTCATCTCAAAACCAATTGGCAATGAGTGGAAAGGTACCAAATGTTATTAAGTGATCAACCATTCCACTCTTAAGCAATGTGGGATTCATTTCTTTAATAGGGCACCAAGTGACCATGCCCCAAGACTGCTGAATAATTACTCGTCCGTAATATGAAGATTGTTCATCCGCAAAACCTGAACTTAAAAATAAAGCATTTTGGAGGGAAAGATTTGAACTTTTTTTTTTTTTGGGGGGGGTGTGTGAGTTGATTGTATGAGGTTATGGGAAAAAGATGATTTGGTTCTTTTACCACGATTTAGGCCTGCTAAATGAGCCGAAGGAGCTGAACAGTTGGATTGTTCAAGTTTGGTTTGAAAATTTGATGAGCTTTTAGAAATATGTTTGAGGTTGGGTTGTTTATGAGACGAATCACTCTCAAACGTCGAACTGATCACGAGTAGCTTAAATTTTTAGACATCATAGCTCGTTCCCTGAGCCAGCTTGTTGGATTTTAGTTCAGTGACAAAAACGTATAGAAATTATTTTGTGGAACAACATTCTATATAAAATAAAGTTTTTACTTTTAGTTGACATTTTATTGGGGCTTAGACAATCAAGTCCACTTCCAAGCCAGTCGCCATCAGAAGCAGGAAAGAGTCACTCATTTATTTGGCTGAGCTAATTTTCTTGTGTTTTGACTTTGTACTAATGACTCAGTGGGGAAAATATTAAAGAAAAATCAATGTATATATAAAGAAAGTACAAAAAATTATTACATTTTTCAAACCCAGGGGCTCAATCGGACTCTAGAGCCGCCCTTGTGCTGAGCAGTGGTTTGTTCGAGTTTGGTTTGAAATCTTAACAAACATAAAAAATATGCACAATGTTGGTTTGCTTATGCATTGAACTGATCTCAAATGCGAGCTCAAACTCGAGTGGGATATAGACATGGCTTCTTCTTTTGTGAAATGGATACTTGTGGGTTCTGTGAAGTAGCTTTGTCTTATGTATATGGATGTGTCGCTGTGTGTGTGCATGCTTCTGTTTGTGTGGGGGAGGCTGTAGGGGTGAGGAAAAAACTGTTGGTGAATCCTGACCAAACCGAATCCTAACCAGCCGATTTGGTTTGGTTTCTTAATTGTGATTTTTGATCTTGGTCCAGAAAGTAAATAACCGGATCAAATGGTTTGTCCGCGGATGTAGTGATTAATGTCTTTGGTTTTGGTTCCAAACCAATCCAAACCGCAATAGATATGTGCATGTACAATTATATAAACTCATTCAAGTATAATTCATGGAACCCTCTTTGAAACGTTTATTGGATTTTAGATACGATTATTCGATTTTAGTGACTTTTTATGCGAATTTGAAGTGGTATAAATGATTTGTGAATCTGATACCGTGGTTCAAAACCTGGGCCGAAGTAATTAAATGGTTTGTATTGGTCAGGTTCTATGAGTTATGCGGATTGGTTTGTCCTTGAATTCTACAATCCAAACGAATTGGTTTGGTATGGTTTGTGAAGTTGGTTGTAGGCTTGTAGCATGTATGGGTAAGGTAGATTTTGTGCTTACTCGAATCATCCAAGTGGATATTGTTTTGGTCTGTCTTTTTGTGGAGCGGGTCAGTCTTGTATTGCATACATAGATTATATGCATGTGGGGGATAGCAGAGCGGCATGGAACACATTCTTTAAAACATGATCCAAAGCAGTCAATTAGGTAACCAAAGCGATCTAGATTTCTTTCACTGTAAATTCCCTCCACATTTTGAGAGTTTATCTTCTTTCTTCCTTGTAGATTGAGGAAATTCTTGTGGGTTCATATCCTAGTGGATTCTACACAGTTTAGGTTGAAGAATTGTTGCATGTTACGTGCCACTATTAATGTTGTTACTGTTGTATATATGGCGTTGATGATGGGTGGGATAGGACGTCTGTGAGCTGAAATACTACTTGGTTTCTTTGCATAGTAATTGATTCAATTGATTCTTATTGTTTCATATTTTGTGATACTGCAGGTTGAGTCTGAGTACCTCCCTCTGTACACTAACTACGGAATAGGTCTCACCACATGGAGTCCACTTGCATCTGGTGTTCTGACTGGGAAATATCTCGGGGGAATCATCCCACCTGATAGTCGGTTCTCATTGGAAAACTACAAGGTAAACTTGTTTGGGAGTTACTGTTCTCTTAGCTACCCTTTTATTTACAGTTTCATCAGACTTCATAATTTTTTTTTTCCCGAAGGAGACAAGACTACATAATTGACCTTAGTTAATTTGCACTTCTGACCCCTCTATTTCTGATGAACATGCTCTCTGCATAATTCATCTTCTATAATGGTTTCCTGTGGTATATAAAGAGAAGGAAAATATCCTGAAGAACTTCATGTGTTGGTGGCTAAATGTACTTTAACGACATACATTGATGCTTAATTGACTGTGCACTACTATAGGACGATGAATTTTCATTACTGTTGGGCCATTTCACTTTGTTTATGTTTTTTCTTACGAAAAAGGATTAATGTAGCAGACCTCAGTTCATTGGTACTTAAGGCACCGTTTGGTTGGATTTGGTATGCAATCCTGCATTAATCACGTTTCTGCTTTTTGATTAGGATATATAGTTGCACTTACCGTAAAACCAAGAAGAAAATTTAGCTGCAGTAATATGGTAATGTGGAATGTAGATTATAAAATTCGTTTTTTGTTAACTAAAGAAACTAGGTTGAGAAAGAATGAACATGGCATCTTTCCTCCTGCCTTCTATTTATTACTGCTATTTATCACTCATTCCTTCTTCATTTGAACACCTTTAAATGGATGTCTCATACTTGCTTAAAGCGTGCGAGCTTGCCCGCATTCCACAGTGATGCTTTCATGCGTGAACTGTGGACTCCAACGAAACCTTTTGTCCAATATGCAGCACGAACAGGCCGATTCAGTCACAATTTTGGCCTCACACCAGTTATGGAATTGGAATTGCAAAAGAAAACCAGATTTTGAACCTGCTGATACACTAGGTCTTGACCGTTTTGGAATCGTTGGTGGATGCACTTTTAAATTGTTTGTAACTCGTAGAAAATTTAATTATTAAATCTCTATATCGGGATTGCATGGAACTGTGTGCGCTTGTGTGTATGATGTGACTCATTCTTAGTCCTTTGCTAGTCATGCAACCAACAATGTCCAGGTGTAACATCTTAAGCCTCTTTCGTCGGGAGGAACTCTTCCGTTTATTTCATTCTACTTCCTAAGGAACTGTCATACACGTAGTGCATTTTTCTGCCTTTTTCCCATATTGGCATATCTGATTGTGGTGTTCAACCTTGTAGAATCTTGCCAACAGATCGTTGGTGGATGACGTGCAGAAAAAAGTTAAAGGATTGAAACCGATTGCTGAAGAACTAGGTGTGTCTTTATCTCAACTTGCAATCGCTTGGTGTGCAACGAACCCTAATGTCTCTTCGGTTATTACTGGTGCTACCAAAGAGTATCAGGTCAGTTTATCGTACTTGGAAACGTTTTCTGATAGTAGTAGTAGTAGTAGTAGTAATAATAATAATAAATTCCTGGGTCAGATGCTCATAGCCAAAATAAAAAAGAATCCCTTTTACTCTTGAAGAAATAAAACAAAGCTTCCAAACAAAACCCTCCCTTCTCCTTCTATTGTTTTTGATGACTTGCGAACTCGACGACTCCTGTTGCTTTTCGTGTTGTTTTTTGATTGAATCGGCTTGAAAATCAGATGGGTATTTATATATATCGAAAGGGAAACTGCGATGCAATTTAGTTTAGAGTCAGCCAATCTTAGATGATTTTCGAGATTTGAAAATACATTGGTTCCATTTTGATAGATTGTTAAACTACTTTTGTTCTATTTTGATGGATAATCAATCTTGAAAAATATATTTTGGCTTATCCTTTGATTCGGGAATGCCAAGGATATTGGTAGTTTTTTTTTTTTGTACTTATTTGTTGAGTAAGGCATAGAGAGACGTTTGACGTTGAATTTTTTTCCGCTCCGCCGCTGTGTTTTTATTTGTCTTTTAGAGTTTGTGATTTTGGAATATTAGAGATATTTGAGAGTTGTTTTTTGCCTTTTGTACAAAATTGCAATTTCCCATATTACAATGTGTTTAAAGGACGTACGATGGAAACATGACAATGTGAGTGCATTTTCGCGGGTGAAATTTGTTTTCTTGTCTTGGCCCCTCTCGGGTCAAGATCATAGTTCCGCCTCTAACGTATATGACCACGAGTAATTAATATACTTGTTACAGAGCAAGAATGACTACTAGATTCATGTCAATTGAAGTAGTCAAACCATGTTAGAAAAAAGTAGCAACTTGCCATGCACTCACAGTCTCACACGTGTTGACCAATATTTTAGAAGTTGTTTGGAACGCAAGAAACAAGCTTCCAATAGTTTTGCTGCTTTTGGTTTTCCTACTCGAACCTTGGAAAAAATTACACATTCAAAATCTTATTGTGAATAAACGACAATGAAGACCAACTATGTGATACTGTTGTATATGGTCTATTCTTTTGTTTTTGGTGCATTTTTAACAATTTTCTTTTCACATTAAAACCCACCATTTTCCACTAATGCAGATTCAAGAGAATATGAAGGCTATTGATGTCATCCCTAAAATGACACCTGATGTACTGGACAAGATTGAGGCTGTCGTTCAGAGCAAACCGAAGCGTCCCGATTCTTATAGGTGATCGTAAGAAGTGCTTGAACTCCGTGGTTTTAGTTTAATATATATCGCGACGACTACCTCGTGGTTTTAAATTTACCATTTCCTTTGTTGTGGAATGATGCTTCTCATGGCATGGTCTGTCTGCCCTTTGTACGTTTTAAATGCCAAGTGATTGAACAGAGACAGTTTGTTTTTCTTAAATGGGTATTTGTTATTGGCGACGGTACAGTGGCTGTTTGTCCTCAATGTTTGACCGGTTAATAGCGATTTTTCTTGGTGCGTATTACCATGATTTCAGTATTGTTCTTAGGGCTCGTTTGTTTGCCCAGAGATAAGCAGAAGGAATATAAGATTCATTGGGTATGTATGAGATGTCTTATTCCTTAGGATTGTTGCAAACATTTTCAGTTTTGTACTGCAAGTTTTGTATAGACCATAGCCGATACAGTCGCGCAGGGCTACTTGGTAGAGGGATATGAAATTCCACCCTCAAGGCCTCAAGGATTCCTAATTGAATATGGCAGTGGGATACAGGCTCTTTCAGGATACGTTATCCTATTTCAATTTGTGGCACCAGACATTGGATTCCTGAGACCGCGGTATTGCATCTCCAATCCCAACCCTATAAATCCCCCAAACAAACGAACCCTTGGTTGCTTGTTTCTTTTCAGATTTTCTGTTTTGCTCTCTCCTCTCTGGAAATTTGTGGGTACCAATAGGCTCTCTCTCTCTCTCTCTCTCTCTCTCTCTCTCTCTCTCTCTCTCTCTCTCTGTACTTTGAGGGGATTAGCATGATCTTTGTTTCCTGTTTCCCTTTCCGAGCAACCAGAGTGGTTCTTCACAACGAGAAATTTTTCAGTGCTGAGCGGGCACGGGCCACGTGGTGTCGAGCACGCATCTCGGCCGTTCAAACGTATTTTGGACGGATCTGGCCCAAATCTGTTTAGGCTTGAGGGGGTGTTTTTGGTAATTTTACATTAAAAATTACCCAAATAGATTTGGGCCGTCCAAAACAAGTTTGGACAGCCGAGATGGTGCTCAGCACCATGTGACATGTGCCCACCAGGCACTGAAAAACTTCTCCACAACACGAAGCAGGCTAGAAGCACTGCAGTCGCGATCAGGGCCGTCCTTAGGCATTCAGGGGCCTGGGTGAAATCGCGGAGTGGGGTCTGACATAATTTTACAATAGTGGAAATATTGGTGTACCTAAGTATTTCAGTTCATATTACACACCGTAACTGCTGGACAGGATTTGAACTCAGCCACTGCGTATGCTTCGTTCAGCTTACCACTGAATTTACGGAAACCATTGGATTTAGGTTTTCATGGATTCTTGGGTTCTAAATCTGTGAACCGAAGCATAATTGACGGTTATGGATTCTTGGGTTCTAAATCTGTGAACCGAAGCGTAATCGATGGTTATTGATTACTTGAAATTGAAACAAAATTGTTATTAAAAACTCAACCAAAACTGCGCGGTTCGTTTTAGTATCAGAATTTTTATTTTTTTTTCTTTCATATTTTTGCCATAAAATAGCATGAATGGATTACTAGCTAGTGAGTTCGATTATAACTGGAATTTAACACTCATCCATGAACTCGAATCCTAATCTTTTCCTTGAAACTAAGGTGCGCAAATCACTTGAGCTAACCCCGAGGAGTGATTCATAATTACCTTTCTTTTAACGCAATCAAACTTAGGGTGGCAAATGAATTGAGCTGCGTGCGAGCAACTTCAAGCTCGGCTCATATAGTAATCTAGCCAAGTTCAAGCCCAACTTTTAGTGAACAGGTCTAGTTCAACAGTCAAAAGCTTAGCTCGTTTCTATAGACTTAGCTTGTTTACATAGGCTTGTTTAATAAATGAATCAACCTCGGCTCATTAAGGCTCGATTCGTTTATAAACAAGCCAAACTCAAGCTCGTGCTTTAGGCTTATTTAGAAAACAATCCGAACTTAAATACTTAGAAAACAATCCGAACTTAAATACTATGAAGCTTGTCTCGACTGGTTTGAACCCCAAACATAAATAACTGGCCGTTCGTGTGTGTGTGTGTGTGTGAGAGAGAGAGAGAGAGAGAGAGAGAGAGAGAGAGAAATTAGTTACAGTTAGGAGAC
>BPLS01000606.1:146070-195868 GCA_019656275.1 Rhododendron kiyosumense
CCCCCCTCCTGGGTTGATGCCGCTTTATTCTAAGATGTCACTCTCCAACCCCTCCCCCGACCCTCATGCAACGGCATTCTCTCTCTCTCTCTCTCTCTCTCTCTCTCTCTCTCTCTCTCTCTCTCTCTCTCCCCATTAACCTGCACCTCACAAACAAAACACAAATTCAGACACCAATTTTTCTCTTTTGAGCAAGTCTGATTTTTGCTCCAGAAATGCAACTTCCTGGGCTCCAAACCACAAAATGGAGAAAATCTAAGTGCACGAAGAGGTACCCTTTTGGACTGTTTCTTCTCTATATTCTGCATTCCATATCCTATCTATCTGAATATTCTTGATATTCTCGTAAAACGTCTCAAGTTTGATTCATTTTTAATACCCATTTCTATTTCTCACCAACCTCCATTTTTTTCAACAATTTTCACCATGAACATTTATTGGTTGATTTGGTTATCTTATGCTTGAATCCATTGGTTCATTAATGATCCTCATTTTTCTGCACAGCTGAATTTGTGTGAGTCCTGTAGATGGAATGCCACCACAAATCTGTCTGATGGGTGTATTTGAGGTGATTATATTGATGTGGGATTTCAATCAGCTATGAATTTTGTCTAAATTATAATGGGGTGAAAAGTGAAAATTGAAAAGGAAATCCTTGTTTCTGTGTATAAATGTGTTGGGTTTTCGAATGGTATTTGAAGACTGGTAGATTGTAGGCAGAAATTGTATATTATCAAACCTCTTGGGCGTTCTTGTGACAGTTTTTTTCAGTTGTTTGTGAGAGTGGCCATTTCTTGTATATGCAATTGAAGAAGCCAATTACGGAAATATTGTGTTGAATTTGGATATAGTATGACCTATGCTCCACTTATTCTTTGGTTATATTTGGAGAAGCAATTGCACACCTATTGTCAGATTTTATGGTCACCCACAAATAAGGCTCATAAGGCCAGACAAAAGGTTCTTGGTGGATTGACATCATGACAAGTGAAGTTCAGGGTACTTCAGGCCGACAGTTCAATAATGATTCGGCCAAGGTTGTGCCAATCGATGAATTTTACAAAGGCAAAGATGTACATAACATATGTATACAGACTGGGGAGGAATTTTCGCCAGAGTTTCTCAGAGATCGCATTTCACCGCGAAGAGTACCCCTCATTACTGAGACGGAACAGCGGCAGGCGAGGAGAGTAGGGTTTAACTATGATCAGAACAATCAACTTGTCTATGAGGATCTTACCGGTCTTCTTGGGATAAGAAGAAGAGATTCTGTGGATGTTTCAGCAGAAGTAGAACAAAAGGCTTATGCTGATATGGTAAGCAGATACCACAGGAATTACATAGCCAATGACCAGCAAGCGGGTAATTTTTTTAATGGAGTTAGTTGTGATCAAGCAGCTACCGGGCCATTGGGGTCTCCGTTTTATACATCAGACTCGCCTCAGTCCAACCACCCACGTGGCTCTGGAGTTTCGGATGGTTCTTTATCTGGAAAAATGAAATTCCTCTGTAGCTTTGGAGGGAGAATTTTACCAAGGCCAAATGATGGGAAACTTAGATACGTTGGAGGAGAGACGCGTATCATATCCATAAGGAAAAACCTTACCTATAGAGAGCTAGTGAAAAAAACTTCTGCAATTTGCAATCAAACCCATACGATTAAGTACCAGCTTCCAGGTGAGGATCTTGATGCACTTATATCCGTATCATCTGATGAGGACCTTCATCACATGATAGAGGAGTATCATGATTTGGAAAGAAGCTCTCAAAGGTTACGAATATTTCTCGTTTCGTCTTCTAGTGAAGCCGAAAGCCCAGTTTCCTTAGAGTCAAGGAGTGTGCAACAAAATGATGTTGATTATCAATATGTTGTTGCGGTTAATGGAATGCTTGATCCGAGTCCCAAAAGGAGCTCTAGTGGGCATAGTTTGTCAAGTCAAACAAGTCATTGGGGTTCTAAGGACTATAGTCCAACTTTTCAAAGGGACTCCCCTACTTCCGTTCAACCTTTGGAGATTAGGGAAGGAAGCGGCTCCCCAAACTTGAGACTCATGCTTTCAAACCCTGCCACTCAGTTTTTTACCACAACCAAATCATTCAGTCTGTCTCCTCCTTTATCTCCCATGCCAATTCACTCTAGGGATCCTAAGAATACCCATATGCAGATGTATGAGGATCGTGCATTTGGTGATGGGCATTTCTATAATCAACCTCATGTAACTCTGCAAGTGTTGAATTACCAAAATGCTCATAACAAACATTTGGTAGAACCCAACAAGACTTGTGACATGCGGTTTCTTAATCGTAATCCTTGCAAAGATTGTGTTGTTTCTTCTCCACTATATGGTCAAAGTGATACAGACTTTGGTAGGCCTAATGATAGGGGATCGCAGGGTGAAAAGTTCATCCCTTCTCCTGATGATACAATGCGACTGTTTCCTGAATCTGATGTTCCAATTCGGTCTTATAATAGAATGCCTCATGCTCTCTCTGATCCACAATTACTACGGGAAGGGAATTCCAACTATGATGTGGAGAAAAACGTAGACCTCCCATGGTATGGCCAGAATTTCGAAATGGAAAAATCTCCTTCCTTGGCAATGTCAAGTTTGTCACAAGAATGGCAACAGCAAGAGATGATTGCTGAGAAGTCAGTTGAAAATACAAGTATGCCCATTTGCAAGTCAGGGGACCACAGCAGGGAATTTACTGAATGGGAGCAAGACACGATGAATAGTATGGATAAGAAAGGTGACCCTTCAGGTGGGGATGGGAAACATTGTGGTGGAAATGGAAATCCAATGCAGAATCACAATGCTATGGAACATCAAATGAATAATTCGCCCACGAAGTCAATTCATCCACAAGAGTATGTCCCTGAGGGAAGAAGTTCTGATTCCAAAGCCACTGTACTGGAAGATTTCACTAACAGTATGAGAGAGCTTGTTAATGAATACCACTTAAACCCATCTGCACCTGAGTTCCTTGTCAAGAGCCAAAAGGCTAGTGAGACAATAAGCAGCGAAACAGTTTCTGATGCATCTCCTGGAGAAGAGCCTATTCTTGGAAGCCCTTTAAATCTGAGAGGTTTTTTGCAGGAGAATGACTGTCTTGGCCTTGAGGAGGACCCTGGGAAATATCTTAATGGAAGCTATGAAGAAATGGTAGGATTACGAGGGCAATCTTTTGTGGCCTCAAGGATTGAAGAGAATTCAGATAATCTTTTTGAGGTATCTGAATCAGCTGTCATTGTTGAAGATGTAACTGGCGTTGTGCCTCCTGAAGTCCCTTCATCTTCAACAATTGTGCCTCATGTAGATGATGATCCCAGCGATGAGAATTCGTCACCCAGAGAAACAGATACTGAGAGTTTCACTCCAGAATCCGACTACGAGGTATTCTTTGTACCTTTTTTTTTTCCTCTATAAATGCTAAAACTATAGCTACTGTGCTGAGCCGTTAAGCCTCCTTACTTTGATGGGACCTAATATAGTTATGGACTTTGTAGAATTTCCTTCTTTTCTTATTGTTTTTCGGACTATAGCATTGTGATTCATGTTTTTGTCAGAAGATTTACTGCCATATATTTTTTGTAGGATGTAAAAGGTGGTGCCAGTGATAAAGACGAGTCATTCAGTGATGCTGCAATAGCTGAAATGGAAGCCGGCCTCTATGGTTTGCAGGTTCAGAAATTAAACTTTGACTACTAGGCTTCATTTTCATCGTCTAGGTGCTGATTGTTGTCTATTATTAGTATTTTTAATTTGTTTCTCTTTTTTCTTTATAGTTACTGATGCACTAGAAAAAAGCACTCTTGTTACCTTATTTTTGTTTGCCATTATTCACTCTCGTTTTTTCCCACGAAGTGAAGATAATGAAAAGGTAAAAGAAGAATCTTATTGTATTATGATTGTACGACTGAATATCTCAGACAATGTGCAGATCATAAGGAATGATGATCTTGAAGAGCTACGAGAGTTAGGATCTGGTACGTTTGGAACAGTTTATCACGGAAAGTGGAGGGGAACAGATGTTGCTATCAAAAGAATCAAAAAGAGCTGTTTTGCTGGAAGATCATCTGAACAAGAGCGGTTGGTGAGTCCCGACTTAAACTACAGAAATGACTTAGCAAATCTATATGCGTAACCAAAAACTGCTTTTTTATCCATTATTTGTTCTTTTAGTGAAGTACAGTGTCCAGTTGTGAAGAAAAGGAAAGACAATAACGATGACATGATAAAGAGCAATTCACCATTATAGGATAAAAGCAAAGTAAATGTAAGGTATTTGCAACTCCAATTTATGATCTCACTTCTTGTCACAGACAAAAGACTTCTGGAGAGAAGCTCAAATCCTGTCAAAGCTTCACCATCCGAATGTAGTGGCATTCTATGGGGTTGTTCCAGACGGGCCAGGGGGAACATTGGCAACTTTAACTGAATTCATGGCCAATGGATCACTACGACATGTCCTCTTAAAGAAGGAACGGTGAGTTGGTTTGTGATTCGAATTTTCTTTCTATATCCTCTTAGCACGAAAATAGTTTAATGGAAGTTTTGAATTTTTTCAGAAAAGCGCTTGATTGGCGTAAAAAGCTTATAATTGCAATGGATGCAGCTTTTGGCATGGAGTACTTGCATCTGAAAAATATTGTTCATTTTGACTTGAAATGTGACAATTTGCTTGTGAATTTGGGAGATCCGCATCGACCAGTATGCAAGGTACTTATCTTCCAAATTTGTTTCAAACTTCCCCTGTTACATTTTAACAGACAAGTTTTCATTTATGGAATGAAAGTTCATCGAAGCTTTTAACTAGAGGAAGTTCAAGTGCACATGCACTTCCCAAAAGTTGTCCTCATCTTCACAATTATTTTGTAAATCCCCCTTTTAAGCATGACTACTAGAACTAGCATTTCAGGTGGGAGATTTTGGATTATCGAGAATTAAACGCAATACGCTTGTTTCTGGTGGTGTACGGGGAACACTTCCATGGATGGCACCGGAGCTACTTAATGGCAGCAGCAGTCGGGTTTCTGAGAAGGTTAGAATCATATTGCATTCGTGTCGTCTAAACATTGAATAATGGCATCTTTTTCTTTTCCCTATTCGCTTTGCCACTTGTTTTGACAGGTTGATGTGTTCTCATTTGGCATCACAATGTGGGAGATCTTGACTGCGGAGGAGCCCTACGCAAACATGCATTGTGGTGCTATCATAGGTATGATTTTCCAAGGTTGAATAAAAGATGGAACAAATATTGTAGGGTCAGGAGTAGGATTTAAGATGGCAAATTTTTTTGTTTTCAACGTAGACAATAACCCTTTTGAATGATCTGTGATTCTGAATCCCATCTTGATGAGATCCGGTATGAATTCTCAAACGGTGCTAGCAAAAATTTGGAACATTGAGTAGTGGTCAATTACGTTGATATGTGATTATATATATATTGTAATACCTGCTGTTATGGATGTTTGTTGGGCCAACTGCAATGCAGAATGCCTCGGTTCTCACTGTGAGGACTTTTGTTGCAAATCACCTTAGGACTATTTCATGCGTGAAAGAGAGATTCCATCACAATGTAACTCCTGCGATAATCTTTGGTCTCAACTTCTAAATGGTTTTTGTTAGCCTCTCTCAAAACTTAGGTGGTGTTCCCACCACCTGATAAGAACTATTTCTTCACTTGCTTTCGAAATAGCTATGTTTACAAGTAAAACTGTAAAAGTAGTACTGGGAAAACAATCTATGTCTGGCATTGTTATACTCCCATGTAGAAGTGCTTCATAGCCTGGTAGAAACTAGTTAATCCACTTGCTTTCGAATTATCTTATGTCAACAAGAGTACAATGTTTAAGATATTCTTTGCATCTGGCATTCTTATGTTATTTACATATAGCTTCGGGACAGTTTTGACAAAACATTGTAGCTATTATTTACATTGTTCAAATTGTGCGTTCCTGAAATGAAAACAGATTTGGTTTCCAAGTTGATTTTCACGTGAAAACAGTTCAATTTCATGTGATTTGGGCTACATAATAGAATAAAAAGTCAGCTTTCACAATGTTTTACCTTTAAAACCTTGATATAAGGACTGTGTAAGACAACTCAAACTATCTTGCGTGCATCAGCGTTCTCTACTCGCTGTGTCTGTTTTATGAGTAACCCTGTCATCAATATTTGAAACTAAACAGGTGGAATCGTGAATAACACATTGAGGCCTCCCGTGCCCGATCGTTGCAATGCCGAGTGGAGAACGCTGATGAAAGATTGCTGGTCGCCTGATCCCGCAGCCAGGCCATCGTTCACCGAGATAGCCGACAGGCTTCGAGTTATGTCCATCGCAGTCCAACCGAAGCGATATAATCAGGCTAAGAGATGAGATTATCCAACCACCCCATAAGTCGAGAGGAGAAAAAGGGAAGAAAAAACTACGCAACTTATCGTCTTTTTTGCGGTTGAACTTGTAAATTAGAGTCCATAGCAGCAATTCTTGTAGGGTTGATATGTGCATGTATGAGGGAAATTCACCATGTTTTTTTCACCTCCTCTTCAGTGTATTTATCTGCTCATCCATTGTCCAGGCATTATTCATAGAATTCAATTGTGATGTTTCATCCTGAGAATGATTTGTAAATTAAGAATGAGCAACATAAGTAAGAGTCATCTTATTTTCTGTCTCCAAAGAATAATCATTCAAAATTTTTTGACAATCTCAATCTATTTTCTCTTTTAGCAGTATTAATACAGACATTCGGATCGTCCAGTACAAGTGAGTTCTCGAGTACGATCATCATATCGATCACATACATGGGACAACTCTGGTTACATCTATGTCCTTGTTCCGAATTTTTTTTCATCTTCAAAAAGATTGCTTTTTATTTTCACTATGGGTTTGTTTGGTTTGATGTCCGGTTTATACAATTGATGAAAGTGAGCCGATTGATTTGATTAAAAATGAAACTAGAAGCCGTTCCACTTTAAGAAAAGGAAGGATTTTGGAAAAAGAAGGTAATTTCAAGGTCAAAAATTATGTGTTTACGCAAATAATTTTTCTACCAATATAGATATTGTTTGATAAATTTCATTAAGATCTTTTAAACGGTGCAAAAAAAAAAATTAAAAAATTATTTTTTTATTTTCGTTATATTTGAGTTTGAAATTACCTCATTTTTTATCAAACATAGTTGACAAAAAGTGATTTTCTAGTAAGAAATCCATACAATTAACTAGATTTTTTTTTTATCAGATACAATTAACTAGATTAGACCCACTAATTTGTTCTACAAGTGTTTAATCAACTAATTCAATCATTTAAATCAATCAACATGCTGGTCCCAAAAATAAATAAAAATAAATCAATCAACATGCAGTAATTAGCAAATGTATACTCTTCCCGTCCCAATAAAGATTATTGGATCCACAAAACAAGAACTTGAAAAAATGTATTTTTATTGAGAAAAATAACTAACAACGGTGGTCGTTGACGGAACGAGGATGCTGTCAAGCACCCGCAAAAGCGAATGCAGAGCAATCGATTCAATCGTTCATTTCGGCAATTGACGGCTCGGATCGCAACCAAGCAATGGACCGTTAATATTCGTAAGTTCTCAAATTCAATCCAAGTTGTCCGTTCCGAGATAGACGGTCGGATCGACCGCTCAGTACCGCTTTGCAGGAGATGCTCGGTAGCATCCCAATTGGCAAGTGATGGACACGCGGTAAAAACGAGAGTGGGCAATCCAGTCTTCGCCTTCCTCGTTTTGCTTCCCCAAATAGAAAATCAGACAGACACGCACCGCCATGTTGTCAGGTCTTCTTCATGTTATCCTGATCTCCATTTCCCCTTCCCGATAAAACTTTCCTCGTCACACTTCCCAACACACGTACGCACCTATATATATACTATATATACATAGCTATATCTATCTACATCTCTCTTCTCCTCATCAAACAATCAGTTAGAGAGAGAGAGAGAGAGAGAGAGAGAGAGAGAGATTTGTAGAGATATGGAGAGAGCAATCGAGAGGCAGAGAGTCGTTCTTCAACACCTTCGTCCTTCCTCCACTTCTTCCTCCCTGGAGAACATCCAATCATCTCTCAACGTAAGTTCAATTTTGTTTTAAGACTTTGATTCACCTCGATCTGATCGAGGACAGACCCACGGGCGGATGAGCCCGGGCGATCGTCCTATCCAAGTTTCGAAATTTCGTTGGAATTATAGCAGTTTTTTTTTTTCTCGAAGATGGAAAAGTTATTTAAGTTGGCCCGCGCCCATCCGAGATTTTTTGGACAATTCAATACCTGTCCATCTTCGGTTGCGTATTTGCCTTCTGAAAATATTGAGGCACAAGATTATACGAATCTACGATTGTTTGTAACCATATTTTTGTAATTGTGTTGGTCAATGGAAAATACCGATGATTGTTCTTAAAAATTGTTTTGGTAATACGTATAGACAGAAATATATCATGCTATCATCGGAAAGAAGATTTTATTGTTCGCCCACCCAATATTAACATCATGTGTCCGTCCTTGTGTCCGTCCTCGGATTGGATTGGCTCTGAGTGCTCGCAATTATTATTCTATTTCACTTTCCACTTTGTGTTTGGATCTGGTCCATTTTTATGTGAATACCTATGGATTTGTTTTTATCTGTAAATACAGACATTGGGTTAACCAGCTGAGTTTTCCCAATTGGAAGTATGTCTCATTCCTCACTCAGTAGGCCAGTAATTAACTGTTTTACGTGTTCCACAAAATTTTTAAATTTGTGCTTACGCACAAGAGGATGTGAAAATCTTGTAATGACAACTTGAAAACTGAAGTTATAAGTATGTAGTGTAATTGATGCAGTCGAGCTAAGTTTTCTGTTGGGCAATTTGGCATAGAAAAATGGGGTGGAAGGTGATCCCTCCATAGAGCTAGTGTTAGATATATATAAGAACTGTACCCTTAGGGCCTTATTTGGTGTAGTCATATGATATTGTATTATTGTGGTAATAATAGTGCTTCAGTTTGAGTAAACTGATTTATTTAGAGATCGCTGGAGCTTTAGTGAGCAATATAAGATTTGCCGGAGGCCCTGAAGATGTTATATTTAATGAAACAAACAGGGCTAGAGAATATGGGTCAATGATAAAGGTTGGGTTCGTTGTTCTATTTAACGTGTACCTTCTGTGAAACGTTTGACCGTATTAGATTGTAGTGAGATAAACGGGGTTTGACGCATATCTGAGTAGGGAGGCGATGACCTCAGTTTGATCACTTGGGAGTGTCATTAATTGTTCCACATTCTTTTGTTGTTACCCAGTATCCAAGCTTTATACAGGGTTTAAATTTGACATACAAGGTCGAATTTTGAGTTGCTAACATAATACTACAGCTTGATTGTATCCTCTGGTAGTGAGCAGATGATGAATAGACCTTCATCGAAGCTTGTGTTGTGTAAATGTCTTGGCTTTACTCTTGGTTCTTGTCTTCACTAAATTTGTTAATATTCTTCACACCAGGCATCTGTCTGTGCTGCTGGGGATAGTGCGGCATACCATAGGAGTTCTGTTTATGGGGACGATGTAGTCATAGTGGCGTAAGTAACTCTGCTGATATTTTTACAAAGTTATATATTCTTTTGGACTCTGGGAAAGTAATGAATTTTGTGTCTCACCTTGCTCATTGTGTGATTTTGATGCTACACACAGTGCCTATCGGACAGCACTTTGCAAATCAAAGAGGGGTGGTTTCAAGGATACATATCCTGATGATTTACTCGCGCCTGTTCTCAAGGTCATCATTATTGTCATCTACTATGTTGATTTAGTTTTCCTTATCATATAAAATGAGGCTTGATGAGATTGAGAATACCCTTTTCTATGATGACTATTTGATACAGGCAGTGATAGAGAAAACAAATGTGAATCCGAGTGAAGTTGGGGACATTGTCGTGGGCACTGTTTTGGCACCGGGCTCTCAAAGGGCAAGCGAATGCAGAATGGCTGCATTCTATGCTGGTTTCCCTGGTACATTTCTCTTTTTTCCTTTCTTTTTGGGATTTTTGATTTGATTTCCTAGCATTTGCTGACATGTTTTTATCTCATGTGCTTAGAAACTGTGCCGGTAAGAACCGTGAATAGGCAGTGTTCATCTGGTCTCCAGGCAGTTGCTGATGTAGCTGCATCAATTAAAGCTGGATTCTATGATATTGGTAAGGGTCATCTATTTTTGAAGGAAGCCCCCTAAGTCTGGAATTTCGATGCATGGTATGTTTGAGTTCATTCTTTATACTGTTTGTATCTTCTGAATAGGAATTGGCGCTGGGTTGGAATCCATGACTGCAAATCCAATGGCATGGGAAGGATCAGTCAATCCAAGGGTATGTTTTGTAATTTTTCTCTCCATGTTGTGATTTTGGATTTTGATGAGTTCTCTAGGGGAGGTAAATTCTTTGATGATTTGTTTGGATTATGGATATGTAAGAGGGATTTATGGATAAGAAGGAAAAATAAAGGAAATAAGAAACAATGAAGTGAGCAAGATTTTTATTCTTTGGTTCATGTTATATCCACTTGACTGTGCTTGGACCAAAGATTTGTTGAGGTAAAGGAAAATGAAAGTTCCTCCTTCCCTCACCTTTTTTTTCACAAAACAGATTCCTCTACTCTGCTTAGCGCAGGCTACATTTGACCCCTAGATGAATTCTTGATCCAGACACAGCATTACAGGATTGCTTTTTGTTGACCAACTCTTTCTATTTATATCAGGTAAAGACGATGGCACAAGCCCAAGATTGCCTACTCCCTATGGGTGTTACTTCAGAAAATGTTGCACATCGCTTTAGCGTAACAAGGCAGGAGCAAGACCAGGCTGCAGTGAGTTGATATGATTCATTAGTATGTTGATTTTTTGATGTTTGCAAGTTATTGATCTCCTTATTCTACATTGTCAGGTTGAGTCACATAGAAAGGCTGCTGCTGCGACTGCTTCTGGTAAATTTAAAGAGGAAATAATTCCTGTGGCCACCAAGGTAATTTTTTTTTAATTGCTGTCTCAATGAGTTGTGATATGGAATTTTGCTGGTTGCTCAGTGTTACCAAGTTTGTGTGTGGATGCTATGATCTTGTGCATTTATGTAATATATTCTGTGCCAACAGATTGTTGATCCAAAAACTGGAGATGAGAAGCCCGTTACGATTTCAGTTGATGATGGAATTCGGCCGAACGCGTCACTATCAGATCTGGGAAAACTGAAGCCGGTATTTAAGAAAGATGGGACAACCACTGCTGGTAAATGAAAGCACAACATGTTTGAGCCTTTGAGGTTTATTTAGAATTCTGGTATTGTGATTTTATTTCTTCTGGTGGCTATACGATAGGGAACTCTAGTCAAGTGAGTGATGGTGCTGGAGCTGTCCTCCTGATGAAGAGAAGTGTTGCAACGCAGAAAGGATTACCAATTCTTGGTGTGTTCAGGTGTGTAAACTTAGATTATGCTGCTTGGATTACATCGAGAATAAGATGGTTAAGCTCTGCACATTGGGCTGAATAACTCTTGTTCCCACATACATAGTTATAGTTATTCCTCGTATTCAAATCTTTCAACTCTCATATCAAGTCGAAATTTAGATGAAGGGTTCATGTCTTGGAAAAATTTTGTTGCCATTGATAAGATATTAATTAGGAGATATGTTTCATTGATATCGATGGGTGATGCTATCTTTCTTGCTGTCAATATAATCGCTAGTACTCTAAACTTGATTAGGTAATGGAATGATGCTTGAGGCACTCCACATGATCAGCTAATGTTTGCCGTTCTTCATGTTTGCATGCTCCCTAGTGGAATCAATGTTTGCCATTCTTCTGTTCCTTCCTCTCATTTGTTCTTGGCAGAAAATCACATGTTGCACTCTCTGCATGGTACCTGCAAGGAACATATCTTACCTTTTCATGATATCCCTGATGGATTTGCTTGACGTACTAGAAACAAGTATTCTCTTCATGTACCAGTTATTTCCTTCATGGTAGCCCCTCGTAGCTGATTATTGATTAAGGCCTGAGATTGGCAACTGTGCAGGAGCTTTACTCCCAAAGTTTTATAAATCTTCTTTGAAGCACATCATCTTAGAGTTTTAGTTATTCTGTTGTTTTTCAGAGTTATATTACCATTAAGACCCCGTTAGATGTTTTACTACACTGAATGCCTCATTCAGTGCCAATTCTACAATAGCTTCTTCCGTGTCAAATCAACCGTCCAATGCTACGTGTTTACACCTGCCATGTGTTTCCTAGCTGACCTCTTCGATAGAAGAAAAGAAAGTCGAGGTACTGGGCAGCTATTGAGAAATTTTATTTGGTGAGCTCTTTGTAGGACTTTTGCTGCTGTTGGTGTAGATCCTGCCATCATGGGTGTTGGCCCCGCAGCTGCAATTCCAGCTGCAGTTCAGGCTGCCGGTCTTGAACTTGATGATATTGATCTTTTCGAGATAAATGAGGTGATTTTTTTATTATGTAAAGAAATCTCTCTCTCTCTCTCTCTCTCTCTCTCTCTCAAGCATTTACAGTTTTTGAACTTGATATCTGCTACTGTTCCAATTGTAACGCTTTTTCCACAGGCATTTGCATCGCAATTTGTATATTGCCGCAAGAAGCTGGATCTTGATCCAGAAAAGATCAATGTTAATGGAGGTGCAATGGCCATTGGGCATCCTTTGGGTGCAACAGGTATGTGCTGCATGCATTTTAGCTTTCCTCAATACTCACTTCTCTATCCCGTCAAAGAGACCTCCATAAATGGGCTTGCACCAAAAAGAATACCATGCGGTGCTTCTAGATGTTTCTACTTTTCATTTGTTCTTATGTGCATGTTCCGTTTACGTATGTGCTTACCATGTCCTACTTGAGGACTCGGCTTGCAACAAAAAGAATACCATGCGGTGCTTCTAGATGTTTCTACTTTTCATTTGTTCTTATGTGCATGTTTCGTTTACGTATGTGCTTACCATGTCCTTCTTGAGGACTCGTCTGAACCCGGCTCATAACTGTCCATGTTTGGCTTCTCAAATATTTATAATATGAATCTTGTCATCAAGGATTTTGAAAGACTAGAATACGAAAATATTTGAGCTTGTTTATCATTCATGGGGAATGACGAGATGTCTTCTGCATGCTATAGGTGCACGATGTGTAGCCACACTATTGCATGAAATGAAGCGCCGTGGCAAAGATTGCCGCTTCGGTGTTATATCCATGTGCATAGGTACTCTCTCTCTCTCTCTCATTTACATTGGCTGAGCATACGATGATACTTTGTTTTCTAATTATCTGCAGGTACTGGAATGGGGGCTGCTGCTGTTTTTGAAAGAGGTGACTCTGTTGACGAGCTCTGCAATGCTCGGAAGATCGAGACCAACAACCTTTTATCCAAGGATGCTCGATAGAATATCATTCACTACTCCCATATTACAGCATAAATAACATTACACCTAGTGTTGAAAACCGATGTAATAATGTCGCATTGATATTGTGCAAAACCTGTAAGAGACCGTGTCCCTACATTTGATTCGTCACAAGTTGTTGGCAAGCTAGAGGGTCTGAAATGTCTCTTCTTCTTTTTTGGATAATCAAAAGGACATGGAGTTAGCAGTGAACTTGTTAGTTTTTTCTCGAATTTGGTAGGAGCAGGAGAATGAGAAGAAAATAAATGAGAGCATGTGTAAGATCTTTTTAATGCTGCTTCTTATTCCAAACTGGTTTTTTTGTTTCGTATTTGGATCAAGAAAAAGATAAGGAACTCGTGCGGGCTGTATTTGGATTGAAAAAAAACAGGGTTCCTTTTCTACTTCGTACCCAATTTCTTAATACAATACAGCCGCGACTAGTGCATTATTTGAGTTGGCCTCAAGGTTTCACCAGTATACGACTGTTTACTATTGTATGTTTTGTGCTTGAATTTGCCTGTTCTTTTCAAGCCTTATTTCCCAGGAATATCCTGGTCTATGGTGCTCTTCCATTATGAACTTCCTTATTCTCTGCTTTATCTGCTTGCAACATGAACAAATTAAAGGATTTCTTTCAGTTCTGTTACGGGGAGGGGTAGACCTAAATTGACATTAGATACTGTAGTGCGCAGAGATATGAGTCTAATAGGTCTATGTGAACAAGTGGCTCTTGACAGAGCTCAATGGAGGAAACGGATTCATGTAGCCGACCCCAAGTGATTGGGACATAAGGCTCGGTTTGGTTTGGTTTGGTTTGGTTTTCAGTTCTGTTTAAATAAACAGAAGAGGTTAAACTGCATAACGAATTAGTTTTGGATCCCCATCGGGTATAGTTCTAACCATCCAAGGGCAAAACGGCCTATACCAAATGGGTAGTACGCCCTACTCTAAATAGGTAGGATGGCATCGTTGCTATATTAAGTTCTACTCTAAATAGGTAGGACTGGCAAAATGACCTACACTAAATGGGTAGTACGCCCTACTCTAAATTGGTAGGGTGGCATCATTGCTATATGTAGTTCTACTCTAAATAGGTAGGATGGCGTGACTACTATGTTAAAGTCGTGGAGCGATGGAATCAAGAGCTCCAAATAAGCCGTTTTATCATATTTTAACTAATTAATTAACACAAACTATTCCTCTAGGAAAAAATTAAGAAAATTGTTAACGGCGGTTTTATTATTAGTTGATATTTTCATTAAATTTTCATGCAAAAATGATTATGTTATACCGCACAAGTCTTCAGGGATCACAATGCCATTACGCTTGCGCCTCACACCAAAAAAGCTCGCACAATATGTTGGCAAGGTGATATCATTAACAACGAACAACCACCCTATTGGTAGCGCCGTAGAAGCAGCAAGGCGCGCTATCCATGCTAACATTCATCCTCAAAAATTTCCACATTACCTATGATCTGAACTCCTCATTAAAGTACTAAACAAATTTTTAAAAAATAATCCTTCCAAGGTAACCACTAACCAATAGATAATAAAATACTTTGTACTGGATCTCAAAAGCCCAATGCATGTATTCATATGGGCGCTCTGATAAGCAGCAAAGCAAACACAACACAGTATCTTAGCACATAAACTCTAAACTTGAGGATAGGATTCAGGTGAGATGGAGGCCTTGAAATACGGACCCATTGTGACTGAACAAAAATGATGCATCTGGAATTTTGCTTATGCCAATCTGCTTCCCATGACAGCAACCAAGAGGAGCAAAACTAAAACAAGGGGTAATCTCCCACGAAGCAAGAATTTGCCATCACAAATTTGCTGTCGTTTGCTGCAAAATGACATGGATCCCGTACAAGTCCCTGTTGCTAATCAAGTGATAGATGACTTGCATATTGGGCATGAGGTTTTCCTTCTGAGCCATGTGTCAATGCACTGCAAGTGTGGGAGAAAACAAGTTAGATGCAGATTGCGTATCGTCAAATGATTCCCCGAGGACTACGTTTGTGAAAATTATATACGGTAGTTAGGGAAATTACCAAACAATCCCCGGGGAAAAAAAAAAAAAAAAACCTGAAAGTTTCACCCTTCTTACCAATTTAAATCCTGAATTGTTAATGCACAAACAATCTCAACCATCAGTTCAAAGTTTTTTAGCATCTCTAAGAGAAGTAATTTTTTACTGCTCCAACTTTGTGTTAGTTCTAACTTTACCTTGGACTAGAAATCGCAATGGGATCACTACTATTGTCAACCCTCATCAGATCCATCCAGCAAAACAGTATCATGCATTTGGTCTCTCTGGATTAGCCCCTCCAACACGTTCTCTGCAATACGCGGTGAACAAAATCGTACTCCACCAACAACTGCCATCCTATCCTCCCTTTCCACCATCCATGCAGTCCCTCCCCACCCCTCCCCTTTCTCCAGCACCCTGTACCTCCCCTCCTCCACCCACCACTATTCCTTCCCCTCCCTAACCGCAATCCTCCAGCCATATGTCACCATCACTTGGAGTTTGGAATTTGCTACCCACAGTTTTGATCATGAGATTTTGTTGATCAGAGAACTTTAGTTTGTCAATTTTGTGTTCAAGAGATCTCCTGTTTGCTAAGCATGCATTTGCTTACACGTCTGTACAGTGCTGATGAGAGATGTGAGGTTTCATACTGCGATTTGAGTTTGCGAGATTTGGATTTGCAGCGAGGTGGGGCCAGCAGTGGCGGTTTTCAGGCACTAGTCACATTGGCTTTCAAGGTAGGATGAGATTGGGTAGTGGATATTATGGTGGTGCAAGTGGTGATGGTGGAGGAACAGAGTGGTTGACTGGCAGCTAGCTTAACTAAGAAGAGAAAGGACTAAGAAGTTGGAAGAATGACAAACTATTTGTTAAGGCTAGTTAACAGTTGCAGACTGATGGTTGAGATTGACATCCCAATATCCCATTACTTGTTTGGGGGTTATTTTGAACAGATTTCCAATTTAGGACTTGATTTGTTTCCAGGGTTGACCTTGTTGTGTTCTCTGTAATTGTTCCTAGTAGTTGTTAGACTAGATTTTATGGAGAAAAGGATCTGTATGAGTTAACGATCCTAGTAAATTGATGCTTCATGATTAAAAGAATGAATAAACTACTATCAAATTTAGAATTGCATACATCTTTGTGAAATTTGTGCAAGCAAGGAAGATGGCGTATAGAGTCACCGGAGGTGGGGGTTTCAAGGCAAATTGCACAAGCTTCTTCAAAATTCTCACCCTGCAAGACAGAACAGTACAACAAACACCAAGTGGGCCAAAACATTTATGCAAATATGTATCCATATATGTTGTCTTCTTTTTGTGGGGGCGGGGGCAAGAGCATGCCCTCGTTGAATCATCCTCTTTTTCTTCTACGTACTCATTTACCAGATCTAATGTATATTACCTGAACTGTTGACAGTGGCAAGCTATTAATTTGATCAAGAGATGCACCAACATGGTGGTGATTGTTCTCGTCGAGCGCCAACAACATTTCATAATCATTTCTGGAAAAAATCAGTTGTAGTAAGAGATTTTATAAGAAAAAAAGGGGGGAATTGTCTAGAAGTAACTGTAAAACTTGCCAAATCCTAACGCAAAAGAGATACTATATTAACAAAAAGTCGTGACAGTGCCCCACCCTCTCCTCTTTTTCCCCCTTCAAAAACGGGTAAAGTGCAAAAAGTTTCACGAGACGTCATAAAACACCCTTACAATTGATATATAGAGAAACCCAAAACTTATGCACTTGTGCGTAGCAACAATATTCTAGCTCTTGAGTTGATAAAATGTGGCACACAAGTGTAGCACGGTCAAATAGACTAGTCAATCCAGTAAGAGTCAAAATTTGTGAATCTAATTTTGCAAGTACTCAAGTTGATTATCCTCCAAATGAAATCAACCTCAAAGATGTAGGATACGAGTTCAACCATGATACGAGTTCAACCATTGATATGCCAAACATAATGGAGGAAATGTTAGCTTAAACAGGTAAACTTTAGTCTTTCTTACAATAAGAAAGATGCAATATTAAAACCAATAGAGGCATAAGCATAAGCCTTGTGGAAGTTCCTTTACCCTCCCTATTACGAGAATAAACAATCTGAATTTGGGGCCATTAAAGTGAGTAATCTTACTAGGTGCAAGACGGCAATTCAATGAATCAAAAGTATGCGAAAAAAGAGCAATAAATTGGAAGATTGCAGCTGGAGGGTTCAAAGTGCCACAAATTAAAAAGTAAGAAACCGTTACTTGGAGAAATGTTTCGAATGCCATCCATAAAAGCTTGCTTTCACAAATAATCTTCGCCTATTCATTATTCAAACTAGTTGTGAAACCTAAACGATTATGCAAAAATCAAAATGTTCTTATAGCGGTCAACCAGAAGTATTAGATGCAAATATCGCGACTTTAAGGGAACACTGACGTTGTTCATCACTGAGGGGGCCAGAACCCTCGATTACCTTTCAATAATACATAATTAGGTGGAAGAAGACAAAAATTAGAACTATATGCCTAAAAAAAAAATTAATACAGGTTTCTAGAATCTAATATTTTCTTGGAATTTGACATTTACAAGGTCAACAGACAAACTTAGTCGATCAAAGTTTCTCTTCCCTATATAGGAAGGAGCTAGAAGTTAGGTTGCAAAGCCACAACACCACAAATATAAAGAGTCATCAACCGTGAATGGACATGGAAAAACTGTAGTTATACCTAATACCGAAAGCGCCAGAGAACTGTAAACAAGTGTATGCGATTTTCACCATGTGACAATGTTGATGCATTGAGTGCTGGAGCATTAATCCATCAAGGCAGGGCATAAGACTAGAAAGCTTTCCAATAAGACTTTGTTTTTAATGGGTCTTTTGATGTTGGAAGTATGTGTTTGGGATCGCTAATAAGCTGGGAGCCCAGAAGTTTGGTTTCTCTAAACTCCCCACTTGTATACCCCGCTGCTTAGCGTTTTGTATATCCAGTAATCTCTCAAAAAGCAAAAATGGAAACATGCTTTACTTTTTAGACATACCAAAGAAAGCCTTAGAACACCCACAATCAACTTCTATAATATCACGGTTTACGCATACATTACGCAACAACTCAGCACATCTATAGAAGGCTACAGCAAAGACTTAAGAAAAATATTAGTGAAAAAGGGAAGGACCACAACAAACACCAATGCATATTTAACGTACAAAATAATACCAATGCATATTTAATGTATACGGAGTATCCAGTAATTAATACAGAAAATTATACAAATCAGCTACAGTACAAAATAACACTATAAGCTTAAATCATGTTCAACGTGATAAGCAATGAGAGCACAAAGATAACTTACTCATTGAATTCACGATCAACTTGAAGTAAGTTACCAGCCATTTCCATATCACTGAAAGCCTCTAATGCTTCTAATATATGCATTCTCTGCGTATCATGAAAAAATGCATGAGTCTAGCTTATCCATGACCAGTGGCCACAATATTAGAGGAGTACAGGTATTCAAGCCAATGAATCTATAAACTGTGGAGCAAGTGCGGGAGTTTCAATAGGTAACATAATATTCGCTACCAATCAGACAAAAAAAAATTAATGGAGAGTTAAAGAAAGAGGAAAGTAATTCTTCCACTTTGCTCAAAAAGACATCCCATACATACTACCCCTTCACATATATAGTACCCTTAACTTTAAATCATAGAAGAGTGTTTTCCTAAATGAATGAAAACATGTAATATGACAAGAGACACCAAGAAAACAAACCTCAAATGGAGGAAGTACACAAAATGATGAAATGGATACATGGATTTCGTAATTTTCGCTTTGTTAAATGGACTTGTCTTACATAAGGAAGTATTTAAAGGGCAGCTTAAAACCCGCCCCAAAGTGAAGCTCAACTCAAAAATAAAAGGTTGGATATGAACCCACAACAGTATGAATGGCTGTCTGAACATCCTGGGAAAGTCCTTCCATTCAAAAAAGAAGCATTGATGTGTTTAAAACAGACTTTGAGTAACAACAATGAGGGTGATTGTGAATTAGTTTTGTGGCCCTCGTGTGTCCTTTCCTTTCTTCAATCAATAGGGGAAAAGATAACCAACAAACAAAGAGGGAGGTTTTAGAAAGGTCAGCACCACAATGATCAAAATAATCTAGATGTAAAGGACAATTGCAGAAGCCAGGACCATCTTCAAGACCCACATCTCAAGGCACCATATTGAATGCCATGATTGAAGTACAATGAAAATAAGCAACTAAAAATACTGGAAAAAGCAGGATCCATCAGGAAGACGGAAACTAAATGCTTATACAGAATTATAATGTCAGAATGCATATATCATCCAAATTATATCCTCACAAATGAAGTAAGACTGAAATATCTTCCAAACTATATCATTAAAAATGAAATGATGAATAAAAAAGAGAGAATTGCTGGGTTAAACAAAATAAGGTCAGCTCAACTATCAACCATATATCCAATTCATACCTCAACATCACATGTCAAGGACTCCAGCCAGCAGCAAGAATGAAACTTAAAGAGAACTTTAAAAAGTAATGCAAATTCTGAATATAGATATGGGCCTAATACCATGTCCAAATCCATGCTGGGAGGAAAGAGAGAACTACTTTCCCTATAGGATATTCTAGGCAATTGGCTCCGTACGCGACTCCTCAACCGTGTTAATCTAGCAGAGGCAGGACCTTGAGCATTAGTGCCTCCATACATAGAAGGGTTCCGAGAGAACGGTGACCGGGACTGTCTATAGGAATTTGAAGTTAGAGAGCCGCTCTGCATAAAATGCAAATGATATTCTTTTAGAACACAACTGGGATTATTAATACGGAATTTAACAATAACTATCTGCAAAGCAATATGATCATTACTGGAAGTTTCATGCACGAGATTAACAAATACCACATATAACTTTACCAAACCACACCAAACCGAGCCTTAATAACTTTAAGTCTTTAATAATGAAAAAATGCTTTCAAGTCCTCTGATATTAGTGAACATAGAAATGCGATCACACAGACAAATACATAATTGGAAGCGCAGAAAAATTTGTTGGGTGACTTAATTGAAATTCACGATCCAGGGACCTTGCATTCGCGAGTTCCTAACCGTGATATTCACTTTCTTTCAGTTCTTCACATTACTTCTTGGCTTCTAAGCCAATTTCTCCACAATTTTGCATTCAAAGGTCAAAGTGATTTTGTAATTTTACAGTTTCAAGACATGTTTGGGTCAACTAAGGTTCATAATAGGACCCAATTTATGTCACAAGGTACTGGGTGTTTTTGTAGTTCTAGAATTTAAAGAAACAATTCTTTCAACTTATACATTCTTCTTGGTCTATGTTAAAGCAAGGGAATTTCAATCGAGATAGTCTTGTCCAAAAGACTGTGAAAGCCTAGCTCTAATACTATGTTAAAGCATCCAACTCAAAATCAATTGGCAATGAGAGGTTGCAGAAGCTCATATGGTAGTTTTGCATGCGAAAATTAAATAGGTGTAAACAAGCCCTAAAAATCTAGAAAGAAGCTTGTAATTCTTGTTAGTCAACAAGATGATTCTTGTCTCTATAGACATCTGACTCCTTGTTGTGGCACTATATATCATCACCACAACAAACGCTCCCACGAATATGGCACCAAATGTTAGTCTCCTGAAAAGACACATATCATGCACTTCCCTATGTGATCATAGGCAAAATGTAGCACACACCATATCCTATCCTTTAGCCTGGGAACATTGAGCATCATCAACCGTGGCTCAAACATATTTGATCATATAATTATTGAACTCCTTTGTCAGTATGGTTAGATATCAACAACATATTTGAACAATGGACAACTGTAGGTATGTCAACACTTGGTCCAAGCATAGAGTTCAAATATGTTGTACTCCCCCCGTCCCACTTTAAATGTCCCCTACGGAGATCCATGCAATTTCAAACAAAAAAAAAACATATTTCTACATATTATTATTTTTCTTTCTTACACCAAGAGCACTTTAATTTGGTATAAGAAAATTAAAAAGAAAAAATATAGAAATAGGGTTTTTTTGGATTTGAAAATGCCCAAATTCCCGTAGGGGACAATTAAAGTGGGATGGAGGGAGTACAAATCAGGCCATACTAGAAAGGGAAAAACAGTTCGCATGCAACAATGTGGAAAACCTATCAACTACTGCATATTGTATCAAGTTACAACTATCAGCAAAGAACTGGTTTGGTCATGCTTCAGCCTGCCCTATCACAAGAGAACGTAAAATGGAAAATGCGAATGAAGTGACTAAATGCAGCATCTTTCTTCCATTTATTCCCATGCCACATAACAGAATAAATTCCCACACTCTGACACTAAAGACTGTTGCATCGCAACCTCAAAACAATACTTAAACATCTCTGGTTCTTACCTAAATGTTTGAGACATTTTTGCCTATAGACCATATATATTTCATAAATCACTATAGGATGTAGCTGTTTCATGCGATTTGAGTACCTATAAAGATGTCTACTTACAGGATGGAAAACAGGATGACTTCCACCAGAATAAGAATGTTGTGATGATTCCTCCCGCAGCCTCGCTGATGTGATGAGTGCATCAAACTGCATAAAGGTAAATAGCAATTCACAAAATAATGGAATTAGGGGCAAAAAGAGGAAGTAACATCTAGCAACAAGTACATAAAATCAACAGAAGTGAATAAGGAAGCAAACTTCTTCATCTTCAACTCCTGGCGACTCATGATACAGTTGTTCTTGGAGTTCACGAGCCAACATCTCATCTGCTTCTACTTGTCTAGCCCTATCATCTGAGTCACCATTACTACTAGCATCTCTATTGTCGGACCCATAGTGTCTCACTTCTGGGGAAAATCCATCAACTTCAATAACTGGATGGTCTGAATCCAAAATGCGTGGACCACTATCGCTATGGTTTCTAGTTGATCTTGAATTTAATGGCTCCTTCGATGAGGCAAGAATCACAAATTCAGAGTCAACAGCGGCTGATGTAGAGCTTTGACCATCATTACTTGAGGTAGAGCCTTGCTTCTGTCTTTTCATAAGAGTGCTTGCTGCACCACGATGACCGGTAACATGGACCGAGTGTGCCATAGGGCGGGAGACTGCTTGAGCTTCAGATAAAGCACATCCATTCTGAAAAGAGACAGCATTCTGATCTTCCCGATCTTCGTTATCAATTCTGCTACTAATCCCCTTCCCACTATCTCTTCTCACCACCTTGCTTTCGTTTTGTTGGTTGACATAGGACGGGTCATCCTTTGTTCTGGAAAGATGTTCTGGAAAGAGATTAAATTTCTTCGTGCGATTACGTGTGTTTCTCCACCCGCCAAATCCTTCAAAACATCTGAATGCATCTCCACTGGCATTACTAGTTCCACAGATCTGTTCATTGTGAGCTATTGAGCTCCTGCAAGTGTATAACTAGTTTAGCAGCAGGACGATTTTCAACTGGCTCATTGGCCAGTAGGATTCGTCACTAGTAATGATGTTAACTTACCAGGAAAAATCAATAGGAATAAAGCAAGGAGACTTGCATTTCCACGGATGAGTGCATGATGACATGACCAAAAAAAAAGACTCTTGAGTGACTTTCACAGTCAAATGATTCTTAATTATGTTACCATGAGGTAGAGCGATTTCACAAAGATATTGTTCTGCCAGAACCCTCTTAAAGGTCCTTTTCTTATCTATTTTCTGTAGGTTTTGACAAAGGGGAGTCGTGAGTTGCCAAATAATACTTCCAAAGTTATCACACCTTTATCTAAGAATCTGCCTCTAAGTTTTTTAAATGTCAGTTACTTACAAAGGTGCAAAATCTTCAAGACTCAACCTCACCTTTTCACATGCACCTATCAACACTGAAAAATCTCCTTCCGTCAAAACTAATCAGTATCTTTTCTCTTCGCAATGTGTTGTGCAGATTGATTGACCTTAGGCTGTGTTTGCCTGTATGGACATGAATTTGAGGAGGGACTGAACAAGGGAAAGGAAAATGGTAGGGAAGAAAAGCCTCTTCACTTCGTTATCTTCCTATACTTTCATTCACCTCTTCCTTTTCCTACATGAACCCCTCCACCAATCCTTGATCTCAACACGGCCTTAGTGTCCACTCCAGAATAGCCAAAAATTACCACTAGGTAGGCCCAATATGCCAATCAGATGGATCCTAACCTTGCAGATTCAATTAAAGCTGCAGATCAAGCTAGAAACTTTTCTTGACAGTAGTTCTCTGAAAGTGCATTGAAAATCTTTCAGCTTAAGTTTTTAACTAGAAAACCAAAGGCCATTTTGAAACAGGGTTCTGCAAGCAATTTCCAAATGTATATTAATTTGGCTCACAAAAATGCCTTTAGTATAATGTTGAGCCAGTGAGTTCAATAATTTAGTGTGCATGCCCATGTCTTGTCTTGTGCACATTTTTAAATCTATTCAATTCCATGTTTATGCCTATTGTCATAACCAACGAGGCTACAACTCCATATCATGAATGCATGGGATAGGGGAAGCACAAAAGTGGGTAAATTTCATGCTTTTTAAAAGAATGGATAGTACAAGACGTGAGAACCATCCAATGATACAACAGAACCCATCTAGTCCCCAATCAGGGGGTCTGGGCAGGGGAGGATTGGAGACAAACCAAACCTTTGGCAATATATTGACAAAGTGATTGCTCTCCGAATATCACTTAAACAGTGCCCCCCTATACCTCCAAGAACCGAGGAGCTGAAGGGACGTTTGATGCGGAACCATGCCCCCAAATCAAAGCCGAAAGGCATCAAAGAGGGTAGGCCTAGTGACTCAAATCAATTTCTATGCACATTACCATGCTTCTTTCATTCATAGTCTAGAGCATCGGACAGCACACAATGTGAACCATGCAATTAAATCCTACAAAATTAGGAAAAGATTCTACTAAACAGAAATGACACAGTTGTACAGTGAAGCTGTCCACGCTCAAGATTCAGACAAACCAACAACAAAGTGGGAAAGAGGGAATCTAAGTAATCATCCTACAGAGTTCTCCAAGCAGCTTCATGAACCAATCCCAAGGAACAAATCCAGACTAATCAAGAAACTAGGAATGTAAACAACCACTGCAATTCAACACAAACAATTTTCAAGCGAACAGTAGTACCTGGTAGCCAAATCTATGGTTTTTGCAGCCGGCTCTTCTGATGAAGAAGGCTGAAATATCACCCCTTCTCTTCTATCAACATTGTTCCCTCCAGCAATCAAATCCCTTACCAGATTCAACGAGGAATTAGATGAAGTTCCCCTATCATTCTGCAAATCAATGGAACCAGTACTGTGATTTTCAGCAAACTGTTTGGCCTTTGCTATATTACGTGGAGAGATGCAGCCATCTCTCACAAATCTAATTCGTCCACCAACTCTAGGCGACAGACCAGCATAAAACGATGAGGAAACACCATTTCCAACTTCAGGTAGTGAATCACCAAAGGTTCCTTTTCCACAATCAAGACCTGAACCTCCTTTACATGTATCATTTACTTTTTCTTTTCCTCTACAGGTATTAACTGCTGTCGCTGAAGAATTTGAAATGCCACGTAAAGAAGAAAAGCCATTGGTCGATATTGATCCTTTTCTAAATTCTTTAGCTTGAAAGCAATCTTCTAATACTGCATTTGGGACATCATTGTGGAACACTTGGGCTGGCCCCCTCCACTCCATCAGATCTACAACATCATTTCTTCCAAGGTTAGGTGATTGAGTAGTAGATAGAGCTTTTCCTTTTAAGTCACCATCAACCTCAGACTTGTTGGAAATGCTAACATTTTTTCCAGGGCGAAAAAACAGACTTTTACGATGCCCATTATCGAGGACCAGTTTACTCCTGGCTCTTAGCTGATTTTTAGCCACTTCGCCAGAAAAATCTGTGTTTCCTGTAGATGAATCACTTCCTATTTCGATAACTTGCCTTCCATTAACATCCCGGGCAGCCAATCTATCAGGAGTGTCGGGAACATCAGGGACCTGATCAATGTCCATGTAATCCATATTCTGTACAAAATTCCAGCTAGTCTCAATTAAGGAAAGAGAAACCCTATAAACACAAAATGTACAACTCTTTTTTACAACATACTCATTGGCATTGATTCATTGTACAAATTGTTGTACATGATGGTTTGTTTATAACTTTATAGCAACGCTCTTAATGAAATAGCAACAGTGCCGACTAAGAATCAACTTCTGTTCATCCCAAAAGCTATTTCGTCATGATGTAATCATTACCGTGGAAGAAAAAACACATTTTAACAAAAAAACATAAAATAATTATATTGCGAGATAACAAGAGAAATACCTCAAAGCGTAGGCAAAACCAAAGAGCATAACAAAGAGCATAGGCATGAACGAATAACCAAAGCTTTATGAAAATGTTTTGCTGCAATCATCTATAGAGGCAAGTAGATAAAAGGACAACCAAACAGAGCAAAGGCATATGAAGTGCAAAACTCATGCATACTCACTCCATCAGATCATGAGAAAATTTGGATCCAGGAACTTTTTAGACAAGAGGATCTCTCACAACAAGAAAAGAAAAGAAAGAGCAAAACAAAAGACTCAGTAGACAAGGCTTTCATTGGTCACTTTTATGTGAATGGAGTAGTTGAAAGGAAAATAAAATCTTCGAGGTGAGCTTTCTATAACAACAAAGCCCAGAAAATGCAGAAAAGGTAAAACAAGACTGGAGCATGGTGCACAGGGTTCCAAAAACAGTTGCACAGTTCAAAATGCATTTCATCAAATTACATAACAGAAGGAACAACCCCAACTACCCCCCCAAATTGCACAACCACCCACCAAGAAACGAATCCTTCCTTTGCACCTACCTATATGTATGACAGTAAAAGCAGATCAAAACATGCAATCCAAAGATAATTATGAATGAGGTGGCACCAGAAGTGCTTAGTGTACAGGGTTCAAAGATTCTGACTTACATACCAAGACCTGTGTGATATCGGGAGGTATAATCAGCTTAATACAACACCAAAGTCAATTGAGATATTATCCAAACGACCAACATCAGTTAACAGAAAGCTTGATCACATGTATGTAAGCTCTTGGCATTAAATCCTCCCCTTGGAAGCCGGTTTACAAAGGTGAACTCTACTCAATGATTTATATAATCTGCTATGAAAGCTATGGATCTCAACACTAATATAGTTAAACCTGAGAAGGATGTTAGAGCTCCCATTAGCCCATGAAGAGAGGTTATGCCGATGAATTGCAATAGAAACAAAAAAACAAATTGCACTAGACAGACTTGCATGTGTGGGACATCTTCTCTACAATTTTGGAAACCTAGTGTTTCTATGTTCTCAGTTGGGTTTCTATGTTTCTATGTTTCAGTCTCGTATCCCTGCCCAACGGAATTAGGTCTGAGAGACGCTAAACCGGGGCCCTGCCAAGGTCTTTATGATGCTAGAAAAATGTTTTACGCAAATAATTTGACGAATAATACTTTCTTTATTTCATGTGTTATAGCCCGAAAGAAGTACATAGTTGATTCTGATATGGTAATCTATAGAAGCCTACTCCTATCCTGCATTCCGGTTCTTTGTACCAGAACAAACCGCATTCCAAGTAACAAAAACAACAGTACGAAACGAACCCAGTTCAACCACTGATACAACAACTTCAAGAAACCCAATACATTACCTTAAATCTCAAACAAACAACAGGATAAAGGATCAATACCATACACATCCTAATGCAAGTTCAAAATCAGACAGGTGAAACAAACAAAACCCACAAATTTACTATGACAGAGCTCAAAAGTAAACCAGAAAATAACAAAAAACAAATCAGAAAGAAAACTAACACAGTAGCAGGTACTAAAAAGACTTTACAGAAAACCCTTGATGAATGAGCCGATGAAAGCACAAACGGAGCCACAGAGGTGGGGTAAAGATTAAACCTTTAATGGGTTCTTTTGATCCTTCAAATCCAAGAAAAGGAGAAGCGTGTAGAGTTGAATCTAGATACTAAGGTTTCCCACGTAGAAGACAACCCTGGCTCTCTCTCTCTCTCTCTCTCTCTCTCTCTCTAGATATACGTATATATTCTCTCTCTATAAATTATACCAGTTCTGCAGTCGGAAGAAACAATAAACTCAAACGCTAGCGAATACGTGAGCAGAGACTCACGCAAGATCCAGATTTTGGCATGTTGTAACCTCTTTTTTCTTTTTTTTTTCACTATTTTTATGAGATGATTGGCTCAAGACGTTCAACTCATCCCAAAAAAAAAACAGAGACTCATCCCAAATTTATAATGACACTCCTACAAGAGAATGTTGTTATCAATTTGAAGAGTGACATTATCAATCCCTACATGGAATTGATTTTGCCACTCCCGGGCGGGCAGCGTTATAAATTTTGGGAGTGGTGTTATTAAGCCCTATATGGAATTGATTTTGTCACTCCCAATAGAGTAGCATTATAAATTTGGGGTGGTATTATCAATAGCCAAGAAAAATATAACTAATGTGGTGGGGTAAATTTTACTCCACTATATCTCCATTTTGACTAATTTTCGGAGTACCAATTCCAAAATTTAGTAACTTTTTGTACATTTAGTTTAATGAGATTTGCTTCGTCCTAAGGTCTTATATTCGATTCTCTTTGTCAATAATTTTTTGGGCCACCTCACCCCACGCGTAAGCATGTGAAACGGCTATGAGAGAAGTTGTAAGAATTAGTCCTAGGTTCGCGTAAATTGACCCAGGAAACCCTGCATTACCAAAAAAAAAAAAAAAGTTATGGGAGTATTTGTAGGCCACATAAAGAATTTTTTATTTTTTTTCAAATGGTCAAGTGAGACGAAAAGTAAAAATTATAAGGCTCCGTTCCAAAACATCTTCTTAAAAAATAAATATTTATTTTAAATTTTTAAACTAAAAAATAATGTAAATGATAAATAATTTTTCAATTTTTTTTACACCGTATTAAAGATCTCAATGAGATCTATCAAATAAGATTCATATTAATAGAAAATTATTTACATAAATACATAATTTTTGAATTTAAAATTATTTTTTTAAAAAATAAATACTTATTTTCGAAATCCTTTCGAGAACTGGACGTAAGCGTCCTAGGGGCGTCGTCTTGGATTTCCAACTGTTGTGCAGTGGTGGGGCGTGTGACAGCCAAGGGCTGAATAATTTGTCGAGAACAAGATATTTAATTTGAGCCAAATCATTTGTAATCGGACTATTAATTTAACTCGGGGATGGTGCATCTCCAATCCAAAAATGATTACGATGGTATTTCAAGGATCGAAGGCTAAAAAGCAAGAAAAAGGGAAAAAAAATTCTTATATTCTTTCGACTTTGACAAAAAATTCATTTTAATCCTTTATTTTTAAATTTCAGCATAAAAATATTGAAAAATGTCATCCTTTAGGGATATAAACATATATACACGAAAAATAGAGTGTTTGAATCAAGCACTCTATACACATCGGATGCTAATGATTCCGCGTCAGCCCCATCATTTTTTTTTTTTTAAAGAATTTTTAGATGACTCGGATCGACTGCTCGGTGGCCGGAGATGGCCTAGCGTGACCATCGGTCCCCATAGCAGAACTCAAAGAAAATGGATCCCTTCTATAGAATGACCTTGAAAAAACTTGAAAAGTCGAAGTATTTTTATGTCGAAATTGAAAGGTGAATGACCAAAATGAGTTTTTGTCAAAGGGATATAAAAGAAATTTTCCCAAGAAAAAGGTTTTTTATAATGAACCCAAGAGAGGGAGAAAGCGCAGTTTGAGGTTTGAGGAATGTTTTTTAGAGTAATAAGTGGAGAAAAATAAATAAAGAAAAATTTTTAAAAACCGTGCCCAAAAATTTTGACACCCAAAACGAACAAGGCCAACCCAAATTTTACTTACATTCTATAGAGTCTTGCAACACTACAGTTTATCTGGGTATTTAGCTTAAGGTTAGGGCATCTCCAATGCACAATTATTAAAATGACATGCCTTGGTCAAAATTTAGTACAGTGCACAAGGAAAAAATAATAAAAAAAAAAGAGTCAAAATTTAGTATGCTACAGTACTCAAATTGCATAAACAATGTCTAGATCTTGAACTTGCAAGGAAAAGAAAAGGATACTTATATCATGGAAAGGGGAAATGAAATGAAAAACAATTTGAATTTGGGACACTTTGGAGTATTATGCGAATACGGGCAAAATTAGAAGGAAATTTTTATAGAACAAGAAGCCCATAAATGCTAAACGGGACAGAATGTTATGCTACTTAAAAACAACACTGTATCATTGCTAAGAAATCTAGAAACACAGAGTAACAAGCAAACTACAAAATCTGAACCATAGTTTGACATCAGAAACTCAGTGTTTTCCTTCAGAACTTGCAGATTGTTGATCACCGAATATTATGAATTTCTTACGAAAAGCCTTTCATCTAACGATAACATTGCCTCTTGAAAAGATAGCAAAACCACACAACCTAGAAAAAAGCCTCATTCTGGATCAGGAGAGCCACCAGGAACTAGCTGCAGTAGACAAAAAGTTGCCTCTTATCAGTACTTTCTGAAAAACTATTAGGGGGGGCATGTACAACAGCTATGTAATATACTTACAATCGCAATGTTGTTTCCATTGAGCAAGATCTGATCCAGCTTTGTGATCCGTCGCCCTTCAGAAGTGATTTCGCTGGATATAAAGATATAGTCAATCAATGACGCGCTCATAAACTGTACATATGAATCATGCAATAAGTGGCTCAAAACTACAGAAAGCACAACTAGAAGTTCCAAAACTTATCACAAGCATTATGTTGCGGAGAAAGGAACAAAATGCAGTGTTCTAAAAGGCGGCCGCCTAGGCCGATTAGTCCCCACCTAGGCGCTAGGCGGTGGTCCGACGCCTAGATTAGACAGCCGACTAGCCGGGTGCCTAGTCCTTACCTAGGCGCTGGGCGGCCAACTAGTCGGTGCCTAGGCGCTAGGTGCCCCTTTTCTACCCAACTAGTGCCTAGCGATTTTTAGAACATTGACAAAATGAGAAACTTATACGCGTCCCTTTGACATCCAAGGATATAGATAAACACTTCTCGGATGTGATAAGATCTTGCTTGTAGAGGAACAAACAAGCAAAGGGATTTATGGAGCTAATTTGGTTACTCTTCCTTTGCTTTTCTCCCTCTAGTACAATCTCTTATCTCTCCAAAACCAAAAGAAAAGATCAAAACACAGCCTTGAAAGATAGGTTTAGCAATTCACCGAATGAGGCAAGTGGTTGCTAGTTGCAAGTTGCAACCAATTATAACCCGGTCTGTTTCATGATCTAGGCATCCATGCAGAAAGGTTAGTTTTTGGAACATAAACGGCTCTAGAAATTGAATATAACTTGTAGTGAAATATAAAGTTGCCATCACTTGGACCAACCATTTTCAGCAAATATGAGCATTCAATCCTCGTTAAGCATCTACCATATGTATACTCAATAAAAACAAGAATAGCCATTATCGCAAGCCAATAAAATGTGTTCCACTCAAGCACACAATATCCCTATCATGTTTACTACTAAGTATGATCGACATTGTGACGAGTGACGACCCAATGCTTAGTGGCCCAGTAACTTCTAAAAGAAGAGTAGGAGACCCACCAACTTGATCGAAAAGCCAAGATAAGGTTATTTAGAAACAAGCTGGCCTTATTATGTAGCATCTACCAATTAAGCCATTGATTTCCAACCATGGGGGACGGTTGTAGGAGACCTTGGTACAAGTCGTAGGTGACAATGGTACAGCTGGAATTGTAATATACTATGTTTTTATTTGAATGGCAAATTGCAATATACTATGTTGACTCCGGCAACTCATGTATGCCAGAACTCAAGAGGACTTCTTTGCAGTTCCACGGGTGCCAGATAGCTCAACAGTACACCATCACAAACAAGAAAAATAAGGTGACTTGCACCTTTCCATGTTTGAATTTAACTTTTACCTTCTCGGCTTTAAAACCAATACAGCAAAAAGGGAACAAGTACTCTCATCAGCAGTCGTGAAATGGAAGTGCTCATTCCCATCGCTTTTGATCATTGTTGCAATGTTCTACTGCTTCAACTTGATTTGCGCCCAATAGCAGTTTTATAGGGACGAATGACAAATTGAAGAACAAGAAAATCTGTACTTCATGACTACATTATGATCTCCTTTTCCACTAACCAAAACATTTTCATTTTCCATGTTAAATTTTCCAAGGCATTTTTGGTTCTTTGATATGACCAATTGTACAACTCTAAGAGCATCTCCAATGGCCTCGTCTGATCCTCCTTCTCGCCTGATCTGATGAGCCAATGGCTCAAAACCAACACCCAACAGTCTCGCAACCAAACTCGTCAAAACCCCATTTGCTACAGTACCTCGTCACCACAGACGAGGTACGGAAGCCTCGCCTCCCCTCTCTCTCTCTCTCTCTCTCTCTCTCTCTCTCTCTCTCTCTCTCTCTCTCTCTCTCTCTCTCAGTGTCGGCTTCGTTGTTGTCGCCGTCGTTGGCTCCAGCGAGTTGTCGGATTCTGGTGGGGTTTGTTTCAGCAATCCTTGGGGTCGGATCCAGCGAGCTATGGTTGGTAGGATTCTGGCGAGCTGTGAAATGTCGGATTTCGGCGAGCTGCGGTTGGTCAGATTCAGATTCCGGTGGGTTGGGGTTGGGATTTTCCGGCGAGGCTAAAATTTGGTCAGATTTGTGTACCTCTGTTGCCTGTGTTGTGTGCGTATATATTGTATATATACATATCATATTGTGTATATATGTGTATATTTAATTGATTGAATAGCCTTAAAGCTAGGCTGTTGGGAAGTGAAAAAATTCAGGGGCTGGTTAAAGTAGAAAATGGCACTTCTTCTAGACAAATTGACTAGGATGTGTTTGAGGCTATTGGAGATGCTCTAAAGGCATGTTTGATTGATGGAATTCGACAAGAAGGGATTAAAAATACCACGAGCCTGAATTTTGTTAATCAGATGCAACAAGTGGAGGAGGCCGTTGGACAAGCAGCCCAACATAATCCGTATATATAATACCTTGGAATGCAGTATCGGTGATCCTCTCACTTTTTCTTTGATGGGGTCACTTTTCCTACTAACTAATTCCCAAACGAACGGGGCCTAAACACTAGTGAATTAAAAGACACACGACCCCAAATCAAAACAGTCTCAAATCAATGGTTATCAGCGACACCACAAGTGTTCGAGCACCCGCATACGTACAGACACAAAAACACAAGCATTAACATTTGTAAGCATAAGCATATAGTAAGATAATAGACAGGCAGGCTGGGAAATACTATTCAATGACGTCTTCAAGAACCATGTTGACGTATACATCAAAGCCCCTGAGGGTTCCAACGAGCTCCTTGTCGCCTTTCATTATCACCCATATCTTCGACCCAATGCACCGATCAATCAGCTCTACAATTGAAACCCATTACCACAAACAGTCGATCAAACACGGAATTAAACCCCATTTTGCCACACAAAAAAAAAAAAACTCGCTAAATTCAAGTCAATGATGGGTTTCTAGGGTTTTAGCTTCTTTCCGGCTTATTGCATGTTCTGAGGAACCAAGAAAAGAGGAAAGAGGGGAAATACATAGGGGTTTAGAGAGAGAGAGATTAGTACCAGATGGTAGGAGTTGAGAAGGATTGTTGGACGACATGTCTTCTTCCCTGCGAACACAGAGAGAGAGAGAGACCGAAGTTCTTTTTCCCTCAACTCGCTCTTCCTTTCTTTATTTTGTCTCCGTCCCCATTTTTGAAGACTTATATTTTCACCCTGGCGGATAATAAATTAGTTATTTTTTTAATTAGTAATACTTTTTAAATACAATTATAGATATTATTTGATAGATCTCGATTAATATTTTTAAACAAAATTTTTAGATCATCTAAACCCATATAAACTAAGGCTGCTCAAAAAATCCAGCGAACCGTGAAACCGGTTCAGACCGAACCAATCTGTACCTTTTGGATTTTGTCCATGGATTAATGGTCTGAACATGGATTGAAAAATTAAAAAACCGTGACTCGCAATTCGGTTCACGAATTTTCAATACAAAATCGTGAATTAACCGAACCGAACCGTGAGATATTTATTTTATATAAATAATATATATGTATATTTATATAATAAATTGTTAGTAATGTTAATGCTTTTTTTACCAATTTTAGTATTTTATCTTAATAATGGGATATAGTGTAGATGCACATAAAATATAAAGAGTAAATCTTAGTTTTTTCGTAAAAAATACGGATAACATTAGTTGAGTTTCAGTAGTTCGTTTCTTTTCCGGTTTTTTTATGTTATGTAATATACTATAATGGTACAATCCTACTAGTGTTTTAAATTCTTTTGAATTTGATTTCTGAAGTAAGCCTTTGGTAGTTTATATAACAACTAACAAATACTTTCTGGTGGTGTTAAACTTAATTCTGAATGTAACATTATTCCCTTTTATTGTGGGTATATGCTTGATCTTTAGCTAAAATTAGTGGACAAAATCGTAACTAATCCACAAGTCACAGATCGGATTGGAACCAGACCATAGGACTTTTGGTTCAGACACAAATTTCATTTTGTAAAAACCGTTACTAGCGGTTCGGTCCTCGAATTCCTAAAAATCCGAACTGAACCGACCGCGAGCAGCCCTAATATAAACTATACAATATAGAGTATAATCAATTGAAAAGTAACAAGAACACCCAAAAAAGACTAAAACTCTGTTTGGAACTTAGGGAAAATAAAGGAAAATAAAAAAAAAATTCCCTCTTATTGTTTGGTTGGAGAGAAAGTGAGAAGAAAATAACAATTTTCAGTTTTGTGAATAATACATTTTCTTTCCTATTTTCCTCTCGTTTTTCTCGCACTTTATTTTCCTTTTCTTTCCTTTCCTTTCTTCAGGTTCCAAATAGAGCCTAAAAATTTGGAACGGAATAGTATTTTCCTTGGAACATTTTTTTGTTCTTTTTTGTGGCTAAGCCTCAAAATGGAAGGGGCGAGCACTCCAGCTTCCTCGTGGGGGAGGCCAACAAAGTTTCTATCCATTATGGCACTCAGGATCCCTGGGATCCCGGAGAAAGCTGTGGTGCGGGATCAAGCTGTGAGCCGTTGGATTTAATCCAACGGCCAGGATTAGAGAAGGCAAAAATCATTCGAGAAATTACACTCTACCCCCTCACACTCACACTTCCCCCCTCCTCTTTTCATTTCACGGACAGACCCCAGAGAGAGAGAGAGAGAGAGGGCGAACCAGAGAAGAAGGGAAAACGAAGAACGCGAACCAGAAATCTTCTACATCCACCAAGGTATCTCTGTATCTCTCTCCCTCGAACGAAAAATCTGGTTAGGGCTTTTTTGCCCATTCGAAATCGGCAAAAAATTAGGGATTTTTTTGGGATTCGAACCTAGCACTCTCTCTCTCGATCGATCTCTGCATTAACAGCAAAAACCAGAATGGGTTTTAGGGTTTTGGGAACTCAAACCAAAAAGAGGGCTTTTTTGAACTATGATTTTGATTTTAGGGTTAGTGTTCGAAATTCGTGATAAACACATCCTTATTGTTAAAAATGTTTGCTTTTCTATGGGATGAGACCTGTATTTGCGTTCAAAAACTGGGCATTACTTGGTGTTCATTTCGGATAATTGTTTTCAGGTTGATTTGAATTTCAGATTTGATTGTTAAGATATGGTGTATGTTGTGGAATGCTGAATTTGATGTGGTGTATTAAAACAAGTTATCCTATGCATTTTAATTATTGGTGTATAGATTCCAGTCATTTCATTAATTAAACCAAACCCATCTGGATTCCAAAGATAAATTTTCTGAAAGAACATTAGTGTTTTCCTTTCACAAAATTGAAACATTAGAGGGCTTTTTTTTTGAATGGTCTGGAGGTTCGGCTAGGTTGGGGCTTCAACTGGGTTGGGTAATTTCTAGTGGGTGGGAGTTTCAGGTGGTTTCAAAAGGGGATGCAAATATCTGCATTTTCTTGAGTTCCATACGCTCCCTCGTTTTTTCTATTCCTTTTCTTTTTTGTTATTGCCATAGCCTGTAGGCTGTAATTATTCAAGGTTAATTTTTTCCTTAAAAATTCATAATTTTTAATCTTGCCCGCTTCGGATGATACACGCAAAACCAAACGAAGAGAGAAACAGAGAAGGTGACGTGTCGAACGAAGAGAACGAAGCAGAAAACCCAACGAAGACGAACGAAGAACACAGATCAGAATTACCGTTGGTTACTGATGATTGCTGGTAGTGTATTGAATGCTAATTTTATTTGCGTTTGGACAGTGAAATATAGACTTGAATGCTAATTTTATTTGTGTTTCAGGAACTACATGGATTTGCGAATATGGAGATGAAATTGGCACGCATGGTAGATGATGCATGTTATTGGACATGGTGTGGTTATATATATTGTGTTGAGTTACTGTTGGTTACTGATGATTACTGGTAGTGTATTGTGTTATTGGTAGTGTTTTAGTAATGATCAAACTAGTTACTGGTGCTTACTGCCACTGCTATTGGATCCCATGGTTGCTGCTATTTAGTTCTGTTCTGGCAGTTACTTATCTTGTTGCTACTGCTGTTATATTGCTATCTACATGGTGTAACCTAAGGCTACAAGCTGTTGTAGTCTTTGGCTGCTGCTTACCTTGTGTGCAATATAGCAGCTGTTCTGCTGCTGTATTCTATGTTCTGGCTTAGGCTTGAATTGGCTTAGTTCAATTTTTCCATTACCGTTTTCGTTCTCACCCAAATCCTTGATCAGGATGTAAAAGGAAAGGAGACATTTAGTATAATTAGCTTGTCTTTCTGAAGTATTAGTTTTTAACTGTTGGTATGCCATTGTTCATTTAAGTAATAAAATTGTCATTATCATATCCTTTGGATTATGTTTGAATGGAATCTCATTGATTATCTTCCAAAACTGGATCTTGTTTCAGGCACGGTTGGAGCTGTTTTCTAGCCGGCTTTGTTGAAGGGACAGTTCGAGAGCATGTGTTTTATGGCATTTGAGTCGGACTAGTTGGTTGATAATGTCATTAAAACACCAATCCTAGAGTTTAACTGAATGAGAGATTGCTGTTTTGTAGGGAATTTGTCTTTCAAATTGTATTCTGAATTTGTCTTTCAACTGAATGTGAGATTGCTGTTTTGTATTCTTATTACATTGGAGCTAAAAGTATTCTTATTACATTCGAGCTAAAGCACTGTATGCATTTGGGTTGAACTTCCTAGAGTTCAAGCACTTTGTCATGCCGCCAAGCATGGTTTTCTCTTGGTCCTGTTGGGTTTGGCGAGCAAATGGCTCCAGGTTCAAGTCTCCATTCGCCAAATAGATTGGTAATAATGCCAAAGTCAAATTAACCTTTGAAAGATGAATTTTGTTTATCTCAAAAAAAGCTTATCAATTTGCAGCTTCTAAAAGACCCATTACAAGACAAAAGTTTGTTTGTTCCCGTAATTCCTGACCAGCCATTCCTTCTCTGAGGAACAAAATTTTTGTGTTTCATTGAAAGTCACAACAATAGTGTGTAGTGGAGTTAAAAAATTAATGCTTTGTTTGATTTAGCGTTTGAAATTTTTTTTGAAAAATAGTAGGGGTAATAAGTGGAGGTAAATCTCTTCTCGCATCCCTTCTGACACGCGCACCCCCCGACCCCACTTCCCCTCTTCCGAAAATGCCTCCACACACCCAAGAAATACCGAACCCATTTTCTCTTTTTTTTATTTACATAATAATGTTTATACTCTGCATCTTTTTTCTCTTTTATTTATTTAAAATTATTTTAGTGTTCCGATTGTCAATCCGGTTGAATTGGTGGAATTTTTTTATCATTTATCTTCAATAGTCATAATAAATTTTTGGCACTAAGAAAATTGTAGAATCAAATATCTCTTAGGGTTAATCAATAAGAGCCCTAGAGTCAAAATTTAATTATGGTCATTTATGATAAAATGATCAAAAAACTAAAATCTTTCCACTAGTTCAAACAGATTGAAATTTGGAACACTTAATTTTTTAACCTCAATACACAGTTTATATATTAATCTATAAAAAATATGGTTAAAAAATTATGTATTCCAAATTTCAATCTGTTCGAACCGGTGGAAAGATTTTAGTTTTCTGATCATTTTATCTTAAATAGTTATAATTAAATTTTGATTCTAAGGCTCTCGTTGATTAGCCCTAAGAGATATTTGATTATACGACTTTCTTAGGGCTAATAAATGAGAGTCCTAGAGTCAAAATTTAATTATAATCATTTAAGATAAAATGATCAAAAAACTAAAATCTTTTCACCAGTTCAAACGGATTGAAATTTGGAACATTTAATTTTTTAATTATATAAATTGTCTAAAGAAGTTAAAAAATTAATTATTTGCTTAATAACTTTTATATCTTTTTTTATTTTTATTTATTTAATATTATTTAAGCGTTCCAATTTTCAATTTGGTTGAATCGGTGTAAAGAACTTGTTTTTTTGGTCATTTTATCTTCAATTGTCATAATGAAGTTTTGGCTCGAAAGCCGTTCAACAAGTACCCTAAGGCTCACTGTCAAAAAAAAAAAAAGTACCCTAAGGCTCCTTATTTAGTTTTAGGTATTTCTTAGGGTGCTTATTGAAAGGTCTTAGTGTCAAAAATTCATTATGACCATTTAGGATGAAATGATAAGAAAAATAAGATTTTCGCACTGGTTCAATGAATTAAAAATCAGAACACTTATTTTTTTACTCTTTATTTGTATTTTTAAATTATTTAATATTATATGCGTAAGTAAATTTTTTTATGTTATTGAAATTTTACTTTTATTTTCTTACTCTTATTAAAATTTTATAATTCTTTTATGTTATTGAATTTATTAATTCATGTATTTTCACTCTTTGACAAAATTAGTACAAGTTATGTTAGTATAAGTTATGTTTTAATTGTTCATTTAGAAATTAAAATTATAGTCAAAAGTCTTTTAAAAGTAAAACAAAAAACTACTAAAAGTAAAACAAAAAATTACTAAAAGTAAAATAAAAAAAACTAGTAAAAGTAATAAAAAAAACAAACAGTAATTAAAGTCTTTCAAAAGAAAAAAAAACTAGTAAAATTTAAAATTGTAATTAAAGTCTTTTAAAAGTATAAAAAAAACTAGTAAAAGTAAAAAAAAAAAACTAGTTGAAGCAAAAAGGAAAAAAAAACCGAAAAAGGAGAGGAAGGAGGGGCAAAGGGGGAAAGGTGGTGGGGCCGGGAGGGGAGGGGGTGTCAGGGGGGTGCGAGAAGAGGATCTCTAAGTGGAGAGAGATAGAGAGAGAAAAATTGGGAGTAAGGAGAATCTAGGGGGAATTTTTTGAAAAATGTTTTTTAAATCCTAAAGAGAACAAGGCATAAGCATGTGTTTCATTGGAACGTAGCGAAATCCACCAAAAATATGCAGAACCATACACAGTCTTTCAAATGGCAGCCTTATGTTGAACTGTTGGGACTGTGAAATTGCTTATTATTGGGATTTGGTTTGGTGTATATGGCTTGGCCTTGGATGTATGGCTAATTTATTTTGAACCAGATCGTTTTTTCTTCTTACCTATGGCTAATTTGTATGGATATTTAGTTGGACCATGTTTTGTGTCCTAATGAGTTTTTGGCACATAACCAAAGTTGAGGAATTTTATTTCTTGCACTAAGAAGGTAACAAAGCTTTGACCAGATCCACGGGAAAAGGAAAAGAAGGCCTTTGTATTTACTTCACATGTTCATCATATCAGGCCTTCCAAGATGCAACCCCAAAGAAAGTTCATAAATTCATATTTTCTCTCGAATTTCGAAATCCTTTGTCTGTACGAATATAGCATGAAAGGAGAGACAAAATAAACCAAATGCAGAGATTTACAACAAGCTCTCAACAACATTCTAAAACAAAAACTAATGAAACTCCTAAATGTGGCGATCAAGTCCAAGGTTAGGTTGAGGGAAACATATCCCATTTTCAATTAAGAAAAATGCCACCCCAATTTCAGCACAAAGAGAAATCAGTTATAAGTCTTGTGACCATCACCATAAACCTCTATAGCTGTAGCACCCAGTTGTGGTTTCAAAATTAAACCAGCACCGGCGAACAAGCAGCTACAGAAATAGCATCAAGGCAGCTACTTCCACTAGTCTTCATAACTTCCTCATCCCAACAGAACTCTTTGAATACCAGCTTACCACACCTATAGCACCAAAAGGTACACAATACCATAATTAAAAAAAAATGATAATTATCTTCTAGAACAGAAAGAGGTTTCGTTGGATAAGACAAACCACTGACTACTTCAGCTTCAATGCGGGGACCAGGTACCTGCAACTCTGGTGAAACAAACAGCCAAAATCAAGCAATTAGAAATTCACCTCTCAAATGTTCTCTTTTTTCCCAACAAGGTATTTCACTTAAAAAAAACTTACATTCATCGTCAAAGTCATTGTCGCCGCCGTCGTTGTCGTCGTCATAGAACCTAGCATCTTGTGAAGACCTAAAAAAAAAGACAACAATTAAAATGTATTATGCATGCAAACAATTAAGTTCAAATTACAAATAGACAAGTACACTTACATATTCATAAATTTTGGACAATTTTTTTTATCATGCGACTACCCTAATAACCCACACTCATGACATTTCCTACTTTTCTTCACGGCCTTATCTTTTCCTCTTTTCAAACACTTACCACAACCCTTTGCCCTAACTTTCAGGGGTCTGATATCATTTTCTTCTGATAGTTTAATTTTGCTAGTTTGAATAACTTGATTCTACAATACTTAATCATTGCCAGAGAAGTTCGAGTTACTTCTCAAGAAATTTAGATAACATTGACCCGTAAGAAATTCAAATGGCCCTAGAACCACCTGAAACTCCCACCCACTAAAAATTACCCAACCCAGTTGAAGCCCCAACCTAGCCGAACCTCCATACCATTCAAAAAAAAAGCCCTCTACTGTTTCAATTTTGTGAAAGGAAAACACTAATGTTCTTTCAGAAAATTTATCTTTGGAATCCAGATGGGTTTGGTTTAATTAATGAAATGACTGGAATCTATACACCAATAATTAAAATGCATAGGATAACTTGTTTTAGTACACCACATCAAATTCAGCATTCCACAACATAAACCATATCTTAACAATCAAATCTAAAATTCAAATCAACCTGAAAACAATTATCCGAAATGAACACCATGTAATGCCCAGTTTTTGAAAGCAAATACAGGTCTCATCCCATAGAAAACCAAACATTTTTAACAATAAGGATGTGTTTATCACGAATTTCGAACACTAACCCTAAAATCAAAATCATCGTTCAAAAAAGCCCTCTTTTTGGTTCGAGTTCCAAAAACCCTAAAACCCATTCTGGTTTTTTCTGTTGATGCAGAGATCAATCTCGATCGATCGAGAGAGAGAGAGAGAGTGCTAGGTTCGAACCCAAAAAGATCCCTAATTTTTTGCCGATTTCCAATGGGCAAAAAATCCCTAACCAGATTTTTCGTTCGAGAGAGAGAGATACAGAGATACCTTGGTGGATGTAGAAGATTTCTGGTTCGCGTTCTTCGCGTTATCTGGTTCGCGTTCTTCGTTTTCCCTTCTTCTCTGGTTCGCCCTCGGTCTCTCTCTCTCTCTCTCTCTCTCTCTCTCTCGTCTGTCCGTGAAATGAAAAGAGGATGGGGGAAGTGTTAGAATGAGGGGGTAAAGTGTAATTTCTCGAATGATTTTTGCCTTCTCTAATCCTGGCCGTTGGATTAAATCCAACGGCTCACAGCCCGCACCACAGCTTCCTCCGGGGGTTCCGGAGTGTCCATTGTGGAATGTTAAGTTGTACTACATATCTATCTGTCCTGATTAAAGTGTCACCATTGGACCTTTTTGCGGACGGTATGCCCGCTGAACTAAAGGCAAGAGTCCGCAAGCGAGATTTGAACCCAGGTGTGGGAGAGAGGGACTTTCTTCAATCTCCTTTTTGCTTATACAGAAGTGGAGGTTAACGGGGGAATTAGTCAATTACTTCACAAGGGTTCAGAAGTTGTCCCTAGCCCTGAACGCCAAACTCTTCTAACGAGGTTCGAACCTTGGCCTCTCTCGTGAGAGTACCAAATTTTTTTGACTCGTTTAGACTCGTGAACATATTTGAATTCGACTTATACCAAGGCAAGTTCAGCTCGTCAATTTTTCAATGAGCTCAAGTTTGCTTATACACTTAACCTACAAACCTGAACATTCTAAAGCTCGGGGTCGATTCGACTCATTTGCCGCCCTAATTCTGTATATACATTAAAATTAGTGTGAAAGCTGACCTCCTAGCACAGTATTTATTTATTTTTTTAAGCTAAAAATACGAGCAGTGTTTAGTAATGCATTTGACATAACACAAAGACCATCAAGTTTTTTGAATTTAATTTTTTGAATACTTGTAATAGTTCTTTTTAAAATTGAGTTTATCATACTAAATTTTTTATATTTGTGAATTATATCGAGGGTACCATTCAAAAAGGTCCACTTCGAGCCCCATTGGTCCTGTGATGGATGCCAAGCATAAGTGTAGGTTACGGGGTTTTTCCCACTGCAATAACTTTTACAGAAATAATAAAGATAAAGGTAAAGATGAATAATCTGTACCAGCGTGTACAAATTCGTTTTGGGTCTTAAAAAAATGATCAAAGTCGCTCATTTTATTTAAAATACTTTGTTTACAGTCCCTATAAAAAATAAATTCAACCCGATATCGGTAAAGATGTTTGTAAAACATTAAACTTTGCTTTAGAATTCAGACCTGAATTCTAGAACAAAGTTGGATGTTTCGTAAACGCCCTAACTAATACCGGGTTGAGTTTATTTTTTTTAGGGACTGTAAACAAGGTATTTGAAACAAAATGAGCGATTCTAATCATTTTTTTAAAACCCAAAACAGGCCCAAAAATAATTTGTACGTGTTGGTACAGATTTTTCATTTGTACCAATAGCACCTCTGTAATTTTTATTAACTAAGTTGGAATATACTCCTACTTATTTCTTTCAGGAACAACACTAAGGTTTTTTTTTTTTTTTTTCCAAAAGTTGAGAGATATTATTCATCAACAGATTGGATACTCCAATAGAAAGAGCATACAAGCGCATATATATTTTCGCTGTCCTACAGTATGAGAAGAAACCCTCCAAAGAAAAACAAACCCTCCAAAGAGAGGACATTATTAAAATAAATAACAAAATAAAAGAAGTACCGTCGAGACATCCGCCGCCATGCAACAATAAGTTGCAATATATACTTTACATTGTTATTGGGATCGCAATTATTGGGTCGAGTGCAACATGCAACATCACAATAGAAAGGGAAAATAACGACGCATGACGTATTTTGATAATTAATATCCGTCAAAACACGTCATTATCAGGCCATCAATAATAGAAATTAGAAAATGCTAAGATCTATTTGCATCCTAAAATAGAAAGTCGGATCCATTTCACTGGTGTGAGGGAATGTGTATGTTGGGCCCATTCCGTCCCCCACACAAATTATCAAAATGATTAATTCGTAGAAATTAATATGTACCTTGTATTCTAAACAAAACCTAGTATATATTGCTTCACCCATCAAGTACTCAACGATGTTCAATAGAATTCATTTTTCTAAAGTGGATCCCGCATGATAACTCCGGCCTATACTTAGTTTGAGTAAGAGTTGATATGGTGGATAAGAGAAGATGAATAAGGGTGGATGATGTATGAAATTACCTTTTTGCCCTCATTAAATTGATATAGAGGGAATACAAAAAAGAGTTAAAAGAGAAATTTGATTTTTCTCCCTACCCGGATTAGTTTATCCTAGAGTAGAGGGTTGGATTAGCTAAGGCCCCTTCGAAGGTCTAAGCTCTCCCCCCTCCCTTGACCACCTCCTTCCCTTATTCCCTTATTTAGAACCCCAAAAAATATGCCCTAGAGGTTTGCTTTCACCTTAGGTTTTTAGATTCGAAACCTCTTAGATGCTATCAACTTTTCATATAGATCATGTTGTACAAAACTTTTAAGTGAGGTGCACATAAACTGACTCGAACACTTGAGTTATTAAGAAAAAAGTGGGATCCCACGCAACTCAGTCGATTAAGAAAGGGGGATATATCTCACCCATATGCACGATCCCAATAAATTTTTTGTATCTATTTATTTTCACTTATTACCCAAAAAAATCCATCTCAAAACCCAAACTGAACATAACCCAAACGAAAAATATCTGGATAACACTCCAAGTTGATGTGCCATTATCCTAACCCTGCACGCAAGGTATCGGTATTCACACCCATTGTCCTAGTATACAAAATCCCAACTATCCTTCTTGGCCATTTAATACCCTCTCTCAACCGGTCCATAAATGACAAAACGTTATTCCACATTCATTAACCAATCTGGAACGTCCATTTCACCTAACACATACACGATTGGTAGTATTATGTTCTTCTAGTTAATATTATTCAATAGTCTTTGGCACTGCCACATAATGCTTCTCAACACCCTTATGTATTATACATTTTTTTGAACTTAGTGTTGCCTAAACACCCTTATCTATCATATATTTTCTGTCGAATTCGGAGCTAAGTCTCACAAAAAACGTGTGGTAGATGAGTGTTGGAGCACCATTTGACAGTACGGAGTTCGGATTCTGCAAAAATATACTAGGGTGAACAACGGTGTTAGAAGCACCACGTGACGGTGCAGACGACTGATAGCATTTTCTATGTTCTTTCCCCCCCCCACCCCCCGGGGGTGGTAGGTGCCAAAAACTACAAACCATGTGGAGAGTCGATAGCCAGAGCCGTTAGATGCAAACCAAACCAAACACAAAATCCCAGTTTGGTCTGACACGTGACCCTCAGCTACCATTTTTACCACTAGTCCACGCACTCACCCGTTTATAAAAACCACACAACCTTACCTTCGTTTTATCACTTAACTCTCCAATCAAAACTCGATCCTAGCTAAGCTACCACTTTTCACTCCCTCACGAAAACTATCCGGCCACCGGAAAACTCTTTCCAGCGAACATGGTGACGGTCGAGGAAGTCCGGAAGGCGATGAGGGCCGAGGGACCAGCCACGGTCATGGCCATCGGGACGGCGACCCCCCCGTTCTGCGTCGAGCAGAGCACGTACCCTGATTACTACTTCCGTGTCACCAACAGCGAGCACAAGACTGAGTTGAAGGAGAAGTTCCAGCGCATGTGTAAGTTATAGGAGTATTTGATATGCTTTTGAAAATAACTTTTGCCCATCCAAAATTCCCATTTTCTTGGTTGTCTGCCAGTAGTTATAGCCTATAAGAGATCTTGGTATATTCATTCATGGGTTTTTTTTGAAAACACAACATGTGATCATGGAGTATGTGCTCTCTCTCTCTCTCACATGGAGTATGTGCTCTCTCTCTCTCTCTCTCACATGGAGTATGCTCTCTCTCTCTCTCTCTCTCTCTCTCTCTCTCTCTCTCTCTCACACACACACACACACACACACACACCCATGTCAAAAGTGAGAGCAGTGTGAAAACTCATCTGGGTATATAGATGGTAGAATGTCCAGACTAGATTTGAATCACGTCTAAAATGAATCTGGACAATAATAATTACTTATTTCCTGCATATGTGGGTAATTTTGTGTGTGTATATTATGGTTTATATTCTTACTATTTTTGTGGTGGGAAAATTCAGGCGACAAATCCATGATCAAGAAGAGGTACATGTACTTGACAGAGGAAATCTTGAAGGAGAATCCCAACGTGTGCGCCTACATGGCGCCTTCCCTTGACGCCAGGCAGGACATGGTGGTGGTCGAGATCCCCAAGCTGGGGAAAGAGGCGGCCGTGAAGGCCATCAAGGAGTGGGGCCAGCCCAAGTCCAAGATCACCCACCTGGTCTTCTGCACCACCTCCGGCGTCGACATGCCCGGGGCCGACTACCAGCTCACCAAGCTCCTCGGCCTCCGCCCCTCCGTCAAGCGCCTCATGATGTACCAGCAGGGCTGCTTCGCCGGTGGCACGGTCCTCCGCCTGGCCAAGGACCTGGCAGAGAACAACAAGGGCGCCCGGGTCCTGGTGGTCTGCTCCGAGATCACCGCCGTCACCTTCCGCGGGCCCAGCGACTCCCACCTCGACAGCCTCGTGGGCCAGGCCCTCTTCGGGGACGGCGCAGCCGCGATCATCGTCGGGGCCGACCCGATCCCTGAGGTCGAGAAGCCCCTTTTCGAGGTGGTCTCCGCAGCCCAAACCATTCTCCCGGACAGCGATGGGGCCATCGACGGGCATCTCCGCGAGGTGGGCCTGACGTTCCACCTCCTCAAGGACGTCCCCGGGCTCATTTCGAAGAACATTGAAAAGAGCCTGGTGGAGGCCTTCCAGCCCTTGGGCATCTCTGATTGGAATTCCCTCTTCTGGATCGCACACCCCGGCGGGCCTGCCATCTTGGACCAGGTGGAGCAAAAGCTGGCCCTCAAGCCCGAGAAGCTGGGGGCCACGAGGCACGTGTTGAGCGAGTATGGGAACATGTCAAGCGCGTGCGTGCTGTTCATATTGGACCAGATGAGGAAGAAGTCATTGGAAGACGGGCACAAGACCACCGGTGAGGGGCTCGAGTGGGGCGTGCTCTTTGGGTTCGGGCCTGGGCTTACCGTCGAGACCGTGGTGCTCCATAGCGTGTCGGTCTAGTGAACGGTGGTTAGCCTTTTGGGTATTGTTTTTACGGCTTTTGTTTGAAACCTAAAGTGTTGTGGGACTATGGACTGGGCTTTGTTTGATTCCACTTAAAGGGCTGGTTAGGCCCATTGTTTTCAATTCTAAAATTAATAAAAAAAAAAAAGGCTCTTGTTGTGGAAATGGAAATAATTTTCTTTGTGATAATATGATTAGGGCTTGTTCTTCTAAATAATCCACTGGCTTTCCCGCCAAAATTGAGCCAAACAAACCCACAAAAAAACAAAAATAAGCCAATAAGCCACTTGTTTCGTCTTTATTCAAAAAAAATTGGATTTCGGTCAAAAAATTTCACTTTTTAGATTCCTCTCGTCATGAGGATGCAATAATCCCCAAAAAATTGACAATAAGCCAAGTGATGCGAAATTTTTTTGAATAAGAACAAAAAATAAGCTAAAGTGGCTTATTTGTCCGAACACCCCCTTAATCAAAGAATTTTTTTTGATGTTACCAAAAGCATTGATGTTTGGCATATTCTTAGTAAAAAGTAATGATGGTTGATTGGTGATGTGAAGGAAGCAAATCACGTACTGCCCAAGACTTTTCACCACAGTGACACTTGGATGGTGGGCGTTGACGGAAATGAAATATAAAAAGCTTGAATTTACCTGATAGGCAGGTGAGGGTAGATGTTCAAACCCTAAGGTTGCAATAAATATTACTCCCTCCGTCCCATTTTCATTGTCCTTTTTTTGATGTTCGTGCAGTTTTCAATCGCTTATATCTTTCAATGTGAATCTCCAAAAATATGTAATATGAATCTTATTTGATAGATTTCAATTTGTTTTATAATACAAAGATGTCAAAATCATGAAAAATATTATAGATTGAAAGATATACGCAAGAGACAAAAAAGTGAAAAAAAAATAATGGACAATGAAAATGGGACGGAGGGAGTAGTAGAATACTAATAATGGGGAACTCAAATAAAGAACTATTTTGTGTATAAAATAGCTCTGCGTGCATATAGTTTTTAATGGGTACAAGAAAATAGTACTATTTTGGAAGGATAAAATATAATTCTCTAGATTTGAAGGGGCATTTTCGTAAAGTAAGTGACATAGTAGAGGACAATTAAGTTATGCAATGAATGAGTTTTGGCATGAAAAAAAAGGTTTTGGCAGGAACAAAAGTAGTTTATTATTAAACCTATAAATAAAGCTAACTATGGCTTTTATCTGTCCACATAAACTGAAAAGTGTTCTGTTCTAAAAAGATTTTGACATTACGGCTATGTTTGTTTCGATATAAAATATTTTACAATGTCAAATATTTTTTATGTAAAATGTTTTTTCTGAAAATAAATTTCAAACTTCTATTTTCTGGTGTTTGGTTAACACTTAAAAATATTTTCAGAAATTGACAAAATAGTGTAGAGAGAGGTGAGGCATAATCGGTGGAAAGATTTGAAAATATTGGAATTGAACGTGGAAAAGGACCAACGATTGCGGAAACTGAGCAGTGAGAATTGCAAAAGATAGCAGTGGGTTTATTTCAGAAAATTTAAGGGTAAATCATTTTCATCCAATTAATAGAAAATATTTTACATGGAAAATATTTTTTTCATTTTTTACACAACCAAACACTGAAAAATATGTATAACACTTTACCCAAAAACATACATCAGATCATGAATGAGATTTCCATATTTTCCCTTGCAATTATATGGCATAGTGATTTGTGTTTGTTAATTTTCAACTCACAGTTGCATTTCGCATTCTTTTTTGTATCAAGCTCATGTTTTAAGAAAGGAAAATCCGTAACCCACTGATTATATTTTCCTTTCGGGCTCTATTTATTTTGGCGTAAAATATTTTCCGGTAAATTGCACTTACATACAGCTTTAGTGTGTATTTTTCTGAAAATTTGAAAACAATAAATAACACTATAATGGGAATTGGGAACAATACCAAATGTGACCTCATATGTTGAGGGGCCCCTATGATTTAAATGTATAAGATCTTGTTCTTGAGAAGTGACATTTGAAAGTCATTTAGCATCGTGACTGGAAACGTGCAGTTGACATGAGTTGTAATGTGACTCTACGACGCAGAATAATTCTAATTAAATAATTCTGATCATTCGTATAATAAAAAATATCTCACATATATAATTTTCAATACCAAAAACAAATTTTTTTAAAAAAGTTACCAAAAAATCTTCCAATCAAGGCTTCGCCCCCGTGCCTACGTATTTCTAAATGAAACAGAACGGAGAATCAAAAAGAATTACACTAACGTGTGTGATTTAGTGATTATGAATTGTGTCCAAGCTACTCGCCTACTCGAGTTCGAACTTAAGTTTGCTCGATAAAAGATCGTTCAATATTTTGATTTAACAAAATACAAACGCATCAAGCTTGTATAATTTTTTAAGTTAAGCTTTCAAATTGTTGAGGTGTGCCTTTGAATTTTGTATAGTTTGTCTAGACGAAGATCGTTGTTATAGAAAACCTGTGCCATGAGTATAGAGTCTATAGTATAGATTGTTCGGCTGGAGCCAGTTGGACACAAAAAAGATAAGGCGGTTCAAAATTAGAACCCTGTTTTGTGCTCTCCTATAAAAGGGAGACTTAGGGTTTTGTTTAGGGGGCTATTCCTTTAATAATTTGGCCTCTCTCCAGAAACACGGATACAGCCGGCTCGTTGTAGTCTCTTTTTGTTTACAGTGAATCCTCGCCCATGGAGTACATCTAGTCGTCTAAGCTTTTGTACTTGAACGAAACCATGTAAATCTTGGTGTTCTTGTGTGGTTTGCTTGGTTGTTTGTTTCATTCGTTCGTATATACATAACTCAAACCAAGCTGGAGCAATTGTTTTAAAGCTCCTTAAGCTCTCAAATCACGGTTTTTTTTTTTTAAGTTGTTGCTTTTCTCGTTTAGTTTTTGATATTAAAAAAATAAAAAACTACTCAAGACTGATTCACAATTATCTTGAAATTCGTTTGGAATTTACACGCCAAATAAAAAAAATGTTTGAACTTTTTTCAAAATTCAATTCTGTTCGTTAATCTGTCTAATCCAAGCATTTGCATGTTGTGTGGGCAGGGTCAAGGTGGGAATTGCCAGTGGTTTGACGAAAAGACAAATGATATAGATTTTGACGCTTAAAAATTTACTGTCGGCGCTCCAAAAGTGGAGTGTCAAAATCAATTGATCACTCCCGATTGATTTTGGCACTCTATTTTCGGAGCTATATATCCCGATTGATTTTGATACTTCACTTTTGGAGCTATATATATAGTTTTTTTTTTTTTTTGACAAGAACTTTTGGAGCTATATTAGAGATTGATTTTGACACACCACTTTTGGAGCGCCGGGAGTAAATTTTAGAGTACCAAAATCAAAATTCAGAACCAAAAAAAAAAAAAAAAAAACAGGAATATGACAGCACAAGAAGAAAAAAAAAGGGGGACATATTCATTGTGTCGCGGGTAGAAAAATGCAATGAATTAAAAATGAGCCAATCCAATATTTTTGCAGTCTGTCAAAGAGAATA